>CM069907.1:90676683-91046395 GCA_036172215.1 Camellia granthamiana
GATCTTGAAATGGATAAAGATCCTCAAATTAGTCAACAGAGGATCTCATGCCTACTCCCCAAATCAGATTTTTTTTTTCTTTTTTTTTTTTTGGCAATTTTATTTGACACATAAATCATTGAATAAAAGTCAAATATTTAAATATTAATTTATAAATTTATTTTTTTTCATAACTTTAAATTTGGATACTTTATATTTATTCAAAAATTTATATCCAAACACATCTGGAGTGTATACGGAGAGTTTGTATAGTATACAAATAAAATTTCTTTTTTTGTATTATTTATTTTTATTATAATAATAATCTCAAACAAAATTATTAAAAAGAACATTAATTATTTTAGAATATCTCATTTCACAATTAAACTCAACTCATTAATTCATAACATAAAGTTTATCAGAGCAGCTACTTCTATCACCACTCACACACGTTAAAACCCTCAAAACCCTCTGATGACTAATCTTCCAACAACTTCTGGCGGCAACTATTCAATAGCATACACTTCTCTGATAATGGCGATGAGTGAAAGCTTTTTTGACAACCCGAATATCATAAGATAAATGGAGCATCACAATAGAAGTTTAGAGGAGGTTCACAACTTAGATGATGTTTGCAGGTCGGAAGAGGTTAACCTTATAATGATAAGTTTTTTTCAAAAGCAAAAAAAAATGATAAAAATGGTTTGATTTTTTTTTGGATTCTAAAGCTTCGAACATATGCCCAAAATGGCAACACAAGGCATTAATTCAACAAAATCTACCCGGCCAATATTCATATGTATGGCACTTTGGATATAATCTTAATGCATACTTCTGTTTTGGTTATTCAATTAACTTTAATTTTATTTGTTAATCAAACTATTTGATGCATACTTATCTTTATTTGTTAAACTTTGATGGGTCAAACTTGTTCATAGACGTAAGATTTTACGTTTTTATAATGTTCAGCAACACATGTCCAAACAAGTACAAATTGTTCTATAAAACATGTTCGAACATGGCAGCAAAGAGATTGACGGGGGAGAGAGGTCGACAGTGAAAGATTGCCTGTGAGGGAGATCGACGACGAAGAGAGGTCAGCTGTAAGAGATCACTTATGACAAAGATCGACAATAAAGAGATCAACGGCGAACAAAGATTGATGACAAAGCTCTGTCAACAGTTGAGTTCAATATTAAGGGTTTTGAAAGATGAGAAGTTTTTAAAAAGTACACATTTTGGTGGGTGTGATTTTTTTTTTAGATCGAGAATAAAATCTTCATTGCAAAATTGATAAAAGATCGAATCAATCTGGTACAACAGTATCATAAGATCTCAAAAAGAGATAAATAACTTCTATAGAATGAAGAATCCAATCCTCCAGAGACGAGAAGAAAAAGCCCCCCACGAAAGGAAACAAACTTCTACACATAAAGGATTATTACATCAACAAAGTAAAAATTAAGAAAACAAAAACAAAAAAGAAAAAAGAAAAAAAAAAACCAGATCCAAGTCGCCACCGAACTCATAAAAAACTCCATTGCTTTACAGCCATCAACTTGAAATCGAAAAATCCTCCTCCGCTAGTCAAGATAGAACATTGAGGTTGAAATGGTCATCTAGCGTGAAACAAACGCGTCATCTAGTATCGGCCTTCGGATTATGAGAAAATTTGAAACTAAATCTTAAAGTTTTGGGCTCGAGAGTGGAGAAGGTAAGGTGAGGATGGCCGAACTTATGAGGCAAACATCAGATCTAGGTTAAGGACCAGATCTAAAGGAGGATCAAAGAGAGGGAAAGAAGACAAGCGGGTGATGGAGAAATAGGGGAACCATCCTCGTCTCCCTCTCTCCTTACAAGAAAATTAAAGAGCAAAGTAAGAGGATTTTAGGGTTTAGGGAGAGGCCATTCAAATGTGGGTGTGATGTTTTTAGAATGGTACTTTTGGAATTATTTGGAGGGTTCTTAGTAATTTTTGGAGTTGAAGGTCTAAAGAAAATGAGGGTTTAAAGTATTAATTGGGGTGCTAATAGCAACACTTAATTACATTACCTGTGAGGAAATAAACAATAAATCAATGGTGAGTTTTTAAAATATCAAAAGCAATGGCAAGTGAAAAAATATTACAAAGACATGAATATGGAAAATTCTATTTCTGCACACCCTTTAGTCTCTGTGTACATACTTAATGAAAGAAATTTTTATGACAATTTTACTATAAAGCACAAGGACCATAATGGACATCAATATATACTAAATATCAAAACCAAGTTTCCTTTGTACATATCTTTTGAAAATGATATTTCTCAGCGCACATCTTTTGAAAAAACAAAAAACTAAAGCCTATATTGTTCCCCCATTGTTTATCACTTCCTCCATTGTAATACTCCATTGCTACACTCTAGTGTCCTCTATTGCTTGCCATAAAATACTCTGATATTGCTACGTTGTTTACTTTCTAGGTTTGTGTAAGTTCATACTCCATTGTTTACCATTTTCCATTAGAATCCACCATCATTCTTGATTTTTGTGATGGAAGGTTTGCAAAAAAATGGAAGTTCATATTCAAATAAAAATATGCCTAGTTACAATCAATGCAAATCATGAAAAAGTGAGTTTTTTGTGCAAAAGTTGATTTTTTTTTTTTTTTCCTTGTTCGTGATTCTCATTCGGCTAACCAGTGCCAAAATTTTTTTATGAGTTTGGAAATTAACTTCCGAAAAATATAAATTAATTCTGTTGTAAACTACTGTAACGCCCCGAAATAAATAACAATAACCCATCTCATAACATTACTTACAAATGATCAACAACATCACATCTTCTATTCCTTTCATAACTTTGATCATACAAAAAATAACATATGGCATATACATTCATAAATCCTAGATCCTGAATTTATAGCATATTACATGGATACATGATTTAAAGTAGAAGTAGAACCAATTAGTTATATACCCTAATGGATACATCTTTCCAAGTCGATACTTGGGTACAACAAAATGAGTTTAACTCAATACAAGTATAGCCCAAGGCTTATACAAAATTAATTACAACAAATAAACAAAATGAAGCCCTTGGCTCCAAGACCTCCCAACCTATGTCATTGGCGGAGGCATATCATCAACACCTAAATGTTGTTTTCCACATAGGGTGAGCCAAAACCCAGCAAAGATAATAACACAATATATGAATCTTAACAAAGTTATAAGGTGAATGCACATTCATGCCATTTGTCAAACATTCCTCATTTTCTTTCTTAAAACAATGCAATGCCACATTATAAATCAATTCATGAAAATAATTCTTTTATAACAGAAAACAGGGCAGTGGATGGTGAGTCTATCATTTGTCTCTTCATTTGAGCAACTAGCTGATATGTTCATCAAATCTGTTAGATCAACCTTGTTATTGTCTTCCATTGTCAAGCTTGGTTTAGTGAATATTTTTTAACCAACTTGAGGGGGAGTGTTGGAATAAGTGAATAAGTTAGGATCCCGTAAATCATGTATTACGAGATATTAAGCTATTTTTCTTTATTCTACCTTTCTAATTTGTAATCTCTCAAATTTAGTATATATATACAAGGCTAGTCATGAATTATGATTAAGCTATTATTGTACAAAATTCTTCTGCTGGTACGAGTACGACAACATTTTTGGAGTACCCATGCTTCATAGGTGACAGGCACAATCTTACTTGCATCTACATCGAACAACTCTTTACCATCAAGCCAACAAGCATCAAGAGGAGGACGAGATCTTCTTTTTCAGTAATCTATTCATCATCCAAATCAATTTAATCAATTAGTATTGGATTAATCTTTTGTCTTCTTTTGATACTCCTCTCTCTTAGTTTAGTGTTGTACTTCTCATAAACCAAAGCACTCAAACATTTGTACTCAAGCCTATTTGTCTTTTTGTATGAATCTAATATTACACCATTAATATAAGAAACGGAATATAAACAAGTTAGAATATTAGATGGATTCTCCTTCTTAGGAATCAATGCCACAGAGGAGCAATTTAATCCACTCACCAATTTACCATTCCCATGAAACTCCATAAAAATTAATGATTTCAAATTTCATAAATTTCCAACCCTTATGAAAATAGGTCAGATTAAAACCATCTGGCCCAGAAGCTTTATTGCCATCACACTCCTTAACAACAGCCCAAATTTCTGCTTTTGAGAATTCCTTTTCCAATAGGTCAGTAGCATGATTTGGGCCAATGGACTTAAATGATCCAGAAGCTTAGGTCTATCCTTCCAGCGTTATGTGAACAAGCTCTTAAAATGGTTAAACACTATTTGCTTTATCTCCATAGGATCATCATAAGTCATTCCATTCATAGTAATGGAATCAAGCAAAATTTTGTTCTTTCTTTTGCTAGCAGCTAGCTATGATGTGAAAATATTTGGTATTCCTGTCTTCTTTTAAAGCCCAGTTCAATCTAGATTCTTGGAGCTATAACCATTCTTTCATTTTCCTTAGTTTTTCATATCTCTCCTTGAATCTCCCTTCTTCTACTAACTTCAGACTCGCGTAAAGATCTAACTTCAACAACCAGATCCATAGAATGTAATTCCTCTTTGGCTGCCTTGAGTTTGGTAGCCACATTATCAAACACTTCAAAATTCCACTTCTTGAGAGCCAATTTTAGTGCTTGCAACTTTTTCATAATTCTGGAAAATAAGTTTTGTAACTTCTGGGAAATTTTAATAACATAGTCATTGGTGTATTCATGATCAGTATTATGAGCTTATAGTATGATATTTCATTTAATAACATATTATCACAATTAATCTAGAGATATACCTAATTTCATAAATTGTTCCAACGGGTAAAGTTTTATTTTGTAATTGTTTTGATTTCTAATATTTGTTTTAATCTGAGGTGAGGTTAAAATTTGGTGTGTGCTTTCTAGATATAAACTGAGACAAAATAAATTGATTTAATATGTTAGTTGTAGCATGCACACAATATATTGTGTGGGTGTGAACTTACTGCTGTGATTGGAGGCACCACAATTTTATTGTTGGTCCATATTTACATCTTATGAATTTTAAACTAAAGGCATGGTGCCATCCATGATTTAGGGAAATGATGTCCCTTTGTCGCCTTATTAGTATCCTAAGCCAACTAAAGCCTTAATTAAACCATAACTAGGTCTCCCTAATCCTTCTCTATTCCATTCCGTTTCATCCAAATGCCATCCAATTTAATTGAAAACCAACCGAGGGTATTTTAGACAATTCAACACCCAATCCTCTTCTATAAATAAGACCACAATCCCCCTCATTTTGACACACTAGAACCGGCCATAAGGAGAGAGAGAAAGCAAGAGAGTAAAACAAATAGTAAGGAAGAGAAAAGAAGAAGAAAGGAAAGAAAGAAAGAAAATTTTGCTAGAAAGGTATGACACTATCCCGTCCTTCCTTCTCCACCATTTCTCTCTATATTTTCTTCTCCTAAATGATATTACATCTATATTACTCATTTTATAGTGTGTTGGTATGATAGCTTGCTCTTGAATCAGTTTAAGTTAGTGTTTTCGCCTTGTTTTTCCTTGATACCGGTATGTTGCACCTTGTTTCCTTGATTTTATTTCAATATCAATTCTTCATGAACTTCAAAACTATTTCAATGGGGTATTATATGATGTATGTAGAGTATTTGTGATTTTATGTAAAGCCTATAAGTATTTGTTTATAGCCCATCCAATTTCTTCAAGTTTTTGACAAAAGGTTCCTGAAAAACAGCCTACTTTGTGTATTTTTATAAAATTCAAGAATAATCCCCTTAAGTTGAATTTTGTGTCAAAAGTTTCCTTTCGATATTATCTTTCATCTAAAATTTATTTGAGTAAAAATGATCGAGCGAATTGTGGGAAAATCCATTTTTCCAAACGGTCATCAAATCTGGACAGAACTAAAGCAGTGTCAATTTCCTGGAGCTATGGTTATCCTTTTCTATTTTTGTAAATTGGAGATGAAACTAGACTATTTTTCTTACAATCTCAACAAATTTCAGACCCATAGGAGTCCTAGAAGTATTTTTACCGTTTTAATCTTTTTGTCCCTGTGAATCTGAAATACTAAGTAGTTGTGGTTATGTGCTTTCTTGCCTTGTATATTATCAATGACTTGTCTATTATTAGTTTTGCCTCCATGATATCATATATGCCCCTTTATTAGTTATATTTGCTCATGTATTATTTGTCTCGTGCTCAAATATAGTATCAGTTCATTGTTGCTAATTGTATTTCATAATAAACTTAAGAATGGGGAAACTTAATTGGGGTAGTGACAGTGTGGAGGGATAAAAATTAACCCATGTGAAGTGGGCCCACCCAATGCCTACATGGAAATAGAAATAAGGTAATAGAATAATATCTTGCAATGCAACTTTCCAACTTGCCAAGTTGGTCTGACATACATGTAAAATGGCTTATTTTCATTGGATCAAATTGGTCACTTAAGCTCATTGGGCAAAATGAGTAGCAAGTTTGTATATATAAAGGGATCTAATCTTCATCTCCAAGGGGGGAGGTATGCCTAAACCATTTTATTTACTTATTCAGTCTCATTTAGATATATGCTATCTAACTTGATCGTCGGAGTGCCCTCCGGCCGGCAACTGCCGGTCGGGAGGCACTAACCATTCATTATTTTGTAGTCATTTTGCAGATTCGGAACGATGCGGCTCAATTCTTCATTGATCTCTTGATTGATATATGTGGGATAATTTCTGCGTCCACAATTGGTGCCGTCTGTGAGAACGAAAAAGATTAACTAAGAAGATGACAAAACATTGTTCTGAATTTCTATTAATCATCAATATAGTGCTTATCATTATTGCAAATATATTATGCTTTCTTATTAACACGCGGTCTGTTGTTCCAAGCTCCATAAGAATAACATCGAGTGCATATATGGTAATATTTGATCCGCTTTGTATTTTGTCAGTTGCATATATAAAGTTTTTTTTTTTATTTTTAAAGACTAATAAATATTTGCATCTCATAAATAGCTTTAGCAGTGGCTTGTTTGGCAAAATAAAATGTTGTAAATAGATCCATGATTGAGTACTAACTTTCTCTCTCTATATTTTTGGTTTTTGGTGAACTCAAAAGCATAAGCATAAATAGATATACATATCACATCACGTAGTTATGGGCTTAAAATTGATCAAAACTATCCTTTGAAAATATCAAGCTCCAATATCTTGACAGTTCGTTTGGCAAAAACGGAAGAAAGTTGTAGCTAGCCAAGAATCACTACCTGACTGGACTGCATCGACCACAACGCTAACCAAAAGTAAGGAAGTGCCGACCAAGGCAACCCACTTCAATTTGTTTTTCGACTGGCCTGGTAGGCTCAATCCCAATGTTAGAAGTCAACCAAATCATATCTTGAACTGTAAATATGTAGTATATTTTGCTTGTCATCATATTCATGCTTATGCATCCGTGTTTCAAGCCTTAAGATACGACTAAATTTGCATATGTGGATTTAATTTTTTATTTTGTGATTTTGTGCACTACTTCATGTTCTTGAGATGATTCACATGTCATATATTAGAAACCGGATCTTTAATTGCATTTCATGAGTGAATTGCATTAGGATCTTGTATATAGGATCATGCATATGTTTACTAACTTTGTTTTGTAATTATTGGCGGGACATCAATAAATATGTAATTTTTTGTGCTTTAGCTTCCCGCTTGTATATGTTTTTCTTATTATGTTTCGCATCCTACCATGTGGTTATGTGCTTATTTGATATAACTCTATGCATGCCAGTGGGTGAAAGTTGTGTTGTTTAATTTGGAATAAAATTGATTTTTATAATTGCACTATTCAAAACATTTTCGAAATTATGTGTAGACACTCCATTTTTCCCGTCCTTAAGACTTGGGTGCTTCACTCTAAACACTTGATGATGAAATGTTACGCTGTGCAATCGTTCGATCCTTCAGCAAAAAGATTCTGTTTTGAGCTTTAAAACCTAAACTTTGCACCCCCTTTGGACCAAAAACCTTATTTTTTCTAGCCCGACCACTCAGAGAATAGCTAACCAACAGATGACTGGCAGGCCATTTTCTTTGGGCCGACCGTACATCCTCATGGCCGGCCAGCCATGTTCAGCGTAGTAGATATTTTCACACCTGCCAGTTGCTCCCATGCACATGCTTTGGATCAGCTGTCCTTTTTGTAAATATTTCGGACGTAAGAAGCTGTTTTTCTATAAATACAACACCCCCTTCATGGTTTGGGGTTAGAAAAAATCTCCAATAGTCTGAAGCTTGTTCAACACACTTTTCTCCTCTCTTTTAATGTAGATACACAATACGTACATTGTAATAACCCGACCCTCTCATATGCTTTAATTCCCTCATTATATGTGTGATTATATGTGTGCTTACGTGTTAGATGTGAAATTCATGTTTTAATGTGTGAATTACGTGTTTATAACTTTGAATTTGTTGGTTATGAGAAAGTATGCTAAAATTACAACATTTGGACTGAAAATTGAAAGCCTTAAAGGCACGATAAATTGAAATTGACTTTACAGTTATGATTAGCATGATTTTTAGAACATAATATGAAATTTTGTAAATATTTTATTCGTAACGAATTAATTGAATTAATTTAGGTTAACCCTTAATTAAGCTTGATATAAGCTCAATAAGCTAAGCCTTAGTAGATATAATACATACACTTGACCCTTAGTGTTGGGACGTGAACTCCAAGACACAAATATCTCCTGGAAAGACTTAGAAGAGAGAAGAAGTGAAAATGAAAGGAAGAAGAAGAACTTCAACCTTAAGCTTGGAGATTGGAAGAAATTAAAAGAGTAACTCAAAGATTGGCTCAAGGTAAGTATAAATCAACTAGAATACTCTAAATCTTGCTTTAATTGGTTCAAATCAAGACTAAAATGAAGCTTTGACACCCATGGAAGTTAGGGTTTATGAGTTATGATTAACACATCTCATGAAAATTTGGATTTGGTTAATTAAATGGTTGATTCTTGTGTTTTGAGTAGTCTTGCATTAGATTATGAACCATTGCCTTTTTATCTTTAGTTTTTGCATGCTTTGAACTCATGTATGTATATATGTTTGTATATACCATGAAAAGATGATGAAAATGAAGGAATCATGGGAATTAGAGTTGTATATGTCAGTTAAAGTAGGTTTTGATCTAAGTGAGTTTGGGTTTCATGTTTATTATGTTCATAAGTCATATTTTTGAAGTGAAATTACTTGAATTGAGCCTTAGAAATGCCTTTGGAAAGCTTGAATTTGTTAGATTTTGGACTGCACAACAAAGCCCATAACCGCACATACGGGGCTCATAGCCATATGTGCAAGATGTACAGCTGTACGTGCGGGG
Source organism: Camellia granthamiana (assembly GCA_036172215.1). Taxonomy (NCBI): domain Eukaryota; kingdom Viridiplantae; phylum Streptophyta; class Magnoliopsida; order Ericales; family Theaceae; genus Camellia; species Camellia granthamiana. The sequence continues at coordinate 90,686,064 of CM069907.1, forward strand.
CTCAAAGCTACACGTGCAGAAAATAGGGGAAGCAAGTCGAACATTCTGAAATAAAAGCAACTGCGGGCCGCACGTGCGGCACACCTTTCCGCACGTACGGTGAGGGTCTTCTGCACATGCGAGAAATATGAAGGAAAACTGTATCATTTTGTTCATTTTTTTGACCCTCTGAATCTGTTAATATGTATGTTTAATCCCTCCGAAATGCTTAAAGACAAATAGGAATTGAACAAAATGGAAGAATGATTAAAGAGATGAAACTAAGAAAAGAATGAAGTGCTTATCCATTTGCGTGTGTGCTATGTGTAGGTCGCTCGCCGGAAGGGACCATTGTGCGACCAAATCACTGTGAGTAATAATAGTGTAACGATATATTATGCTTAAGTATTTTAGCGTGCTTTACACAAGTTATGTTTTATTGAGATGATTGAGCATTTGACAACAATAGTATATGAAATGGACCTGAGGTCGTTCTATTTCTGTTATATATGATGGGCCCGATTCCGTTATGCCTAATATGGATTACTTGGTCCCAAGGCCAAGGGAGATGGAGACGTGTTGATGTTCCATCTACCCTATAATGTTCAGAACAACTATTGACATGTTGGGCCTAAGGCCACTCTGTATTATTTATATTGGGCCTAGGGTCGTTCTGTATCATGTTGGGCCCAAGGCCGTTCCGTTTTATGTGGGCCCAGGCTATTCTGGAATGTGATTATGACTAAGATATGTGTTATATATATATTCTCCAAGGCATATGCTCACTCATATGAACCTCCTTATATTATTATTACTCACTGAGCTTTGCTCACTCCATATTTATATTTATTTATGTAGGTGATCAGCTTGGAGGTCAGCCCTAGGTCAGCTTCAGGAAACTTTTGATGGACCTGTTTTGTTAAGTCTCCAAAGTTGGAGCCTTTTGTCTTTTTGAGGAGTTCCTTTGATGCTACATTTTTGTTAAGTCTTTAGTGGCTTTTATTGAACACTTGGTTAATATGTAAATTTTGGGTTATTAACTCTTTGTATATACCTACATGACTTGGACTTGTATTTATATGAATCATGTATGTGAACTCTCTATATATGACATGATGTTTTAAGATCTTGGTATTTAAGCACTGCTCAATGAACGTTCTGTTATTTTATTTGCTTCCACTCAGGCCCCGTTATGATAAATTGTTTGTAATCTGTATGAGACCGTAAGTAATCAAGAGATCACCGGCCGGTCACGATCCAAACTTTTAGGAGCGGATTTGAGTTGTGACATACACCTTACAAGCTTAAACTTCAAGCTTTTGCTGAGGTTCTTGAACACAATTTCAGTTGCTTGAGAGTATTTGGATTGTGGTTTGTGAACTAAGAACAACATCCTCTCTTTCAAGAGGTGATCTTTGAACTTTTTCACCATATTTTCCCTCTCTTTTCTCTTACTTTCATACTGATTTCAGAGTTGTTTTTAAGTTTAAAATGTAATTAAAACTTTGTTAAAAGTGAGTGAGCTAGCCACATTTCCATTGGTTAACTCACTAGTTGTGCACCACTTTGTTTTCTTCTTCTTTTTTTTTTACTTTCTTTTCACTTCATTTGGTTAAATTTTAGTACCTTTTTAGCATTGTTTTTAGGTTGTTTTTGTATGATATGACTTGAATATGGGCTTATAAAAAGGTTCTAGTCCTCCCAACTACATGTGCTCTTACTTCCTATGCTTTAAATATCATATTTGTGTTATTGTAAGTCCTCCCAGATTTGGCGTGTTTATGACATTGCAGCCAATCCGTTGGAGTTAATTGTTTTACCTTGTTATAGCGTAACTTGGAACCTTGTGGCCATGGGAGGATTAGAGCTTAGGCTTAGCCACCTCGCCTCAAGTTTAGTTATCTAGCATTAGATTTCTTTCTTTCATAGGTGTTGTCCACCTTGAAGCTAGGTAATAGCTTCCATATTCAAATTGTGGAAAAACTCTTTTGTCGATCATTTTTGAAACATGGAAATAGATGTTTCATCCTTGTTCCATGAAAAGAGGAGGTGTCAACAATTTTGGCAAGTTGTGTGTTTAAGTTTTGATAGATAGTTTGTTTCTTGTTTTGTTCCCTTACTTGCTTTGTTGCTCTTGAAGAGCTCTTTATTGAGAAGTGTTGAAAACTTTCTCCTAGTTTCACTTTGAAGCATGGAAATGGATGTTTCATCCTTATTCCATGGGTAGGGATATGAGTTGACAACACTTTTTGAATGGTTACTTTTGTTCATTTTGGTTGCTCTATGATCATCACGTATTATCTTGTGACTTGATAAGTTATGAGTTAAGCATGTCTACCTCTTCCATGAATAAATTTCATGATAGGAAGGAGGTAAGGAGAATAGCTTTGTTTTGTGTTTAGTTAAGTCTTTTCCTTTTTCTTTCAAAGATTATCATGCAACAACCTTGCTATGGTTAATGATTTGGGAAGCAAACCTACTCCCTCCTTGAAAATCATCATGACAGGAAGGAGCAGGAAGGATGAACAGCTTTTGGAAACCCTCTGTCTTGCTCTATTCCAGTTTTGTTACAGCAAGGTATTCTCTAGAAATAGTGGCTAGCCGGCCATTATTCTGTACGGCCGACCACTTAATCAGGCCGGCCAACCAAGAATGTTGTACGGCAGTGGTATTTTCTCGCAAAACAAAGCAGATTTTTGAGAACAAAATAGAACTATTTTCTGATTGTAAATAGAACAGCTTCCAGTAGCAAACATAGAGGTTTCTAGAGGATGTTCTCGCTTGTGCGCATGCAACTCGCCGCTTATTCAAGTCCATTAGATTAGCTTCGAGATTCATATTATGTACTTAATTAGTTGCTTTCATTCAGACTTGTAATAATTAATTAGTTCATTCATTTGTGTTTGAAATAATTAGTTAATTAGGACATTCGGATACTCTTGTGCGAGGGTAAACTTGCAATATTTGTATGTCTTCTAACCCCTATTTATCTCTCCCTTTTATTTACATGCTTACCGTAGTTGTATATAGTATCATGTTTCGTTTCATATCATTACCATGCTTTGTATCTATTTTTTTATGCATTAAGGTTCGGTTCATCATTTTTGAATATCATTGTTATTTCCTACTTACTTGAATACGTGTGTTACCGCATGTTTTAAGTTAATCCATATGACATGTTAATAAGCCGAACTTAATAGTTGCATTCTTATATGTGTTGCATTAGTTATGTGCATTGTTAGGGTCATACATTTTTCTAATTGCTTTCTTTTTCTTTGGCTTACCTCGAAGTACTAGGTGAGCATTTTTTTTTTTTTTACTTTAGCATATTCATGTGTGTGATTGTTGCCATGCTTAGCATCTTACCATAAGGCTACGTGCTTACTCAAAATAAACTGTTTGAATGCCTATGAATGAAGGTTATTTTACTTGCATTGGAGATGATTTTAATCAAACGTGTTACCCAAAAGACAACCTAAGAGGGAGTGAATTAGGTTTTTACAAATAAAAATAATAATACCCTAATAAAAATTATGACTAGCACAATAGATAAATATAGTTAATGAAATAAAAATAATTAAAACAAGTGTTCTAACAACTATGTCAATTAATGATTTTAGCACAATAAAAATATGCAATATAGTTATGGCAATTTAAATAAAATAAAGAGATAAGGGAGAGAGAGGCAAACAAATTTATAGTAATTCGGCTTCAACTCGACCTACGTCTACTCCTCAAGCTTCACTTAAGATTTTCCACTATTCTCTAACTTCACAAGGTGCTAGCAACCTTTTCACAGATGGAGCAATCTTCCATAGATTTTACACAGACTTTCTAAGTCCAAAAAACACTAAGAGTACTACACTCTTACAGGATTGAAAAGAATGTGCTTTTGCTTTCATAGAAAACTATAAGAATTATCTCTCAAAGATAGATATAAAAATGAGACTCTGATTTTTCTGTAATCCTCACACAGGAAAGATGGGTTTAAAGCTATACGACTTAATGTATAATTTTTGAGAAAGGATGTAAACAAAAATTGAAGAACACTTCTCAGAAAATTTTTCAGAGAATAGATGAGAGTGATTTTAGATCAAACAATATTTTTTGGTTTTTTTTGTCACTTGTTTACATTAGAGGCTTTGGTATATATAATGAAACTTATAGCCGTTTATAGACGTTTATAGTCGTTGTACTCCATCATTACTAATTTGAATATCTTCCACTCCATCATTACTAATTTAAATATCTTCCACTCTATCATTACTAATTTAAATATCTTCCACTTGAACCTTTTGGCCTACTGCTGTACTGGGCTGTTTGAACCTCTGGTTTGGGCATTATTTTTGGGTTGAAATGAACTTCTGATTTAAGCAAATATTAAATATATTCAAACAATATTGGAAAAAAGTTTAGGTGAGAAATAATGGGACAAAATAAATTTAGATTCTATTTTTCTCTTTCAAATAAATTAAAACATAATTAAATAAATCATCAAAATAAATTTGGATTCTATTTTTCTCTTTCAACTAAATTAAAACATAATTAAATAAATCATCAAAATAAATTTTGGATTCTATTTTTTTCTTTCAAATAAATTAAAACATAATTAAATAAATCATCAAAATAAATAAGTTTAACAAAATGTATGTACGAGCTCATTTCTTTCCTTTTGAGTTGTGTGCACTCAAAACTCTTTTAAAACAAAAATCACATAAAATTAAGTCATTTCCAAAGCAAGCGAAATAGTCTATACTTGTGTGCCTCACATAGTAAGTTAGCATAATAAAATCAGATCAATAGCATATAATGTTGATAAAATTCATATCATGATTAGTAGAGGCCGATCTTTGATCGGGTGAGAGAGGGTGCTCAATTCATGACCTTCCCCTCTCATATCTAAGTTTCCAAACTGAGACAACTTTGGTTACGATAGATAAGTGGCCTTTGGCACAAGTCACAGGCTTCTTAAATTTTCTAAAAATATTTAGGTGGCAACTCTGAAATCTGACAATGCAGTCCATTTTTGGCATCTCTGATGATTGATGGATTTTCTTGGATTTGCCAGATTTGGACTCTCATTTATTTTATTTTTTTCTATTTCACATTGCACTTGTGAATCCAGATTCAGAACCACAAGAGTTGGAACTGTAAGACTATCGTACCTGAGGAGACTAAACCCCTCCGAGGGGGACCAGCTACAATATGAAATCAAATTGTTCCAAAACAAATGACACAATCTATATTTGCTTGCTTCACATAGTAATTTTAGCATTTATTAAATAACCAGAATATGAACATGTAAAGTTAATAAAATTCATATTATGGTTTAGTAGAGGTTGATCTTTGATCAGGTGAGCAGGGTGCTCAATTAATGACCTTCCTCTCTCATACCTAAGGTTCTGAGCCAAGCATCCTAAGTTACGACGAACAGTGGCCTTGGCACGAGTCACAGGCTTCCTATTTTTTCCAAAACATTAGGTGGCGACTTTGAGATCTGATGACGTTGTCCATTTCGGGTAAATATTTTTGCAATAAAATGGATTTTCTATAAAGTTGTCAAATCTGAACTCTCATTTACGTTTCACATTGCACTCGTGAGACTAGATTAAAGAAATCGATGATCTGAACTATTTAACGGGCTCGGGTACCTCCCGGTTTGGACCCTCTATTTATTTGATCTAGTTTGACAAATGCAATATGAAACATAGATGAGAGTCCAGATTTGACAACTTTTTAGAAAATCCATTTTTATTGTAAAAACATTTATCAAAAATGGACTGCATCATCAGATCTCAAAGTCGCCACCTAATATTTTAGAAAATTAGGAAACTTGTGACTCATGCCAAGGCTACTGTTTGTCGTAACCAAAGATGCTTGGCTCGGAACCTTAGGTATGAGAATGGAAAGGTCATTAATTGAGTACCCCCGCTCACCCGATCAAAAGATCGGCCTCTATTAAGCCATAATATGATTTTTATTAATTTTATATGTTCATATTCCAATTATTTAATAAATGCTAAAATTATTATGTGAAGCAAACAAATATAGACTGTGTCATCCATTTTGTAACAATTTGATTTCATTATCTTGAAAATATTTTGAATAGTGCAATCATAAAAATCAAGTTTATTCCAAATTAATTAATATAACCTTCACCCACTAGCATGCATAGAGTTATATCAAATAAGCAACTAGCCACATGGTATGATGCTAAACATAGTAGAAAAACACACATAAGCGGGATGCTAAAGTATAAAAGTTTACATATTTACCGACATCCCGCGAACAATTACAAAACAAAGTTAGTAAAAACATGCATGATAATATTCTATATACATGATCCTAATGCAATTCACTTATGAAATGAAACTACAGATCCGACTTCTAATATGTATGACATGTGAAACATCTAAAACCATGAGGTAGTGCACAAAATCATATAATAATCAATTAAACCCACAAATACAAATTTAGCCGGATCTTAAGGCATAAAGCATGGATGCAAAGTATGAATGTGACGCCCCGAAATGTACCCTAAGGGTTGTAGTCAAGGAAGGTCACAAGTGAATCCTACAGCCAATAACCAAGTAAAATCCCAAATCGCCGGAGGAGTCAAATTAGCCTTCCTTCTAAGTCCAACTTTCATAGGTAGCGCACTACCCTTTTGACAGATCTTAAAAGGCATTGATTCAAGGGCTCATAAGCAACGTAGGGAACTATATTTGTGTTTAAAATATAAGTACATAATAATAATAGAATAGTTACTAATATCCTTAGTTACAAAAGTTAGTTCCATCAACATTATAGCCCAAAATAAAATTTTAGATGGGCTTTAACAAAACAATAAAAAGAAATTTCTAACTTTTCTAGGATAGCCAAATGTCTTCGAAGATTTTTAGCTTGTCGTCTTCTGTTGCAAGCTCCTCTTCGGCACCTCGTATGATACGCCGTGAGCTTTGAATGCCCAGTAAACACACACACACCCCGTCCCTTTTTTCCCATCTAATACACAATTGCAATTATAACAATAGAGAAAGGGAACATGACATTCAAATAAATAACAAAGATTACAAGGTTAGTTGTTAGTAGTCTAGAAATCCCCCAAAAAGATTTCATCCTCCCAACCACAAGAATTAGACGTGGATTATTCGGTATGTCCCCTCTTTTGCTACTTTGTTGCAAAACTTACCTCGAATGCCTACCAACGGTTACATACCACGTAGCGCCAACCACAAAGCCTTAAAAGAGATGGTAATAATGGGCCTTGCCCAAATCCCTCCTCACACCAAATACCTAGGGTCCAAATATAACCACTCCATTTAAGGATTCCAAAAACCACTTGTGCAAGATTTTACTTCCAAAAGGGAACACGTCTCGTTAACCAATTCAATTATAACTTCATCTCACAATAATACCCATGTGATCAGAACCCCATTAGCCGCCCCATTAAGTTTTTCATTTAGATTAACGTTTTAAGTTAGTTAGTACAAGCCAGTAACAAGAATAAATTAGCATAAGTGTAAGCATCGTCGATGGACTAAAATAAAGGATATACAACCATGACATGTGTAATAGCATACCAAGACATGATCATATGTTAATAAGTATATTCATGAATACAAGAGCATAAAATACCAATGCCAACAGAATTTCTAGATTCAGTACCACTTAGAGATTAAGATCAAATAGGTTATTTCAATTTTTTCCCGAACTCAGCCTTTCTATGGTTCGTTGAGAATTTAATCTAGTTTTCAGAACATGTTTTAGAAATGGAATAGATTTTTCTAGATTTTTACTTATTTAAGAAAAGCTCCAGCCTTATCCAGATTCATCAACCGTTACGAAAATCAGAGTTTCTCACAAACTGCTCACTCTTTTTTGATGAAACCAGTTTTTCTTGAAAGCTAACTCTTTAAGGAAGATTTTGACATAAAACCAAAGTCCAGGAGATTTTTCTACATTTTTCTAGAATTTTTGAAAGTTGGTGGTAAAATAGGGTTTTTATGCACAATACTTAAAATAAGAAGGTTGGTGAGAAAAGAGGCTAACCAAAGAAAATTTTTCACTTCTTTTGTGATGAAAATATGCTAAATAATATATAATAAACTCAAAAATTTCAATTGAAGGTATGCCTTTGGAAATTTTGAGAAAACGGTGCAGAAGAAGATAGTTTGTTACCGATTAAGGAAAAACACAAGAAGGGTGGAACAAGACACAACTCTTTTCTTTTTTCTTTTTACACAAGAATACCATTTAAAACACATCTGAAATTAATGTTTAGAACCTCTAAGAGCATGTATTTGAAAGAAAAAAATGAAAGAGAGAGTTGTGTTATGGCTTACTTGAGGCTTGATTGAATTGCTAGCAACTTTCTCTTTTTCTCCTATCCTCCACCAAGCTCACTCTCTTCCCTCTCTTTTCTTCCAGCCATGTGGTGTGATGTGTGTATTGTTCTTGTGTGCAAAATGCTAAGGTTGAGATTTCTTTTATAGGAAAATTGGTGCAAAAGGTCCACTTTGCCCATTGGTTGGAATTGGATTGGATATTTTGGATTTAGTTTGAATTCAATGGAATAGTGGATGGTTAGAGGACTTAATTGAGTACCTAAGCATAATCTAGTTGGGGCTTTATCTTAATCAAACCAACCTAGTTACAAGTACAATACATATATACATATATATATATAAGTTTGTACCTAAGGTCAAAGATTTTTTCCTTAATTCATGCAAGTTTGTCTCAAAAGTACACTCATTGTATCTATATAGGTAATGGCCGGCCATAGATGGTGATTTGAGGGACTTATTTTATTATTTTTTGTGTACAAATGTTGGAAATTGTAAAGTATGGTGTACAAAATAGATTTTAGGGTACAAGTGTATATATATAATGGTACTTATTTGGAGTTAATTTGTTATTTAGAAAAAAATGTGAGGGCTTTAGGTTTAAAGCAGAACAACTTACATATATACCGACGTCCCGCGAATAGCTACAAAACAAAATTAGTAAAATATGCATGATCCTATATATAAAATCCTAATGCAATACATACATAAGAATGATTCTAAAGATCCAGCTTCTAAAACATGACATGTTGCAAAACATGCGCTAGCGCACAAAACTATGTAATTATCAATTAAAGTACAAACATGCAAATTTAGTCGAATTTACACATGAATCATGTATGTAAAAGAATGAATATCCCTGGCATGCAAGATATATACATATGTACAGTTAGGGAAAACGATTAAAGAATGGGATAGATAAGAAGTAGGAAGGGGGAATTATTACAACACTTTAAATATTACAAATCCGAGGGAGATAAATAAATATTACAACACAATATAAAAATCCTTACAAACACTCAAAATAAAATAAACATAATAAAATAACAACTTCAAGCGCCTCAAAGACCATTAGAGGTTGATTTTCTCAACGTCGAAAGATTGCTCAGTTTTGCCTAGAGGTCGTGGGTACGTCATGAAGGTCATGCGCGTGATGCTATACTTTTAGGTGGCTACCCGACCAACTAACTAGTTGGGTAGCCCAGTAGGCTCGGCCAAACTCTGTTTTCTTAAATTTTCACAACAAAAATATAACTAAAAACAATATATATGGGAGCCGTAACTCACCACTTTCAATTAGACTACAACAATATATAATATAATAAGAAATCAAAGCAAAAGAGCAAAATAAGTAAGAAATGTAAGAAAATAAAATAAATTTAAAATTTACCTCTTCAAGAAAGGATGAACTTCATGATTTCCAAACTTCCTTTTGATCCCCTCAAGTATATGAATTATGTTCTCAATCCTCAATTTGAAAGTTTGGAATTCTTGCTAGAATGATGGCTTGGGGGTGTATGTGGTAAAAAGTGATTATCTCTATTGTTTTTGTTCACTTTTATCAACACCCACCCTTCATCTTGATCAAAGCTACTGAAATTCAAGTATTTCAGAATTTTTGGAGGAGTTTTGGGTGTAGAAAAGATGGAATTTCAGTTTGTGTAAAAAGTATGAGGTGTATATAGAAGGTATGGAATTTCAGTTTTTGAGTTTTTAGCTCAAAAACTCAACTTTTCTCTCTTTTTTTACTCTTTTCTCTAGCTCAAATGTTCTCTCCTTACTCTATTCCCTTGCTCGTCTCAACAATCTGATGTATACATATAGGCTAAGCAAGTAGAGAAATGATAGAAGACAAGATGGAAGACAAAAGGAAGATAATGGAGCTAATGGAGCATTGATGGAGCTAATAAGACACAAAAGTGGAGCCTTATCTCTAATGGATCAAGCACTGGATAATGGAGGCTGAGTGTATATGCATGTGGTGATAAATATATCATAAATTGGGTCAATGAGGTGTCCCAACCAAACCAAAACCAAAAAAAAAATGGGTCTTTTGTTGTTTCAAGTTTGGTCAACAAAATCTGCACATAAGCCCAACTTCAAACAGGCATATCTCCCTTATCCGGACTCGATTTTAGGTCATTCTTGGTTCTAAATTGAAGCCCCAGAAGTATGCTTTCCAATGGTAGTGGCCCCAAATCTAAATTCTAAGTATAGAAAGAGATTATTCCTAATTTAGTGAAGGTTGTTCATTTCTCTCGGGCCAGGTCAACAAAATTTGATCTTAAGCCCAACTTCAAATGGGTATATCTCCCTTATCCGGATTCGGTTTTAGATGATTCTAAGGTCTAAATTGAAGTCCCAGAAGTCTACTTTCCAATAGTAGTGGCCTCACATATAAATTCAAAGTGTACAAAAAGATATGCCTAATTTAGTGAAATCTATTCATTTCCTTCTTAACGATTTGATGCTCATCCTTTTCCTAAACTAATTTTCTTCTATCCCCTCCTATTTCCTTCAACTCTAAACCTATAAACAATGTATGAAATTTTTTTCAAAAAGTTCACCTCCATTCCATTTATTTCCACTTTGTCCTTACTCGATTTATTGAAAAGTGCAATATTTTAATTGAAATGGGTGCTCGAAACATAGTAGAAACATTTGGAAAAGTATTTTGAAAATAGGGTTTTAAGGTCTAAAATAGTTTAGCCAAAAATATGTGAAGGTTGGGATTAAAGCTCAAATTCCATCTCTTTTCTAAGGATTCTGTGAGAAATACATTCTGATTGTCATCATTGGATAATTAACAGAAAGCACCCAAGTCTTAGGGCCGGTCAAAATGGGGTGTCTATAGTTACCCCTATTTGATAGAGCTCAAAGTCATTTTGTGACGTGAATGAATGTCAAAACCCGAAGATGACCCTTTTGACAAGGCCGTAAGACTCGGACAAACAAACAAGATGCAATGCTATGGTTGAACCTGAAGGTTGCCTACATATCCCATTGCAAGGAAAACCAACGTAGTTCAGGAGCAAGATGCTAATGATATGCAGGAAGATTTTGGGAACTGGACTTATACACTACATGAAGCTGATTATTTTTGAAAAATTTATGATCATTTAATGAGCAATTTGATAACATGAATGAAAAACTTAAATTAAAACAAAAAGCAAGCCATGTCTCACACAGAAAGAAGTAAGCGAATAACGAAACGGTGCAACCAATCAAAAACATCTCCCCGCGTTGCATACGGAAAGAGAGGGAAAACCTCACCAAAGGAAATCAACAACCTAACGCGTCTCACGTGAAAGGAGGAAAGGTGGTGTGAACAACAGGTGCACTTGATGTTTCTAACCAAGTGAAACAACAACCTAACGTGTCTCACGCGAAAGAAGGAAAGATGGTGTGAACAATAGGCGTACCTGATGTTTTTAACGGAGTGAAACAATAACCTAACGCGTCTCATGCAAAAGGAGGAAAGATGATGTGAACAACAGACATACCTAATGTTTTTAATCGAGTAAATCAACAACCTAATGTGTCTCACGCGGAAGGAGGAAAGATGGTGTGAACAACAGACGCACCTGATGTTTTTAACCGAGTGAAACAACAACCTAATGCGTCTCACGCAAAAGGAGGAAAGATGGTGTGAACAACAGGCACACCTGATTTTTAACTGAGTAAATCAACAACCTAACGCGTCTTACGCAAAATGAGGAAAGATGGTGTGAACAACAGGTGCACCTGATGTCTTTAACTGAGGTAAAACAACAACCTAATATGTCTCATGCAAAAGGAGGAAAGATAGTGTGAACAACAGGCGCACCTGATTGTTTAACTGAGTAAATCAACAACGTAACACGTCTCACGCGAAAGGAGAAAAGATGGTGTGAACAACAGGCACACTTGATGTCTTTAATCGAGGTTAAACAACAACCTAACGTGTCTTACGTGAAAGGAGGAAATATGGTGTGAAGAAAAGGCGCACATGATGTTTTTAACCAAATGAAACAACAACATAACGCGTCTCACGCGAAAGGAGGAAAGATAGTGTGAACACCAGACGCACTTGATGTTTTTAACCGAGTAAATCAACAACCAAACGTGCCTCACGCAAAAGGAGGAAATGGTGAACAAATCCAAACACATCTCATGCGAGAGGAGAAAGGTGAACTTGAAATCCAAACGCATCTCACGCGAAAGGAAAAAAGGTGAACAAATCCAAATGCGTCTCATACAAGAGGAGAAATAGTAAACAAATCCAAACACGTCTCACGTAAGAGGAGAAAGGTGAACTAACCAACAGACATACCTAACCGTTTCCTACGGGAGGAGAAAGATTTTAACCGGGTAAACGTCACATCCTAACACATTTCTCGTGAAAAAAGCGAAGGTAAATTCGAAGTCCAAGCGTGTCTCACGCGAGTGAAGAAGGTATAGTAGCATGATTTCTCTTTTCTTTTCTTTTTTTCAAAAATCAAAATCATTATTATTGTTATTATTATTTATATAAATACCAAATATCGTATACATATACACAACATATACATAATACAAATACGTATACAGGCACACACAGGTAAGCTATATATATATACGGAGACACATACACATATGTATATATATATGAACAAAAACACATATACGGTATACACATATTCACATATAGACAAAATACATACAGATATGTATATACAACATATATATACACATTCGGGGAATAATCCATTACCGATAAGGAATATTCTATTTGTTGACATCAACGTACGCAAAACACACAAAACTAAAGGAAAAACACAAATGCGTTGATACGGAGGTTCGAACCCCCAATCTAAAGCTTAACCTCCCAGCCCTTAACCGTCGAACCAGATTACCTAACCAAGCCACTCTTGTGACAAAATATTCAAACAAATATGTATATAATACATAGGTACATATATACATGTACATGTAACTCTCTTGCCTCTCCTGTTTTGTCTCTCTCTCCCTTCGAATGCCGCACCTGACACGCGGCTTCGACTTTTGCACCAGCCAGCTGACAAAGCTAGACCCTTCCCAATTTTTTTATAACAATTGCCTTGGCTCTCTCTCTCTCTCTTTGTCTTCTTTTTTCTCTTCCATCTTCTTCTTCTCTTCTATCTTCTTCTTAATCATTGCTTGAGAGAGATAGAACAGAGAGACTGAGCGGAGAAGAAAGGCTGCCAAAACTCAGTCTACTCTCTGCTATTACTCTGTGACTCCTTTTTTTTACACCTCTCTTCTCTAACAAATGGCCTCATCCCGTCCCCTCGCTTTCTTCCCAGACCTTAATGATCCCATAAGCTCCCGTGGACGGAGTGCCCCTGCTCCTACTCCTCTTAACTTTCATATACTGTTAATCGAGCAAATAATGGCTGCTCAATCTGACATTGAAACCAACCACTACACGCTGAAGTCCTGCATAGAGACAATGACTACGGTCTCCAATTTATCTCATCAGCTGCAGAACAGGACAACTGAGGTACAACAGTTAAACGCCCAACTCTCTCTGCTCCAGCACATGTACAAGGATGTGTGAGCAGAGATTAACGCACTAAAGGCGGAGAATAAAGAGTTAAAATAGCAGGCCACCTTCATAGCCTGATTTGGAGTACCTTTGTACTTTGCCTTTGATAGTCGGCAAGGAGTCGACTCTCTCGGCGAAAGCACTAAGGCGGGGTCTCCAAGTCCTAAGACGAAATCAAGATAAAGAGATCGGTGGGAGAGTTGAGTAAGTGAGGTCGGCGTGTGGCCTTCATTGGAAAAGAAATTCAAAGAAAATCCTTTCTTTTTTTTGTGTTTGTGTTTGTTTGTTTGTTTTGTTTTATTTATTTATTTTTTTTGTATATATTCTTGGGAGTGGGCACTTATAGCTTTAACTCTCTTTTGTACAAATTTGATCGGGGCTTGATCCTTGAAGCTTTAATAAAAAAGAGTTTTGTTCTGTAAATCCGGATGGCATGAATGGCACAATACTGAACATAAAAATCATTTTGTTTTGAATTTTGAACTTGAAAATCGCTGCATTGTAATGAATTCTGAACTGAATATTGAGCCTATCACTGACCAAAACACAAAACATAACTCAACGAAATGAAAATGAAGCAAAAACCATCCCAAACACACCCCTTTTGCGCTTGCCAGAGCAAAATGAACTCAAAATAGAGTAAGACTAGTCGATCGCCCAACGGAAAAGCATCGCCAGTGACAACTACTGTGCATTTTCCGACGATTGCTTGATTAAGGTGACGAGAACTCGATAGTGCAGGTAAAGGACAAAAAACTGACTCAATTGTGCCCCTAGTTCATCACTTTGCCCCTTTTGTTTTTTTTTTTTTTTTTGTTGTTTTTGTTGTTTTTGTTATTTTTTTTATTTTTTGTATATATGCTTGGGAGTGGGCACCTATAGCTTCAACTCTCTTTTGTACAAATTTGATAGGGGCTTGATCCCTAAAGCTTTGTTCTGTAAATCCGGATGGCATGAATGGTACAACATTGAGCATAAAAATCATTTTGTTTTGAATTTTGAACTTGAAAATCGCTGCATTGTAATGAATTCCGAACTGAATATTGAGCCTGTCACTGACCAAAACACAAAACATAACTCAACGAAATGAAAATGAAGCAAAAACCATCCCTAACACATCCTTTTTGCACTTGCAGAGGCAAAATGAACTCAAAACAGAGTAACGCCAGTCGACTGCCTGGTAGATCGCCCAATGGAAAAGCATCGCCGGTGACAACTACTGTGCATTTTTCGACAATTGCTTGATTGAGGTGATGAGAACTCGATAGTGCGGGTAAAGGACAAAAAACCTAACTCAACTGGGCCCTAGTTCATCACTTTGCCCTTTTTGTTTTTGTTTTTTTTGTTTTTTTATGAAGGAGCACCAATCCTTCAAAATTTTCTCTCTTTTGTTTCGAAATTTCTTCCTCTTTTTGCAATGCTGTAATCATGGGGACTTCACCTTGGAATTTGAATAAAAGAAATTTTGCTTTTGCACATCATAACGTGAATGGCTTTGCACTTGAGTTTGAAAATATTTTATTGAATTTGAATTTGAGAATGATCGAATTTGAATGAATTTTGAATTGGATATTGAGCCCTCAACTGACCAGAAATCAAAGAATAACTCAATGGAAGAAGAACAAAGCAAAAACAATCCAAACAAACCTATTTACATTCATTGTAATGAAATATACTCAAAACAAAACTCTAAAAGACAAGCCATTGAGCTTTACACAAATTCTGTAGTTTTCCCATTTTGGGTTCATAAATTGTCCTATTGGCAGATTGAGTGACCAGTCGATTGACACAAACAGGAAACACACCTGGAGTCAACTAAAATCATGATGGCCGACTGAATGGTTAGCCGGCCAACTGAAATATGAACATGGGACTCGAGAGTACGAGAAGAAGATAGAGTTCTTGACTCTACTATGCCCCTAGTTCATTGCTTTGACTCTTTTTGACTAAAAAGATTTTGACCAACATAAGAGTTAGATTAACATGCTTGTTCCACTCTCTGTTTTGAAATCATGTAAGCTAGGTTGTGAGTACTGAAAAATTTCTCTTTTTAGTCCAAAGAATGGTATGAGTTTTGCAAAAATGGAATAATTTTTTAGAAAATCAGTTAACTTCATTAAAAGTCCTCAAAATCTATTTTCACAAATGACCATTACCCGATTAACATGAAATCAACCTTTCTAATCTGAATCACATCCGATCTTATTGCCCCTAGTTCAAGGGCTGCCTCCATTCTGGTTATGCAAGCCTTATACTTTGGTTGATTACTGAACATTCTGAATCAAGGTTTGAAAGCTAAGGCGGTCGGACCTCAAGTCGAGAGGGATCCTATGTTGTACAATCTCAAGATCAATTCCAGGCATGTCTTCATAGGACCACGCAAAAATATTTTTTGAAATCTTTTAACAAAGTGACTAATCGCTCTTGCTCTTACGAAGACAATATAGAACCAATCTGGACCAAGCCAGGATCATTCTCAGTACCCACATTAATAGAAATGATCTCTTTCATCAAGGGCTTAGCACACCTCTCTCCATCTCAGTCGATCAAAATTTACAAATCCTGAGGAATTTCTTCCTTTTAATTTTTATCAGAATTTTGGAAATTTTTTTTGTAATTTTTGGTCAATGCAATGAATTAAAGGCACAGAGAAGTAAGCAGAATCTATGGCACTTTTATTGAAAAGAAACTAAGACTCAGCGATGACAATAGACTCAAAAGAAAATAACACAGAAGACCTAGAGAGGACAGAAATGTCTAGGTTAGCACTCCCGAAATCAACAGACTTTAACTCACTAAAATGACTCGAGCCTGATCCCAACTCTACAAACTTGGTGGAATCAAACTTAGACTTAATACTCAATTCAGAACTCAGAATAAAACCATTCTCAAATTGCTAGTCAAAGTGTAGGCCATCCATAACATTCAAAATAAAGCTTATGCAATCAACAGGTGGTCACTCCCTAATCACAAAAATGGTCAGATATCCCACAAGCTCTATTTATTTACATTGGTAGACTTTGTGGGATTTCGGACTTTTCTGAAGCAATAGTGCTACAACAACTTAGCAAAAACAAAATGGAACTTCCAATCTGAACTATGGCAGCACTTTAGCCCAATTCGCACAACTGATCGTTGTATGCCCCCCACTGGAAAAAAAAAAAACTAAACCCCACAAACTGACATGCTTAAAGCATTGTTCAGAATTTGAGAACCCTAGATCCCATACATTGCACATAGCAGGAAAAAGAACAAACACCCCTATGGGGGTTAGGGTTATCTTGTCCTAGCTTTGAAATGATCTAGGGTTTCACTATTCAAACAAGCGGTATTATACATCCTAGAAATAGGAGAGCATCTTGTCCTAATTTTGAAAGGTACTATAGCTCATTATATGCACAAGGTTGGCTCTGCTCTAGGGGTTAAAGTCAAGGTGACATTACCAAAGAGTTCTTTAGGTCATAACCAATGAAGATTCTAGGAAATCAAAAGAGTCAATATAGCCTCTCTTTGAAGTCTGAGAACCTTAGATAGCAAAGCTTAGATAGCAGAGCCACATTTTTGGCAAATCTCAAAAGGTTATAACACAAGGCCTCCAAAGTAACGTAGAGATAGGTGTAGTGTCACAAAAAATGTGTCTGTACTCCCACCAGTATCTGGGCAATAGAGGGACTTTAAGTGCACCAATGCATGCAATGCAATAAACATATAATTGAAAATAAAAGTCATATCATGGAGTTCGAGTCAAGATTTCATAAAATCCTCAGCAAGTCGCCAGAAACTATAACATGCCCTGGGGGTACCCGTGCGCGTTAAACATTTCGGACCCTTGATTTCTTTGATATAATCTCACGAGTGCAATGTGAAACAAAGATGAGAGTCCAGATTTGGCAACTTTATAGAAAATCCATTTTATTACAAAGTTATGGCCACAAATGGATTGTATCATCAGATCTCAGAGTCGCCACCTAATATTTATTTTGAGAAAATTACGAAACCCATGACTCGTGCCAAGGCCACTGTTCGTCGTAACCAAGGATACTTGGCTCGGAACCTTAGGTATGAAGGGGGAAGGTCCTTAATTGAGCACCCTTGCTCACTCGATCAAAAGATCGGCCTTTACTAAACCATGATATGAAATTTATTTTCTTTATATATTCATGTTCTAATTATTTAATAAATCCTAAAATTTACTATGTGAAGCATACAAGTATAGACTATGTCATTCATTTTGGAACAATTTGATTTCATACATTTTGAAAGAGTTTTGAAGATGTACAACTCAAATAAATTGAGTTTACAAATATGAAAAATCAACATCATTCCAAATTAAGCGACACAACCTCCATCCACTAGCATTCATATAGTTATATCAAATAAACAAGTAGCCACAAGGTAGGATGCTCAAACATAATAAGAAAAACACACACAAATGGGATGCTTAAGCATAACAACTTACATATTTACTAACATTCCGCGAATAATTACAAAACAAAATTAGTAAAATATGCATGATCCTATATACAAAATTCTAATGCAATACATACATAAGAGTGCTTCTAAAGATCCGGCTTCTAAAACATGACATGTTGTAAAACATGCGATAGCGCACAAAATTATATAATAATCAATTAAAGCACAAAGATGTAAATTTAGCCGGATCCAGGCATGAATCATGTATGTAAAAGCATGAATATGCATGACATGCAAGATATATACATATGTACAGTTAGGGAAAGTAATTAAAGAATGGAATAGATAAGAAGTGGGGATGGGGAATTATTACAACACTTTAAATATTACAAATCCGAGGGAGATGAATAAATATTATAACACAATATAAAAATCCTCACAAACACTTAAAATAAAATAAACATAACAAAATAACAACTTCAAGTGCCTCGAAGACCATCAGAGGTTGATCTTCTCAATGTTGGAAGACTGCCCGATTTTGCCTAGAGGCCACGGGTACGGTCATGAAGGTCACGGGCGTAATGGTGTACTTTTAGGTGGCTACCCAACCAACTAATGGGTCGCGTGGCCCGATAGACTCAGCCAAACTCTATTTTCTTAGATTTCCACAACAAAAACAGAACTAAAAATAATATATATGGGAGTCTCAACTCACCACTTTCATTTAGATTACAACAATATATAATATAACAAGAAATCAAAGCAAAAGAGAAAAATAAGTAAGAAATGCAAGAAAATAAAATAAATTTAACATTTACCTCTTCAAGAAAGGATGAACTTCATGATTTTTGAACTTCATGATTTTCAAATTTCCTTTTGATCTCCTCAAGTATAATTATGTTCTTAATCCTCAATTTGAAAGCTTGGAATTTTTGCTAGAATGATGGCTTCAGGGGTGTATGTGATAAAAAGTGATTATCTCTATTGTTTTTGTTCACTTTTACTAACACCCACCCTTCCTCTTAATCAAAGCTACTGAAATTCAAGTATTTCAGAATTTTTAGAGGAGTTTTAGGTGTAGAAAAGATGAAATTTCAGTTTGTATGGAAGGTATTAGGTGTATATAGAAGGTATGGAATTTTAGTTTTTGAGTTTTTAGCTCAAAAACTCAACTTTTCTCTCTTTTTTTACTCTTTTCTCAAGCTCAAATGTTCTCTCCTTAATCTATCCCCTTGCTCCTCTTAACAATCTGATGTGTACATATAGGCTAAGCAAGTAGAGAAATGGTGGAAAACAAGGTGGAAGACAAAAGGAAGATAATGGAGCTAATGGGAGACAAAAGTGAAGCCTTATCTCTAATGGATCAAGCGCTAGATAATGGAAGTTGAGTGTATATGCATGTGGTGATGAATATATCAGAAATTGGGTCAATAAGGTGTCCCAACCGAACCAAAAAAAAAAAAAAAAGGGTTTGATACTGCTTTGGGTCTGGTCAACAAAATCTACTCTTAAGCCCAACTTCAAACGGGCATATCTCCCTTATCCAAACTCGATTTTTGGTGATTCTTGGGTCTAAATTGAAACCCCAGTCCAATGGTGGTAGCCTCACATTTAAATTCCAAGCGTAGAAAGAGATATGCTTAATTTAGTGAAGGTTGTTCATTTTTCTCAGGCCAGGTCAACAAAATGTGCTCTTAAGCCTAATTTCAAACAGGCATATCTCCTTTATCCAGACCAGTTTTAGGTGAGTGTTAAGTCTATATTGAAACCCCAGAAGTTTACTTTCCAATGGTGGTAGCCTCACATCTAAATTACAAGTGTACAAAGAGATATGCCTAATTTAGTGAAATATATTCATTTCTTTCTTAACGATTTGATACTTAGACCAGTTTTCTTTCATCCCCTCCTATTTCCTTCAACTCTAAACCTATAAAGAATTATGTTTTTAAATATTTGACCCAGAGTCAATGAGGACATGAGCTAAATGACCACAGACAGAAAGTGTACCTAACACAACATTTTCAAGAACTTCTGGTTTTCCAAGTACCACGGCAAAAGCCCGTCCTTGACGTTTTTGGCCATTCCTCTCTCCTCTAGGTCCTGCGGGTTTCCTGACTAGGCCAGAGGAGCTGGCTATAGGATTAGTCAGCTTTGGACAATCCCTCAGCAAGTGGCCAACTTGACCGCATTTAAAATATGCTCCCGTGTCTCGATGGCATTGTCCCCAATGAGCCTTCCCACAAGTGGGACAAATTGAAACAGTGCCACTTCGAGGGTGTGTAGGACCTTGATGGCCTGAACTGATTGTGCCCATATTCACCTTTTTGGGAGGCACGACACCGGGTCTTCTGTTGTCTCTTTTCCAGAATCGCTTCTTGTGGCTTGGTTCCCCAGAACGCGAGGCTTAAATCCTCTTTTCTGCAATGTACGCCCGGTCTACCACTTCTGCATAGATTGGCAGTTTCAAGACCTTGAGCCTGTCTTTAATTTCAGCATCCAATCCTACTTCAAATTTTCTTGCTTTTTGAGTTTCGGTGGGGATGACGTATGTTGCAAACCTAGCGAGTTGAGTGAACCTGCTCTCATATTCGGCCACCGTCATGGTTTCTTGCTTTAGATGTATGAATTCGGATGCCTTCTGTTTCCGCAATGAATCTGGGAAGTATTTTTCGTATAATACTTCCAAGAACCTTGCCCAAGTCGTAATTTCTTCTTTGGCCAGAGTGAGAAGCGACCATTCCTGTGCATTGTCTTTGAAAGTGAAAGTGGCGAAAGTTACCTTTTGTCTTTCGGTGCAGGGTAGGGCGCGAAATTTTTTTTTCCATGTCTTTAACCCAAGCGTCTGCTACCATTGGGTCTGGGTCGCCGGTAAATGTGGTGGGTTTCAGATCCTGAAACTGTTTTATGGTAACTGGCTTCTCTCGCCGTTCTGGCATCCCATTATTGATGTTAGTTTGCAAGGCTTGCAAAAAGCTAGTAACCACTCTTTCCATTATTCTTTCCATCGATTCAGTGTCACTGACGATGACTCGCTTCCGTTACCATTATTGGCCATTCTACAAAGTAATAAACGAGGCATTACATTCACAACATAGCATATATGTAAGCATGTGTAGCGCAATCTATATCTATATAAAATGCCAACTTTACTATTTCTACAATTAATATTACATCTTTGTTTCAAACATCAAAAAATTTGTTAGTGTCTCATCCTTGTGGTAAACAAAAACAAAAAGACAACAAAAAGCGATCAGAACACATCGTGGTCAACATACAAAAAGATTTTCTTCTACCAAATCTAGAGTGGTGGGTCAAATGGGCCAAAAAACCATGGGAAATAGTGTTGCATAAAAAGCTCAAATTCCCATCCTAACTGGACTACACCAAAACACATCCATGCTGTCTGGACTGTGAAAATGGGGATAGACTGTATGTATTCCAAAAATGCTCGATCGACAATCCAGCCAGGTGTCTCAACATATGACAAGTGATCATTAAAGTCAACATTTTGAATATTAATTATCTCCAACGGGTTAGGGATTGTGGTGAAAATATAGTCATCAGGATACACGTTCCCCCTTCTGACCACAAAATCTGGGGGTAGAGGGCCTATGATATAGTGCGGGCGGTCATGTCCCGGGGCAACGCCAAGGACACAAGTGGGTCCATGAAAACACCTACGTGTATCGGTACAGCTTTGCCTTCACAGTAAATGTGGGACATCGGTAGGATCAGCCTGGATATAAACTGGCCGACCCATCAACTGGACAAGGCCTGGATGCAGTCCTCTGATTATGTCCTCTGAATCTCCCCAACTCTCAGGTGAGGCGAGGGCGGGGTGTTCGGCTAAAATCTCATCTAAATTAATGGCCTCGAGCTCATCCCAAAACGCATCATCAAGATTAATCTCTGATATTCCTACAACATCAAGATAAATGTGAGATTTTACACAAAAGGACTAATGTTGCAGGTAAATATTTATTATTATTATTATTTTATCTTATTTTACTTTGTTATGTTTATTTAGCTATATAGTTTTATTTATAGATTTATTTATAACTTTTCGAACTTCTTGATCAAATTAAAATAGTTTTTTTTTTTTTTGAACCGTTGTTCTAATACCACCTTGTCACGACCCGACCCCAGGGGCTTAGGTTGGAATCACAACTTACTAACTCATTCTATTTGTAGCAAATTAAACTACGCAAGTGGAAATAAAAATAATTAAGCAGGAAATTACTCCTATTTTACTATTTCAATAAGAGAAAATACATTTATAGGGCTTTTATTATTTTATTATTCAGTGACCGGTCCCGAGTAGAACAAAAGGGAGCAAAAATATATATTAAAAAAAAGAAAAGAAAGACAAAATAGTGGTTCAATATCAATTCATGTGCGTGTTCCATTTCGTGAGGTTATGGGTTTCTCCTACATCTCGTCACTTGAAAGGGTAACAGCTATAAGCACACAACAGAGTGAGAAATTTATGCCAAGAGTATAGGGAATACAAAATAACCATGGATAGTTAGTTACGCCAAAACATTTACATAACTCAATTTAATAAATAAATCATTTAAGTGGCAGAAACTATGGTAACTCAAGGTATAATATAACTCACTTTAAGATTGAGTCTTACTATTTCCTTTCTATTTTTCTTATCTTTTCGAAACTGTTCTTTCTCCTTTCGGTTTCTCTTTATTTTACTCTCTTATGGTAAGTCAAAATATACGTAAAATATACTATGGTAACTCAAGGTATAATATAACTTACCTTAAGATTGAGTCTTACTATTTCATTTTTATTTTTCCTAGCTTTTTGAAACTGTTCTTCCTCCTTTCGGTTTTTCTTTATTTTACTCTCTTATTTCCCTCATTCCTTTACCGCAATCATAGTTCCCGCCCCCCCCCCCCCCAACTTCTTATATACATGCAAACTCATGATACCTCCATAGGGTGACTCATTCTCCCTAAAGCTAGGTGGCACAGATGGCATCCAACCATCTCTCCTGAGAGATTATAATCTAAGATTATAATCTACTAATTAATGGCGAGTAATTGATTGTCTTTCTCTCATCAGCAGGTTTATTATTATTATTTATTTACTCTAACTTTTACATTTATTTATTTACTATCTTTAACTCTAATTTGGCCCAACTAGTATTATAATTCTATATTTGTGTTTCCCATATTTGATAACCCAATGTCAATATTAGATTCTATATTATTATTATTTATTTAATAATATATTATCACATACACCCACAATTATATATATTAATAAATATTTATGTGATATTTAATAAAACGTTCAGGGTGTCACAGCAAGTCCAAAGATGATGATCTCGGACCCTATCAAGTGCCCCACAACCAAATCTATGAATGGAGCTTTCGAAACAACATTTGGTGCATAACCCTATTTTGGTGCAACACAAATTGGCAGAGATCGGCTGCCCAAAATGTTGATGGATATACCTCTTTATTGGAGTATGGGACCCAATTAGTTTATTAAAATATTTAGTTTTAGTTTGGTGTTGGTTATAATATATTTTTATATATTATATCTAACTTGTGGAGTCCTAATTCAATTTGGTAACAGTTAGGGTTTTGATAACAAAACTCAAGAATCAATAATATATATATATATTTGGTATTGTTTTTTCCCAAAAAAAGAGGTGTTGTATGGCTGCTACAAGTTGGCTTCGGTGGGTTTTGTTCTTAAACACAAGTTTGCTGTGTGATTGGTTTCTTGGGTGCATATTCAAGGTGTGGCAATGTATTGCTTGGACAAACAAGCAATAGTGCTCCTTGTTCGTCTGGTTCAATTTTTGGTTCTGATTTGGTTCGTTATTTTGAATCTTCTACAACTCTGTTTTGAAAATTTTTGTTCATCTATTTGGTGAGGTCTTTTCTCTTATTTATTTGTGATTATTTAGAATTCACTTAAGGGTGGTTTATGAGACCATTCGTGTCTCGTTTGTAATCATTTGAAAACTTTTTAGTTGATAGTGGAATCGGATTTCGATCCCGTGAACGTACCTCATGTCACGCCCCACTTTTTATTACTCGAAGTCATTACCAAATTCGTTAACTTAATTCAATTTCAGAGATAACATGCAGAAATAAACTCATACATTCAATCCGTAGAAGTGATTAACAATACTCTCATTCGTATGCAAAGTAAATACTACATGAACATACTTAATAAATTGCCCTTGGGCTTACATCACTTAAGGTACAAGTAGAAGGGTGTAACCCTTTCACAACAATGGCATTCTGCCAACATAATAGAGGCCCTGTGGCCAGTAAATAAGTAGATCCAAATCTTGCAGCTCAACCTGCTTAACACCTGAAAAAGATTCAACAACGTGGGATGAACATATAGTCCAATAGGGAACTCAACATGGTCCTTAACAATAACAACTTACAGATAGCTATGATCATGAACACTCATTCTCATACTAGAATAGTAATGTGACAGTTTATACAAAATATATATATGTATGAACTTTTCTCGAAAACAACCATTTCATTCAACGCTACAAGTGATTTGCCTTTCCTTTTTCCTTTCATTAATCCCCGTTCCCAATCTTTCATAACATTAACAATTACTTAGGAAATAATCTCACTAAGCCCGGTACTCACTACCTGTCCTATACGTACACAGATGTACCCTTTTTAAACATGTTTATCTTTAAAACATTCGTTCTCTTACACACTTTCCAAAAGACAAAAATGACATTTTGGTTCGTTTCCACTACTATCATAACTATACATGCATAACCTTGTAAAATATAGATTTACAACCCACCAACATGTATACAATCAATCAATGGAGTAACTCGGTCCTCCGAACTGTAACCAATCAAATCCATGATATTTTCAGTTACAACAAAACAACAACAATTCCATTTTGCTCTACTAGCCATATGCTTAGCAAGCCAAAGATATACTGAAACAACTACAACCAACTTCGCTCTACTAGCTATGTGCGTAGTAAGCGAAAATGCCAGTTTACCAGGCGCCAGCTGGAAGGGTATGGTGCCTTCTATTATTAGCGCATACAGTTCTCCAGGCGCTAGCTAGAAGGTAACGGTACCTTCGATTTTAAGCGCGGCATATAACGCCAACAACAACCATGCAACAAGGCATCTCCAACATGCGTACTACATACACATAACTAACAAGAATCCAACAACGTGTTAAAGTAGATGAACACATAGGTGTAATGCATACACGGCAATTCAACACAACCACGTCATCCTCCACCGATGACCAAGGACAAAACCTCTAGATGCATGTATATTGTACATCTATTAACAGACTCAATTATCATGAGACTACAAATCCATCAACAAAACTAACATGGTAGTATAAGATATAACAATCCAACATTCATACTCAATTCAAAGTACTTTTCCCATTCCACAAAACCAATCCCACTTCCTTTTATTTTCACAAAATCAATTCCATGGACAATAAAGCCATAACACATTTTAATCCACTACGTTCCTTTCAAGCCATTCCAAATTGATTATACAAATTAAGTCATAATCACTAAATTAGGGTTTTTCTCCCTTTTTCTCAATATTGATTAAAAAGCTCAATCAACTACAACAAACAACAAACAACAATGACCTCACTTAAAAACCCAAAATACCTAAGTATTTATCCAAAGATCAAAACTCCTCTATTAAGTTATTAAATCAAATAAATATTAGGGTTTCCTCTCCTTTCAACAACAACATGCTAATTAACACTCCAATTAGCCCCAAAACACAACTAATGATAATAAACCCAAATCCAACAACTAACCCAAAGTTCATCCTCATGAGTTTCCACAAAATTCAACATGATATAGTTTTCATGCAATACAAAAATTACCACATGTCTATCTATAGACGGAGTATTGAAAAAGAACAAGGAGAATCCCTACCTCAAATGGAGAACTCAAATGGAGAAGATGGCCCGAAATCAAAGTGCTCCAAATCCACTATTTTTCCGATTAAAACGAAGCCCTCAACACCCTCTATCTTTTTAACAAAGGACCTAGGATGGATTCACACTAGAAGGAGATGAAATCTAGAGAGAGAACATGTTTAGAGAGAGAGGCTCTCGGTTGCTAGGGTTTCAAAGATGAAAGAAGGAGAAAAATGATCTTTTTCCCCGCTGCTACCTACTGAAATACAACAGGCTCGCTCGAGCAAAGACTCGGTCGCTCGAGCGACCAGACACAGAAAACTCTCGCTCAAGCCAAAAACCCAGAAGCACGCTCGAGCGACAGAATGCTCGCTCGAGCGAAGAACGAACCAGCTCGCTCGAGCGAAGAAAAGCTCGCTCGAGCCAAGAAATGCAACTCTCAGGTCTTACCCAGACGCAATCGCTCACTCGAGCGAAGCCACCCTGGCTCGAGCCACCAGACACAAAGACTCCACCCTCGCTCGAGCGACCAAAACGTCACTCGAGCGAAGGACCCAAAAGCAAAAGCTCGCTCGAGCGACAAACAGCTCGCTCGAGCGAAGGACTAAACACCTGGGCAGCAACCACCTGCTCCCAATCACACCCAACCTGGAACAAACAAGTCCAAAACATTCTACAACTCAAATTTTAAGAATTGAAGGATAGAAACAAGTTCAAAACAACAACCGGCATCCACGGAACTAAGTCCGGATACAACAACCAAAGGAGAAAGAACCGGGATCGCTATACCTCATATTGAGGGAACCGTGTAAAATTCTTGTGTTATTGTCGATTTAATTTTTCCGCATTAGTTTTTATTCCCATTAATTGATTTACTTGTGGAGAATCATATATTTTCCCTAACAATTGGTATCAGAGCTTACGGTTTATTGTGGTTTATTTATTTGTGTAAATCAATGGATGGGAATGTGGGTCGTATGTCTAGTTTCAATTGAAGCAATTGAGTAACTTGGAAAACTAAAATGGGGGACCTATTATTTTGTAAAGATTTGTATGGGCCTATTGAGGGTGATAGTGGCAAACCCGAGGGTATGCAAGATGATGAATTGAAGAGGCTTAATCGAAAAGCCGTTGGTGTTATTCGTCAATAGATTAATGACAATGTGTTTTATCATGTTGCTACTGAAACTTCAGCACATGATTTATGAAAAAAATTAGAAGGCCTTTATGATAGGAAATCAGCCATAAATAAAGTTTTTCTGTTTCGTAAGTTGGTTAATTTAAAAATAAAGAGGGCAGCCCTATTCCAGAACATCTGAATGAAATAAAGAGTATTGTTAACCAACTTGCTTCTACGAAAATTGTTTTTGATGATGAGTTACAAGCTTTGATGCTACTTAGTTCTTTGCCCGAAAGTTTGGAGACTTTGGTTGTGATAGTTAGTAATTCGGTACCCGATGGAGTTGTCACAATGGGCCAAGTCACTAGTAGCTTGTTGAATAAAGAAACTAGAAGAAAATCAGCGAATTCCTCTCATTCAGAAGCATTTGTTGTGAGAGGTTGAAACAAAACAAGGGAGAGGAGTAAGACTCCTTATGGTCGTGATCAAAGCCATGACAAATCAAAAGATGGTTCTTTTTCAAAGAAAGACATTGAGTATTATTATTGCCATGAAAAAGGGCACATAAAGCGGGAATGCTGAAAGCTCAAGAATAAGGAGAAAAGGCGTGACAAAAGTGTGGATAAGAAGCAAGAAGACATAACAGCGGTTACTACCAATGGTGATCTCATGGTCGTTTGTGAAGATGATTGTATCAATTTTGTGGGCCAAGAGAGCAATTGGGTGATTGATTCTGGTATTTTTTTTCATGTGACTTCTCGAGTTGATTTCTTCACAACCTATACCAAAGGAGATTATGGTTATGTTTGAATGGGTAATGAAGGTTTGTCTAATATTATTGGCATGGGTGATGTTTGCTTGGAAACAAATTTAGACTGCAAGTTATTGCTTAAAGATTTGAGGCATATTTCCAATATTAGCCTCAATTTGATCTCTACTGAGAAGCTAGATGATGAAGGCTTCAACATCGAATTTGGTGATGGAATATGGAAGCTCACAAAGGGTTCTTTGGTGGTGGCTAAGTGCAAGAAGACTCATACACTTTATTCGATGCAAGGAAAAATTTGTAAAGGTGTTGTCAATGCACTTAAAGATGATACTTCTACTGAATTGTGGCACAAGCGGCTTGGCCATATGAGTGAAAAGGGGCTATAAGTTTTGTTCAAGAATAAGTTTTGTTCAAGAAAGAGTTTCTACCCAATTTGAAAGGTACACATCTCAAAACTTGTGTTCTTTATTTGGCGGGTAAACAACATAGAGTTTCTTTTCATAAAAATGTTGCTTCTAGAAAAGAAAATGTTTTAGAGTTGATTCATTCGGATGTTTGTGGTCCTTTGAAAGTTAGAACACATAGTGGTACACTTTATTTTGTTGCTTTCATTGATGATTATTCAAGGCAAGTTTGGGCTTTTATACTAAAAATTAAAGATCAAGTTCTAGAACTATTTAAGCATTTTCAGGCAATGGTTGAAAGAGAAACATGGCAGAAATTGAAGTGCATCCGATCAGACAATGATGGTGAATACATTGGGCCATTTGATGAGTATTGTCACAACCAAGGTATTCGGTACCAAAAGACAGTTAAGAAGACTCCTCAACAAAATGGCATTGCTGAGAGGATGAACCGCACCATTATGGAAAGAACAAGGTGTTTGCTTTCATAAGCTAAATTGCCAAGACCCTTTTGGGGTGAGGCAATGAGAACAGTGGTTGACTTGATCAATTTGTCTCATTTTTATCCTTTGAATAGTGATGTTCCTGAAAGAGTTTGGACCGGTAAAGATGTGTCATATGAGCACTTGAGAGTGTTTGGTTGCCGAGCTTTTGTTCACATTCCAAAGGATGAGAGGTCCAAGCTTGATAATAAGTCAAGACAGTGCATTTTTCTTGGCTATGAGCGTGATGAGTTTGGTTACATATTGTGGGATCCGGTTGACAAGAAAGTTATTCGAAACCGTGATGTTGTGTTTCTTGAAGACTAAACAATTGAAAACTTTGGCAAAGGTGATCAACCGGAGCCAAAAATTAGTGATCTCATTGACATGGATCAGTCTCCTTCATCTTCAGCTGTTGATGAAAATGGGGGACATATGCAGCCACCTATTGAAGATGTGAAGGATGATGCCAATTCTAATGAAGTTGAGCCAGAAATTGAGGAAAAGCATGCAACTCAAAAACTGCCACCACAACTTGAGTTGAGAAAATTTACAAGGGACCGGCAACCTTCAAGAAAGTATCCTCCCAATGAGTTTGTGTTGATTTCCGATCAAGGGGAGCCCGAGAGCTACCAAGAAGCAATTGAGCATGTAAGGAAAGGTGATTGGAAAAAGGCCATGGAAGAGGAATTGAATTCATTACTTGAAAATCACACTTATGATTTAGTGAAGTTGCCTAAGGGGCGGAAAATTCTGAAAAATAAGCGGGTTTTCAAATTGAAGAATGATGGAAAGAATTTGAGGTACAAGACACGTCTTGTTGTGAAAGGCTTTGGGCAAAAGAAAGGCATCAACTTTGATGAGATTTTCTCGCCGGTTGTGAAGATGCCTTCTATTCGAGTTGTACTTGGCATGGCTGCAAGTATGAAACTTGAAGTTGAACAACTTGATGTGAAGACCGCATTTCTTCATGGTGATCTTGAAGAAGAAATTTACATGGAGTAACCAGAAGGTTTTGTGAAAAAAGGAAAAGAGAAATTTGTTTGCAAATTGAAAAAAGTTTGTATGGCCTCAAGCAAGCCCCGTGGCAATGGTATAAAAAATTTAACTCTTTCATGATGAATAATGGTTTTTCTAAAACCACTTTGGATCATTGTGTATTGGTGAAAAATTTTCTGGATGGCAAATTTATTATTCTTTTGCTTTATGTTGATGACATGTTAATTGTGAGTCAAGATTCTACCATGATTAACAGGTTGAAATTAGAGTTGAGCAAGTCTTTTGCTATGAAAGATTTGGGACCGGCAAAGCAAATACTTGGTATGAAAATTGTTCGTGATCGCAAAGAGGGGCTGATTTGGTTGTCTCAAGAAAGCTACATTGAAAAAGTTCTTGAGAGGTTCAACATGGATAAAGCAAAGCCGATTGGTTGTCTACTTGCGAGTCACTTCAAACTGAGTTCGAATCAATGTCCTACAAGTAAGAAAGACAAGGAAGAGATGTTGAAAATTCCTTATGCTTCAGCGGTTGGTTCTTTGATGTACGCCATGGTTTGTACAAGGCCAGATATTGCTCACTCCGTTGGTATGGTGAGTCGTTTTCTCTCTAATCCGGGTAAAGAACATTGGGCAGCGGTAAACTGGATTCTAAGATATCTTCGAGGGACTTCCAAGGTGTGTTTGTGTTTTGGGGATGGTAAGCCGATGCTTGATGGGTTCACAGATTCTGACATAGCAGGTGACGTTGATTCTAGAAAATCTACTTCGGGGTATGTGATGACATTTGCAGGGGGAGTTGTGGCATGACAATCTAAATTACAAAAATGTGTTGTTCCCTCAACTACCAAAGTTGAATTTATTGCCATTACGGAAGCTTGCAAAAAAGAGTTATGGTTGAATAAATTTTTATAAGAGTTGGGTTTGAAACAAGAAAGGTATATGCTTTATTATGATAGTCAAAGTGCTATTCATTTACGTAAAAGTTCTACTTTTCATTTGAAATTGAAACACATTGATGTGAGATACCATTGGATTCGTAATGTGTTAAATTTGAAATTATTACAACTTGAAAAGGTTCACACAGATGATAATAGTTCGGATATGTTGATTAAGACTTTGTCGAGGGACAAGCATTTAAATTGTCGAACTTTGGTGGGTATGGTTGATGTCTCCACCTAAGTCGGTAGAGGGAGAATTGTTAGGTATACCTCCTTATTGGCGTATGGGACCCAATTTATTAAAATATCTAGTTTTAGTTTGGTGTTGGCAATAATATATTTTTATAAATTATATCTAACTTGTGGAATCCTAATTTAGTTCGGTAACAGTTAGGATTTTGATAACAAAACTCAAGAATCAATAATATATATATATATTTGGTATTGTTTTTTCCCAAAAAAAAAGAGGTGTTGTATGGCTGCTACAAGTTGTCTTCGGTGGGTTTTGTTCTCAAACACAAGTTTGCTGTGTGATTGGTTTCTTGGGTGCATATTCAAGGTGTGGCAATGTATTGCTTGGGCAAACAGGCAATGTATTGCTTGGGCAAACAAGCAATAGTGCTCCTTGTTCGTCTGGTTCAATTTTTGGTTCTGATTTGGTTCGATATTTTGAATCTTCTACAACTCTGTTTTGAAAATTTTTGTTCATCTATTTGGTGAGATCTTTTCTCTTATTTATTTGTGATTATTTAGAATTCACTTAAGGGTGGTTTGTGAGACCATTCATGTCTCGTTTATAATCGTTTGAAAACTTTTTGGTTGATAATGGAATCGGATTTCGATTCCGTGGAAGTACCTCATATTTAGGGAATTACGTAAAATTCTTGTGTTGCTGTTGATTTAATTTTTCCGCATTAGTTTTTATTCCTATTGATTGATTTACTTGTGGAGAATCATATATTTTCCCTAACAAATGTTTCGGGCAACTTTGATTTGACATATATAGGGTAGATAGTGATAGGAGACGGTGCGGTAAGAGTGGCTCATAGAAGATCAAAGAGTCCATTGTATTCCTTTATACTGTGTTTGGTTAAGAGATTTGGGAAGAAATTTGAAAAGAAAAATAAAAAAGATAGGTAAAATTTAAATAAAATATACTTATATTTCACATAATTTTGCACACTTTTTCACTTTCTTTTTCTAAATCTCTTCCCAAATCTCCCAACTAAACACAACATTAAAGATATCATTAGCCATTGAAAATTTAGCCCCAAAAAAATTTAGGATGTGTTTGGTGGAGATTTCAAAACTCAATTCCACTCCTTGGTTTGAGTGTGGTGTTTGGTTAGAGTTTTTAAAAATTGATTTCACACCCACTTTTAAAAACACGTCTACCCGGTCATCCTCCCGAACGTCCGGCCGGTTGACCGGCTCGTTGACCAGAACAATGTTTTTTTTTTTTTTGGCACTTGTTATTTTTATATTTTAAATAAAAAATATTTTCGAAATTTTAAAAAAAAAATTATGAGTTTTTAATAGAATTTGTGATTGTTTGTTTGGTTATGAGTTGTAAATTTTTGAATCAAATATCATATATCACATCAAAAATTTTAAACTCAATTCAACACTCATTACCAAACAAATTTTTCACACTCAAATAATAATTCTAAAACTCACAAACTCAAAATACAATTTTATTCTCAAATCATAATTGTAAAACTCTACTAAACGCTACCTTAAACTTTCAAAATAATTTTCATCTTAACCGCAAGGGAAAATTATAAAGGAGTGGTTTGAAGTTTACTTATTTAGTAAGTTTTTTTTTTATTTTTTTATGAAAAGATATGTAAAAAAATAAAAAAAAAATGATATGACAATTTATAAAAAATAAGTTTTTTATTTAGATTGTTACCAAATCATCCCTAAATATTCATATAAAAAATTATTTGATTCAATAATAATATTACAATGATCACATTTCTTTATTTTTGTGTGTCATCTCATAAATCAACATTGAAATGTCAATGGAAATGAGTTCAAAATCTACTTAGTGGCCTTGGATGCAATGATGCCTATATTAATGATCCAGCATTTGGGTAATCTTACAAGTACGAATGAACCGCAATTTGGGTAATCTCAACCTGGAAGATTCGACATGTTTGACTCTTCGCGTAGTTGGCTACCATGACCGACTCTAAATAATTTATGATCTAAAATAATAATTAAAAATGAGACCTTTTATATAACAATTTTTTTTAATAAAATTTGTATTTAAAATTTATTTTTCTAACTTTTTGAGATGTAAAAATATTAATTAAATTTTTATATTTAAGTTTTGCTAAAAAATCTTTTTCAATTGATAATATAATAATTCATAAAATTTTCGTCTAAATTTTTTGTTATATTTTTATTAGTTGCAATGAATTTATTAAGAGCTCCTTTTTGAGATTGAATAAGATTTTTTATTTTTCTTTAATTTTTCATATCCAGATTCATATTTTCTATTAGACATATTTGTTTTCTCTAAAATTAAAAATAAAAACACATGGCCTATTATATTATATCTTAAAATTGGGCCCTTTTGTTTTGTTTTGGGTCTTTTTATTTAAAAAATAAATAATGAATTACATGGGCCTATTACATTATATCAAAAAATCATGTCTTTCTAAATTTGGGAGCCTAAAGCTTGGACTTGGCTGGTCTTATGATCCAGTCGGCCTTGATTATGATTTTCCTAAGAGTTTAGTCTCAAGGAAGAAGTCATGAGTTCAACTCTCCCTAAGGAGAGTTGAATTAGGGAGCTTCTATCTACACACACCAAATCCCCTCTATACACACACTTAATGATCTTTAATTTTATTACAATTTTATCCCTAAGTGAAATTACTATTTTAGACATCATTGTTGATTCAAAACATCTCAATGCACACATCCATCTAGACTTCACATCTGCTGCATCGTGCATACATCCATCCAATTCAAAACGTCTCCAAGTTTGTAGCTTCATTGAGCTAGAAGTGAAAGCAGAGTATTCTCTCATTCGTAGCTTCTTTCAAGTTCGTAGCTTCTTCCATTAAGCTCCAAGTTCGTAGCTTCTCAATGCACTCATTCATCAACCTTCCTCATTCGTAGGGAAAGCATCATTGTTATGGAGGATTTGCCTTCTGAAAATCAGCAAATAAGTGTTTATGAGAAACATAGCAAAGGAAATGTGAGTTTCTCTTTTCTTTTCTTTTTTCCAGTGTCGTTCGGATAACCAGAGTCGAATTGTATTATTTGGTTCGGAAATCTACTACCGAAATAAGTATTTATTTTTAGAAGTTGTTGTCCGAACAAAGTATTTAAATTCGGAAGTTGTTGTCTGAACAACGTTAACTTTTACAACATTCAACTTCCGAAATTTTAAAATAAATTCGGACAACTACTTCCGAATGAAGTAAAAAAAAATTTCCCATTTTATATTCCAAATTTGCAAACTGCATACCAAATTTACAGTTTTGAATTGCAAATTAATCTTTATAATGCCATTAAAAATTTGTAATGTTGTACAAAACATGTAGGAATATGTGTCAACTCAAGGAAGTCAGGTTTGCGCGGATTTTGTGTTGGATTACACTACTCACAACTAAACAGGTTCACTCTACGAAATTATAATGATTATGTTTCGAATTGCTCAACAAATATAAATGTTTGATAATATTTATTTGACTTTGTAGGTATTCAAAAGTAAGGATGAATTGCTCAACGAGGTACATGAAGTTGGAAAGAGAAATGGTTTGGTCATTGTAATCAAAACATCAAACTATGGTAGAGGGAAAAAAAAACCCATGATGTATCTTGCTTGTGAGAGGAGTGGCCAATATAGAGCGACAAAGAAGTTAAAACATGATGGCAACAATACATCAAGAATAACCGGTACGAAGAAGTGTGGTTGTCCTTTCGATATGAGGGCTCACAGGTTTACCACACATGATGAATGGACATTGACCGTAGTATGCGGATTGCATAACCATCCACCTGCGGAGCACCTTGAGGGACATTCATATGCGGGGAGGCTATCAAAGGATGAGAAAGCATTGTTAATGGATATGTCAAAGAGCATGGTTCGGCCAAAAGAAATCCTAGTAACCTTGAAACAGCGAGATGCCCTCAATGTAGCTACTCGAGAGACATTTGTTGTTGTTGATGTCGCATGACACATGTATGCATTTGAAAATGTTAGAATTATGGAAGAAATTAATGGATATGTTTTTGATGTTGATGTTGATGTTACCATTCCATTGTAATAAGAAAATATCATTTACAAAATCAACAACCATTGTTACCATTCCATTCTAATAATAAAATGTCATTACAACAATATCATCTAATAAGAAAATATTAACCACTGTTACCATTACAACAATATCATCTTACAAAAAAACACCACAAAAAATTTATCAACTAACAAATAACATGTCACGAATCAGCTGCATGCCTACGCCTAGGCCTACGACTATATGTCATTGTCGGTGATGAAAAGCGTCCTCCAGTATAACTAGGTCCAGCTTCGTCAATGTGCTGACCTTCAAGGACATGCGTCATACTCTTGATAGCCTGGTACAGTTGATGAGGATGTCGAATCCCCTCCTCATAACCAGCGTCAATAATAGGATGTGAAATCTGCAGTGCATGTGTAATACGCTGCATTTGAAAAGAATATCACATTTTAGGGAACATATCAAAAAATAAAAAGTAAGTTACAAATGCATAAAAGAGGATAATATATTACATCGGCATGTTAGCTGAAATCCTGATGGTCATGGACACGTGGTTCATCAGTGTGCTCAACATATAAGTGCGTGATATTCTTATACCAATCCATATAACCCGGTACACATTCCCAAGGCTGACGAACCCGGTACACTTTCCCTACCACCACTCTTGTCACCGAATAGTGTACATCCCAACAGAAACAACAAATAATCTCTAGCAGCGCACTGTATAGCCTCATCGGGGTTTGAATCTGTGACACCAACAAACTGACTTCGCAACCACTCAAGCCTGACTGAATTGCCACCAGCAGTAGAAATCTCCTCATGTGCTACACATTCAGTAATCCCCAAGCCAGAAACTAGTAGTGTAACTCCATGATGATCCGTCACATCTGGTACGCTGACTGATCTGCCTACAATAGGAAGGCTAAGAGTATTGCCAACATCATCCAATATCAACGTCATCTCACCAACTGTCATGTGAAATGTGTTCGTCTCAGGTTGCCATCTCTCAACAAAATTGGAGATTAGAAGCTTGTTGACGAAACGATAAGTTCAACGAGCTACTGTGACAGCCCAGACTGCTCAATAATGGCTTTGAATTTGGTGTTGTTGTCTACTGACCACCATGGCCATGCAAGGATCTTCAAAGAGTGATTATGACACTTTAGGGGCCCTCGTTCCTATATGTAGACACCCCATTTTTGACCGTCCTCAAGACTTGGACGTCATCGTTTGAACACTCGATGATTATCCATGTTCGTGTTCGTCTTGAGTTCTCGGAGGTTTCGACCGCGCGCCTTGCCTCAAGACCTCTCAACTTATTTGTTTTGTGCTTGGTTGTGGACCAAGCACTTAGGTTTTTGCCTCTGAGGGTAGGAAATGGCTTGTTGGCCACCCCCACACCCCACCGGCCTTGGCATGTTGCCACCGGCCCTGTTTTATTGCTACCGGCCAAAAGTGTTGGCCGGTCGGCAATGTTTTTGGTCGGCCGGCCATTATTTTGGTCGATCGGTCACTTTTTCTGGCCGAGACCTTTTCTTTGCCTTTTTTTAAGGCATTATGCATGCCAGCTGTGCCAACTGGTAAGCACAAACCCTGCCTTCCATACACATGTATGGAGGATTCGCACCCTTATTTTAGCATCTTGAGGAAGCTTGAACCTTTTGAACCCTTGTTTTAGCTTCTTGAGGAAGCTTGAACCTTTTGAACCTTTGCTCTAGCTTCTTGAGGAAGCTTGAACCTTTTGACCCTTTGCTCTAGCTTCTTAAGGAAGCTTGAACCTTTGCCCTAGCTTCTCCAAGAAGCTTGAACCCTCTTGTTTCTCTATAAGAGAGGCCCTCCCTCTCCTTTAGCGAGGTTGAAAAAAATTGTCTAAGGCACAAGGGTTGTATCTCTCTCTATATCTCTATATTTAGGCTTAGAAAGTGTTGGTTCTTGACCCCTTTGCACCACAACTCTTAAGCACACACCTCCAACATTGTTCTAAGGTTCTTGGAGGGTCTTGAGAGGTCTCAAAGGGCTGGTTTCTGGTCCAAGAAGCTGCTGGTTTTGCTGAAGCTACAAGGATAACACACTATTCCCTCTTTTAAGCTTTATTTTGCTCCATCTTTTAGCCATACTTGCAAGAATTTTTGAGCTTCGGTGTAAACTGAAAAAAGTCTTATTTTGAGGTCCTTAACATGTTTGTTTAAGATCATTTTTCTGTTGGGGGTCATCTACCCCCTTGCATGCTTCATTTTGCCTTATTTTGAGCCATGCATTAGGGCCTTTGCATTGACCTTTGTTTGGCCTTCCAGCTACTGAAATCCAATGGATTTTCAGTGGCTAGCATGCTATTTTGAGTGCCAAAATGAGAGAGGGGTGACCCTCTCTCCCCTTGTTTTGTTTCCTAGCATATTTGGCCTAACAAAGGAGCCCTTATTTGCATGCTTCCAAGCCATGTTTCAGGCCATTTTTTATGAGTTTTAGGACCTGCATAGGCTCCATCCAGAGCTTGTTTTTCCATATTAGGTGTCCATCTTGCATGTGTAGAATAATCCTCGTCATAGCCTATCAAAGGAGCATGTCATTCTTGCATGCATTGACCATGTTTCAATGAGTTTTTGGGCTTTATTTGGCATGTCATACCTCTGAATTTTGCTGGTTTAGTGACCTCTTGAATGCTTCATATACTTGTAATGTAAACCCTCTTCACTAGCTTGTATTGCATACTATTTTGGTCTTTGATTCTAGCACTTTTTGGCCATGCCTTAAACTGATTTTATGCATGCTTTGGATTGCCTTAGCTCTGTTTTTAGGCCTCTTGGTCGAATGATGCTTGCTATGCATGTTTGTAGTGTAATGCCCATGCCTAGCTTTGAGTTTTGAAGCTTCTTGCATGCTTGAATGGTGGTGTTTTCATGCTTTGGGGTCATTGAGCATGGCATTTCAGAGCCTATACTTGTGTCATATTCCCATGTTTTCAACTCTTTAAATGTGTTTGAGAGTCATGCTTGAATACCTCATTTATGGACCATTGCATGAGCTTCATTTCCATGCCTTTTGAGTCATCATATTCCCATGTTTTCCACTCTTTAAATGTGTTTGAGAGTCGTGCTTGAATACCTCATTTATGGACCATTGCATGAACTTCATTTCCATGCCTTTTGAGTCATCATTTTAGTCCATTTTCCTACTGTTTTAGGCCTGCATAGGGACTGTTTGGCGCTGGTTTGGTCATTTGTGCATCGCTTTGCATACCTCTAGTGTAATGCACTTCACTAGTTTCGGTATCCGGGCCATCTAGTATGCATTGTGTGAGGTGTTTGCATGATTTGGAGCCACTCTGTATGACATTTCAGAGTTGGAAAATGTGTGATTGTATGCCATATTTAACCCCTTGCCATGCCTTAGTAGAGTTGCACTTTGTGCCTTAGGTTTGGTCCCTCGCATTGTGCATGTTTGCATGAGTGTTGTTGCCTTAATTTCATCATGTATGGCCACTGTTTTGGGCCTATTTGAGAGCTGCCCATATTGGTTTAAGTCCATCGTTTGCATGTTGTTGTATGGTTGCCTTGCATGTTGTTACATACTTGGCTTATTAACATGTTGTTGCATGTTTAAGTGGTATTGCATTTGGCATGCACCTCTTGTTAAGTTGCCTAACATGTTGTTACATGTTTGCCTCATATGTTGTTACATGCTTGAATGTTGTCACATGCCTTGCATGTTTGCATGCTTGTTTAGGTTACATTGCATTTGGCATGCTTGTTACTATTAGCCTTGCATGGCATTGCCATTAACATGCTTACGTTGCATTAGTTTTACTTGCATGTTTACATCCCTTGTCTCTTGATCAACCATGATAGAGGTTGGAGGCCCCTTTTGTGTTGTGTGCATTTCATTTGATATTAAATGCACATTCGACACTTTTGGCCATCATGCATCGAAATGCGTGATTGGTGGCCCGAGGGTTGAAGACCATACTCCTTTGAGTCTTAACCATGATAAGGAGGGTGGTTGTGCACACATTGTCTTGAAAATGTATTGCCATGCCCTGTTTGTCCTCTACTGCAGCAAAACAGCATTTTGCAGGAAAGTATGGCCGGTCGGCCATCTAGAGTGCCGGTCGGCTACAAATGTTTGGCCGATTTGGTCGATGACCTGTTTCATTTGGCCGGTGGTCCCATCTCTTGGCCGATGGCCTCTCAGCATGTCCCCAAGGTGGTTCAGAAGTATCCCAAGGATTTTCACAATTTTTAGAGGTGCAAAACAGTGCAAACAGAGGCAACATGAGCCATGGCGATGGATTTTCGAGCGAAGCCGACCGAGCATGCATCCGTCCCTCTTCCCGAGGCTGCTTTACTGCTTTAATAGCTTAATTGATTTGCTTAATTAGTTAAGTGTTGTGTAATAATTAATTAGCTTGTTAGTTAGTTAATTATGTAATTTGTATTATTCTTTCGATCCCTCCGTCGAGAGGGCGTAATTGTTATAATAAGTGTGCGTGTGTGCGATGCATGTCTTCCAAACCTCCATTTCTTTCTCCCTTTTACTTAACCGCTTACGATGGTTAGTTCTAGGTCATTTTCAATTAGCATCCTTATGCTATGCATGTTTGCATCATTCATCTGTATTGCATACACCGGGCTCGGCGCATCATACAAACTGCATAGTATTTCAATTCCAACTTGAATACGTGTATCGAGTTGTCGCATTTCACATGTCATTCTTAGATTAGCCGAGCCTATTCTAGTTGCATTTTGCATGTGTTTCATTAGCCATCTTAACATGAACTAGGATCATGCATGATTTCTAACTAGTTTCTTGTTTTGGCTCGGAGTACACTATGAGTATTTATGCTTTAGCATCTTGCATGTGTGTAAGTGTTAACATGACAGCATGCTTACCATGAGGCTAATTGCTTATGTGATATAACTGCCTGAATGCCTGTGGGTGTAGGTTGGGTTGCTTGAATTGGGATAATTCATTGAAATCCGTGATTTAGCCTACTTGCGAGTAGCAAAATTTAAACCGCCTTCCAAACAAGCGGATATGCAATGCTTTGTTCCAAATTAGGCGATCTAGTCTATACTTGTATGCTGTGCGCATCACATGGTAATTCTAGGTTAATAACCGGAATAAGAATGCATGTGTTTTCAAAAACAAGATATCATATTTAATAGTGGCCGATCTTTGATCGGGCGAGCAGGGGTGCACATAGCTGACCTTCCCTAATCGTACCCAAGTTCCCGAGCCGAGGCAACTTTGGTGATGACGGACACGTGGCCTTAGGCAAAGAGTCAGGGTTTCCTAAATTTCCCCAAAATAAAATATTTAGGTGGCGACTCTGTATTTGGCAAAACAGTCCATGTTTGGCATTACTTTCTTAAAAATCAGTTTTTCAAAACGATTTGCCGGATTTGAACTCTTTGGTGATTTATCGATCTCGCATTGCACTTTGCGGATTAGATTCAGAACCGTGACATTTAAGTTCGAACTGTAGTAAGCCCAATGAACAAAACCGGGATCTTTCCCGGGACGTTCGGGCACGTCTACACTATAACATAAATGATATCTCATTAGAAACTACCATACAACACAAAAAAAAAAAACTCATATACAAATGAATTTCACTTCTACTCAAAAATGTTTACCTCCCCATGCCAAATAGCTGCAACGACATGACTATTGAAACTCCGCAGTATTGATGGATCAGTCGGTCCACCTGGAAAAGTATGAGTAAGGTACTCTTCCTGGACAGTAGGAGAATCGGGTAAAGAGGCATCCTCTACAGCAATGTCAGGCATATCATCACCTTGAACTCGTCTTTGGCTTCGACTTCGGCTTCGACTTTGACTAGCACTGGGGATATCATAGTCTACCGAAACTGGATCACGACCTCGACCTCGTCCTCACCCACGCCCTCGTCTCCGTTCATGGTCAATATCCAATTCACAACGTCGTCTATTTGAAGCAGTAGGTGGGACACGTTGTTGATATTCAAAATCCATATTATCTGCAAAAATTAATATGTTTGATGACCATCATCTTGATCAAACATAATACTATAATAATCTCATAATATATATAATTATAAACACATTAAGTATCACATTGTTAAAAATAAAATTTAAAAAAAAAAATAATCGATCCTAGTGCATTATTAATGCTCTTATTCCCTAATTCTATCCCCAAACAAAGCTATACCATTTTTCAATTCCATGTTAGTACCCATTGAAGCTCAAACAAGTTTTGAAAAGGTGATCTCAAATACAATATGTAGTGATTGATTCATATAGGTATAAATTATGTTACAATAATTACAATTTTAATGCATTTTCTCAAATTATTTATCACTCAATAAGAAATTACCACAAATGTAAAAAGAATATACAAAAGAAAGGAGGAAGAAAAAAAAAAACTGTTCGAAAATTGAAAACCGAAAGTATATATACTGTTCGGAAGTTGAAATCCGAAACAAAAAATTAATTTCGGAAGTTAACTGCCGAAATAATCAAAAAATTTCGGAAACCTACTGTTGAAATAAATCACTAATTTCGGATTCCTACTTCCGAACAAATTCCTTAATTTCGGAAAACCAGTTCCGAACGGTTTGTTTACACTCCGTGGGCCTTCGTTCGTTTTCAAAATGATAAAAACAAAACTCTACATTGCAAATTAAATAGGAATGAGGATTCAAAAGTAAACTCACCTAATGAGGATTGAAAATGTGTTGAAATGCTTCAATGGGATGTCTTGATGGATGCAGCTTTGGGGATGAAAGCTGTGTGAAGCTTCTACTATAAGTGTGTGTATTTGCACACGGTAAGCTTCAAGGTTGAAGATGTAGCTTCAGCTTCAATGGGTGTGTGTATTTGCACGGTTAGGTGAGTTGGGTTTGGGGTCAGGGGTGTGTGTGTGTGTATGAGAGTAGATGTGGAATGAATCGTGTGTGTATTGAGTAAACTAATTAGGAATTAATTTTTTTGGTGTGTGTAGTGAGAAGGATGTGCAAAGAGGGTATTTGGTGTGTGTAAATAGATGCTCCTGTTGAATTAGGAAGTAAGCACTTAGTGCTTTATAAAGGTGGATGGACTAACTCCTATAAGTGCTAACAACTAAATAATTGACTTTC
Source organism: Camellia granthamiana (assembly GCA_036172215.1). Classification (NCBI taxonomy): domain Eukaryota; kingdom Viridiplantae; phylum Streptophyta; class Magnoliopsida; order Ericales; family Theaceae; genus Camellia; species Camellia granthamiana. Next base: position 90,728,346 of record CM069907.1, read on the forward strand.
GCCGTTCAAAAAAAAAGGTAGCATCATTCTCTGTTTTGTAGATCTAATGCCACAAACTCAGGATTACGAGGCAATGGAGTTTCTCAAACATTTCAAAGTTTTGCTAGGAAAAAACGAAAAAGGGTGTGTTATTGAGGACAGTTGTTCTAACCTGTATTACTTCGGAGCCCGTCAACGTCGCACTATCCATTAGCAACTCTCCATTAGTGTTCCAGGTTTTTTTTCTTAACTGCTTTTCTTTCATAGCTTGTGTTGTTTTCTCTATGCAGGTTGGTGCTAGCTTATGGATGTTTGCAACTTTGGGGATGATAAAGGGTTTAGTGTTCAGTTTTAGTTGTTGCCAACTTGGGGAGGTTCCGTCCATTTATGTTCCCGTTAATGTTGTTTTCATCTATAAGAGCTTACTCAGATGGGGATTGATCTTGTTTGCTTTTGTATGCATCTCCCCTTATGTACACTTTTTTTATGTCAATGAAGTTCTTCATTTTGCCAAAAAAAAGAAGTATTCTATTATATGACGAGTTAATACACTTGGTCAAATTAACTGAACTTATTTTACTACTACATTTCAAGTTAGTTTAGATCTTTCTCTCTTAAAATCGGGATTCTGAGTTGAACAGTTAGAAAGGATTATTTTTGATCAACGATCATAAAATCCTACCCAAAAAAAAAATGCATACCAATTTGTAAATGGCTAACATTTTTTAAAAGTAAATACAAAATTAATTAAACAAAACAAAGAAATTAAAATATTGTTAAAAATATAAAGAGTATACAATGGACAGAGCATCTCCAATGGTTTGCCATTGGAGCTGCCATTGCTATATATAGCAGCTGCCATTGAATTTTGATGCTCCAATGGCAAAACATAGCAGCTGCCAAATTTGAGAAATGACACAAGCTTTGGCAGCTGCCATTCATGCCAACTCAGAGCATCTCCAATGGTTGTTGCTATATTGAGGTTGCTATTGCTATAATTTGGCAATGAATAGTGTTATTTTGCCAAATTATAGCAATGGTGCTCCAATGGTCATTTGCTATTTTTGGCAAATCTCAACCAACTTTTCCTCCAACTTTGTAAGTGTTGTTTGGATATAAGTTTTTTGTGATTTTATTTTTATTTATTTTTTTGTTTTTTGTGACATTTTTTTACTTGTTTGTTAAAAAAATTATATATTTATATTATTCCCAACTAGACAAATATAAAAAATGAAAAAAAATGAAAAATTGGGAAAAAAAATTGAAGCATATGTTTAAAAAAATAATTTCAATTGAAATATTTGACCGAATAAGAAATTGAAGCATCTGTTTAAAAAAAATATTATCTCATCTGTTTAAAAAAAATTGAAACGTTATTTAATTACGTAATTTTTATACGATATCAGAATAAGAAATAATTTAATAATTTCAATTTTTTAATTACATTATTTAAAAAATAAACATTATAATTACATTATTTAATTTTTATACGTAAACATTATTTAATTACATTATTTGTAAAAAATAATTTCAATTTTTTTTTTTTAAAAATGTTAAACAAACCAAACAGAGAGAGACTCTTTATTAATTTTTTTTTACAAATAAAGAGAGAGACTCTTCACCCAGATCTTTATTATTATTTTTTTTAATGTTAAACAAACAGAGCCCAACGGCTCTTTATTACACCAAAAATAAACATTATATCAAGACAGATCAAGACAGATTTTCATCTAGAATAGAGAGGAAACTTCAGAGACAGGGAGAGAGCTTCGAATGAGTGAAGAGAGCTTCGGAGAGAGAGAGACAAAGCTTCGGATCAGAGAGAGACAGAGCTTCGGATCACAGTGAAGATCTGGGTGAAGATCTGAGCTTCGGATCAGAATGAAGATCTGAGTGAAGATCAGAGCTTCGGATAAACTTCGTTTTCGGATCAGATCGGATCAACTGCAGCTTCGGGTAAACTGTTTTCTCTCTTCAACCCTCTTCTCCAACCCTTTTCAACCCTCATCTTCAACCCTCTTCAGATCGACATCAGGTTGACTGGTTGTAATTTTTTTGGATTTGGATAATAATTTTTTATGAATTTGTAATTAATCTGTAATTTTTGATGAATCTGTAATTAATCTGAAAATTTTTAATTCACAAATTTTTGATAATAATTTGTGAATTAATCAGATTAATTTGTTTGATGAATCTGTAATTAATCAGCATGAGATAATAATTTTTTTTTCTGTGAATCTGTGTATCTGTTTGATGAATTGGCTGAGTTGGGAGGGAGGGAGGGAGGGAAACCGTTGGTTTTGGCTGAGTTGGCATGAATGGCAGCTGCCAAAGCTTGTGTCAAATTTGACACAAGCTTTGGCATTTCTCAAATTTGGCAGCTGCTATGTTTTGCCATTGGAGCATCAAAATTCAATGGCAGCTGCTATATATAGCAATGGCAGCTCCAATGGCAAACCATTGGAGATGCTCTCAGCCAAAACCAACGGTTTCCCTCCCTCCCTCCCTCCCTCCCTCCCTCCCAACTCAGCCAATTCATCAAACAGATACACAGATTCACAGAAAAAAAAATTATTATCTCATGCTGATTAATTACAGATTCATCAAACAAATTAATCTGATTAATTCACAAATTATTATCAAAAATTTGTGAATTAAAAATTTTCAGATTAATTACAGATTCATCAAAAATTACAGATTAATTACAAATTCATCAAAAATTATTATCCAAATCCAAAAAAATTACAACCAGTCAACCTGATGTCGAACTGAAGAGGGTTGAAGATGAGGGTTGAAAAGGGTTGGAGAAGAGGGTTGAAGAGAGAAAACAGTTTACCCGAAGCTGCAGTTGATCCGATCTGATCCGAAAACGAAGTTTATCCGAAGCTCTGATCTTCACTCAGATCTTCATTCTGATCCGAAGCTCAGATCTTCACCCAGATCTTCACTGTGATCCGAAGCTCTGTCTCTCTCTGATCCGAAGCTTTGTCTCTCTCTCTCCGAAGCTCTCTTCACTCATCCGAAGCTCTCTCCCTGTCTCTGAAGTTTCCTCTCTATTCTAGATGAAAATCTGTCTTGATCTATCTTGATATAATGTTTATTTTTGGTGTAATAAAGAGCCGTTGGGCTCTGTTTGTTTAACATTAAAAAAAATAATAATAAAGATCTGGGTGAAGAGTCTCTCTCTTTATTTGTAAAAAAAAATTAAATAAAGAGTCTCTCTCTGTTTGGTTTGTTTAACATTTTAAAAAAAAAAAAAAATTGAAATTATTTTTTACAAATAATGTAATTAAATAATGTTTACGTATAAAAATTAAATAATGTAATTATAATGTTTATTTTTTAAATAATGTAATTAAAAAATTGAAATTATTAAATTATTTCTTATTCTGATATCGTATAAAAATTACGTAATTAAATAACGTTTCAATTTTTTTTAAACAGATGAGATAATATTTTTTTTAAACAGATGCTTCAATTTCTTATTCGGTCAAATATTTCAATTGAAATTATTTTTTTAAACATATGCTTCAATTTTTTTTCCCATTTTTTCATTTTTTTTCATTTTTTATATTTGTCTAGTTGGGAATAATATAAATATATAATTTTTTTAACAAACAAGTAAAAAAATGTCACAAAAAACAAAAAAATAAATAAAAATAAAATCACAAAAAACTTATATCCAAACAACACTTACAAAGTTGGAGGAAAAGTTGGTTGAGATTTGCCAAAAATAGCAAATGACCATTGGAGCACCATTGCTATAATTTGGCAAAATAACACTATTCATTGCCAAATTATAGCAATAGCAACCTCAATATAGCAACAACCATTGGAGATGCTCTTAGTAGGAGAAACTGTGCACCTCATTAAAAAGAAAAGCGGAGGGAGAGAGAGAGAGAGAGAGAGAACAAAAGGAGAGGGTTTTATATCATAAAACGTGGTAGTTGGTTGGATCATGCAATATCAGTAAATAGAAGAAACTAAATTCTTAGAATTAACTTTCAAAAGGGAAAACTTGGGCAAAAATTGTCCTTAAATGAGAGAGAGAGAGATTCTGAAACACCTTAGCAGAAAAGGAAAGGAAAAGAAAAGAAAAGAAAAGACAAAGTTGAACAAGAGCTCTGTAATTAGTGTGCAATTATGATTTTTAAAAAAAAGGAGAAGAAAGCAACACATAAATAAGAAGAAAAAAAAAAATATTAAGATATCAAAAAGTATGAAACAGAAAATAAATAGATGTTAGGTTATTTGATTAAATGGAGAGAGAGAGAGAGAGAGAGAGAGAGAGAGAGAGAGAGAGAGAGAAGAGAAAAAAGAAAAAGCAGGAGTCTAGGACATGGATATGCTCAGAATTACAATAATGTACAAACATTTTCAAAGTGCAACATTGTTTATTCAATCCAGCATGACTTAATAGGTGTTTGGGTAGTGAATTTTTTTATAAATTTTTTTAATTGTAGAATCTTATTGGAGAAATTTTTTTTTTTGTGTTTGGAAAGATAATAAAATTTTTTTGTGATTGGATGTGATATTTGTGAGAGAAAAAGTGAAATGATTATGAGATTTGATATGATATTTTGTTTAGATTTATTTTTTTGATTTTGTAACTAATTTGTCTTTTAGTGAAAAAAAACCAAAAAAAATCCTTCCCAAACACCCCCTTAATAATTTCTATTTTGGGCATAACTGTAAAACGTGTATTTTAAGCCACAAACACAAACATACAAACAAAAATTGACATACAAAACAAACCAAGGCCTATACATTGGATTGAATAGGATCGTCATTGCAAGTTTAACTAACAAATCTGAATGCAAATCGTCTGCATCAGGGCTAGAGCTCTTCAAGTTTGATGAACTTGATTTGACTTGACTAGAGGATCTCGATAGGATGAGTCGTGCTACATTGCTACAACAGCACTTGTTTCCATGGAACTGGCTGCATTCTCAAAAGAATTCACATAGTACAAATGCCAGCCATCCAAAATAAATGGCGTAAACCTTTCCGGAACCTTGTAATGAGGATAAGCTCCCCAATTTATTCTAATTGTCTCCATCCACACACTACAATGGCAAGAATGAACAAACCATCAAACATTTTGAACATTCAGATAAATTCAGTTATCTGATTGGCCTATGAAAATTAATGAAATATCTGCTAATTAGGCACTCTATTTATTATGCGATGCTTGCTCATATCTTCAAACTATCAAGTAAGTTTCCCACTTCAAACAGTTCCTTTCAAAACTTTAGGATGTGTAATTGCCACATTGGCACATATCAAATAAATCTTCCCACCATGCAAAGAAACTACTAAAATGAAAAAAAGTAAGTAATAGCTGAGTCTTTCCTGCAACAATTAAATGAGATTTATGGCTTACCTAAAAATGCGATCGAGCAACGCATCTGCTACTGTTTCACGGGAGGATATCCTGTAGCTCATATCATTCTTACTGTGTTGCTTGAGAACAGAAATGGTTAGGAATGGAATATCAGAATTCTCTACAGTGCCCACCAGTTCTGGAATTGTTGATGCAGAATGCAGGCCAAAATATGCCTTGGCAATAGCAAACCGTTAATAGTTAGACTATTGAAAGATGATATACAGATGGGGAAAAACGGCGTAACTACGCATACGAGTAATGAATTTTTGAATGCTAGAAGTAACTGTCAGAATACTCACTGGATTCAAGAATCCCCTCACAAAAGTTGCATGGGTATGATGTAATTGCCTATCAGGAATTAAAAATGCAGGCGTAAAACGAATATTTATCTCATCTAGAGGTGTAGCAACCACAAAGATGTCACATGTGTAACTATTTCCATTGGTTGAGTTAAGCTCATAATAATCTCCAAGGTAAGAAATTGATGCTATTTCTTCATTGAGGTGCAATTCAACATCTGAAGTATTAATTAATCCAGCAGCCATCTGCCAGTTCCCTCCGTCAACTGCCCACCACCCTCCCCCAGATCCTGCCAACGAAACCGCACCAGCAAGTCCACTGATGCTGACACTTTGGCCATATTTGATTCTTGTGATTCCCTGAAAAAGAAAACAGAATTTTGAATTCTGATGAATTATCAAAATATTAATGCAAAACTCTAAGCCAGGTTGAAAGTTGACATCTCACAACTTCAACAAATTCCGAAGTATTTTAAAAGATTGGCATAAATATGGTAGGAAAGACTAATGCAAGGTGTGATCTTTCAATAACATCCAATTAAACAGAAAATTATGCCTAGTGTTAAAAATAATCACTGCCTCATAACCAGCAAATGGCATGTCCTTGTATCCAGCAAATCCCACAAATATTTGGAAAATGAACCGATGAATGCTACACCTATTCTTTAATTATCTCTTGCTACATATTGAGAGAGGAGTTGTTGTACTTGTTTCCTTTTTCTTTTTTGTTCGTGTGGGGGGTTGGAGTTTAAATATAAGCAGCCAGCTCACAAGATTTATACTCCCTTTTTTTTTTCTTGATAAATAAGCAAATTTATTAGAAAAGCATCAAGATGACGCAAAGAATACAAAATACAAACTCCCAAGGAAAAAATGCTAAGCTATCAAATCCTCTACAAAATCTACATAAGCTAAAACATCTGGATCAACCAACCCCGTAACCCAATTATATAACACCATAAACACTTACCTCTCCAGCCAAGAAATCGAATGAGACATCCCTTGGAATACACACCTATTACGCTCTAACCAAATAAGCCACATTAAACAACGAGAGGCAATCATCCACGCCTTCCGACGTCTCCTCCCAACCCTACCCCCAGCCCAACTTTGCAAGATTGCCAACACCGAACCTGACTGCACCCAAATCAAACCAAAAGTCGCCACAATAAACATCTAAAGCCGATATGTAATTGGGCAATGAATGAGCAAATGGTCCACTGACTCAGCATCACCACAATACAAACAACACCAATTCACCAGTATATGCCTACGGCGCATCAGATTATCAATTGTCAGAATACGTCCTAAGGCAGCCGTTCACACAAAGAAAGCTACATTGGATGGCGTGCCCAACACCTAGACACATTTCTAAGGAAACGAAACCGCATCAACATGAACAAGCGCACCATATTAGGAAGATACAGAAAAAAGCCCCTTAGAGCCGGGACAGACCCAAACCATAGAATCTTCCCCTGCACCCCCAATTTGCAATCCATATAAAAAACCCAACAGCTCCATTAACTGATCTACCTCTCAATCCTGAATCTCATAACGTAGCCACACGTTCCAAACCACCACCTGTCCTTGCCTCGTTTGAACCGCGCCCACCGTAACCTCATAATCTTCTGCAATCCCAAAAATCAAAGGGAATAGCTACTCTAAAGAAGTATCCCCACACCACCTATCACGCCAGAAACGGACTCTATCTCCCAACCCTATCTTCAGCTGAATCCTCTGCCAAAACGCCTCCCAACCCAACAAAATTTCTTTCCAAACACCATGACCATGAGACTGTCCCACCCTACCCGAACACCACCCCCCTTTTCCCAGACCAAACTTTGCCACAACCACCTTTCACCATAAATGCTCTCTTTCCCCCACAAAACATCACAACCATTTACCCAGCAATGCCAAATTAAACATAACCAACCTCCTAACCCCCAAACATAACCAACATGGACATCCGCACAGTAGATACACAAAGATGTATCCACCGCCTCAATCTAGCCCCAAAACCCATCCTCTCCAGTATATACAACAGAAACTCCCAGCTAACATTGTCATATGCCTTCTCAATATCTAGTATACACATAATCCCCGCTTTTCTCTGCCTCAACCTTGAATCCACACATTCATTGGCCACCAAAACCGCATCCAAAATTTACCTACCACCCCCACAAAGACATTTTGAGACTCAGATACCAACCACCCCCCCCCCCCCAAAAAAAAAAGCACCCCTCGAAGCCAATCCGCCAAAACCTTGGCCAACAATTTATACACACTACCCAAAGAATGATAGGTCAAAAGTCCTGAATATCCTGTGCCCCACCTTTCTTGGGAATCAACGCAATAAAAGTGGCATTCAAGCACCTCTCAAACTGTCTCGTCCAATGAAATTGCTCAAACATAGCCATTACATCCTTGTTCACCACTCCCTAACAGTGTTGGAAAAAGCTATGGACAAACCGTCAGGCCCAGGAGCCTTATCCCCCAGGCATACTTCGTAGCGTCTCAAACACCTCTTCTTCCGTAAATGCCCTCTCCAACGAAGGACAATCCACCTCTGGAATAATATCAAATGGAACCCCATCCAGTGTCGGCCTCCAAACTCTCTCATCAGGCCGCAATAAATACTCATAAAACCCCACTATGGCCCCCCTTAATCTCCTCCATAGATGAGAACACCACCCCATTCACCCGCAATCTCCCTATTTGATTCACTCTCTGATGCGCATTTGCTATACGGTGAAAGAAGCTCATGTTTCGATCCCCATCCTTCAACCACAAACATCTAGATTTCTGGCAAAAACTAATCTCCTCCATACGAGCCACGTGTCCAAATTCCTTTCGAGCCGCATCCCGGCGAGCCATATCCTCCTCAGACAAGGTACCCCTGTCCACTTTCTCATCTAGCCCCTGCAATACTGTTAAAAAATTCGCCTTCTGAGTCTGTAGCTGCCCAAACACCTCCCTATTCCACTATCTTAAGTCCAACTTGAGAAGCTTCAATTTTTGGGCTAAACGACAACTAGGATTCCCAAGCACAGTATAACTACCCCACCACCCCCTCATTGTCTCCCCAAAGCCTTCAGACAAAAGCCACATATTCTCAAATCGAAATGGCGACGGTCCCCTACTGATCCCCCCACTGTCCAATAAAACTGGCCAATGATTCGATACAGGACGAGGCAACCTTAGTTGAGTCACCTGTGAAATATGCCCCCTCCCAATCTCCAATCACCAGAAACCTATCAATACGGGACATTGCCCTGTCCCCAAACCAAGTATAACCACCCCCTTGAAGCGGCAAGTCCACCAATTCCATCTCATCAATAAATGAAGAAAAAGCTCGCATAGATCATGACACTAAGCTCGCCCCCTGCTTCTCCTCCATGCACCGCACCATATTGAAGTCACCTCCCACACACCAAGGAACCCCCTATCGAAAAGCAATAGACTATAGCTCCTCCCAAAACGTAGCCCATTCCGACCGTCTAACGGGGCCATAAACCCCGATGAAGGCGCAACGATAATCATCCGCAACATAGCAAAACAAACAAGATAGTGAAAAAGCCCCCACCTCTACATCCTTCTTCTCCACCACCCAATGGTCCCAACACAGAAGGACACCCCCTGCTACCCCCAATGCTGGTAAAAATGTCCAATCCACAAAGCCCCCCTCCTCCAAAAAAAAAAAAAAGCTCCCTAACGGTCTCCCTACCAATGCACTCCATCTTTGTTTCTTGAAGACACACTACATCCGCCCTAGCACTTCTCAACAGAGATCGAACCAAGACCCTTTTCCCTCTATCATTCAATCCACACACATTCCATGACAAAATTTTTTTTTTGGTCACAAGATTTATACTCTTGGTCACATCAAGCATCAAATTAAAACACAATTTAAGATCTTTGGACCTAACTTCTGCAGATTCATTGGAAGTATACCCACAATCACAAAATATAGCATACAAACTTGAGTTTATTTTGTTAGCTGCAATTACACAAACTTACTGCAACAAATGCAATCAAATCACATCCAAGATCCCCATTAAGTGTCAAAGGATTTATTAATTACTTCAGAAAACAAGGTAGAGACAACATAGTTTTTAATCTTCTTTAAAGCTCTAGCCTCTTAAGTGGAGACCTTTGGATCATAGACAACTTACACAAACCTTCTTTTTATCCCGACGAGAAAAAAATCTATTCAAAACACTCTGGTCTCACATTCATCTATAATGCAAGACCATGATAACAAACAAATCTTTTTGTTGCAAACCATATGCTTCCTAGAATATCAATGCACAACATTTATTAATTTATTAGATCATAACTCACACAGAGCACCCTTTCTGCATTAAAAGGTTATCATTACACAGATAATTTCGTATTTATTAGGAAAGGGTCTTATATAAACCCATGAGGTTCTATTAAGTCCACAGCCATAGGCACTTATAACTACGTATCTAACTTTGGAATCTCTCTTATTCCATTGCTTCTCCTATATATATATTATTTTTTTTTTTTAAATCAGCTGTATTATTATGTTACCAACAAAGAATTATTTTTTATGACCTAAACGGAATTGTAAGGGATTGTAAATTGCCATGTATAAAAACTCCATTGGTATGACACAGATCAGCATATTTAGTATGTAACTCCAAAGATTTTATTAGATGTGGAAAGGGATGTCAACTCAACTTTAACAGCCAACCATAAATATAAACTTCTTTGCTGAGTAACATTTCTGAGGAGATTATGTTGTTTGTGTGAGGACTAACATAGGCTAGCAATTTCATGACTAGTATGTGCAACCTTAGGTAGAACCGAAGCCACTACCGCGAGAAGAGCATATTGGATTACCTACGAGCATAGAAAAGGGTTGAAATTTATTCATAAAAATTTAGGTTGTCCTGCGCAGTATAGGACATTCATATTTGAGGCAAAGAATACATACCAACAAACAAACAAACAATTTTACATCTGTATTATACAAGTCCATGCACTTATAAAAGCATTCAAAAAATAAGAGCCATCCAATGAGAACATTCTGAACATATAATTTATTTTCCCCTGCCCATATTTATATAAATCAAAACTTATGTGCTTACTACAACCATACTAGAAAATAACAAACAAACTTCATTTATATGTTCCGTTCTTTCATAAGAATTTCAAAGCCCTTTAGACATTATTACTCTACTTCTAAACATCATCAAAGGGTGGAATAGCATTTCATTCCCACCACCTCACCCAAAGAAAAAACCTCCAAAACCACTTTGCAACAGTCATACAGACTATAAAAATATCAAAGAGCATATGAATTCTCTGCAAAATCCAAAAAAAAAAGAAATGTAACAAGGGTCAAATCACCCTCACTGTTACTGAACTATCAAGCAAAACCAACAAATCATTCTATGGATTGGCACCCTGCAACATTGAAAGACCACCATTTTTTTTTCCCATATACAACAAATCAAGCATGAAGGAGCCACATTCCAAAAACTTTTACTTCTTTCCAAATTATTCTACTAGCTCTCCAGCCAACAATCATGTCAACCTAAAGCAGAAAACAAGGAGTTTTTAACTCACTGAAAACCAACATTAAGGAGGTTTGGTACTGAAATAGAAAAATCTTGGCTTGGCATGGCTGGTCCAGTTCAGACATTCAGAAACAGTCCCCATAGTTTCTTTGAAAATCTACGGCTGTGTTTGATGGGACTTTGTAATCAATTTTCCACCTACTGATTTGAATGCTACTACGTTTGGTTTTAGTTTTCAAAAATCATTTCCACACCTGCACTGCATTTCAAAAATCATTTCCACAACTGCACTGCATTTCAAAAATCATTTCCACACTTGCATTTGACCAGAACAGTGTTTTTTTTTTTTTTTTGGCACCCGTTATTTTTATATTTTAAATAAAAAATATTTTCGAATTTTTTTAAAATTTTTTTATGAGTTTTGAATAGAATTTTGGGTTGTGTATTTGGTTATGAGTTGTAAGTTTTTGAATCAAATATCATATGGCACATCACGCTTTTCAAACTCTCTTCAAAACTCATAACCAAACAAATTTTCCTCACTCAAATCATAATTTCAAAACTCACAAACTCAAAATACAACTCTATTCTCAAATTATAATTCTAAAACTCTACCAAACGTTGCCTAGATTTCTTGTGTTTTCACATTATAGAATTCCACTATGCTACATTAACACTTTAAAATAAATCAAGCACCCATGTGAGGAGTCCAAATCCTCTACTTGCACTCTCTCCTTGCCTCCCTACTAGGCCTGTAAATGGATCGGATTTGGATCGGATTGAATCTGTCAAAATCCAAATCCGATCTGAATCCGTTTAGCTCATATTCGATTATAGATCACCTGGATCCGAATTCGATGATTTCGGATATCCGATCCGATAATCTGATCCAATATATTTATTTATTTATTGAGCTACAATTTTATATAATTTGATTTTTTTTTTTTTTTCATTGTGTTTTCTTCATTCAAATTGAGAATAATCGGATCAGATTGGATTTTTGCATATTCAATCCGTTTAATAAACGGATGAAACGGATTCAGATTACCGGATTGGATTTTTTGTAAATGGATTCGGATTTCCGGGTCGGATTCGGATTAAATCCGATCCATTGACAGCCCTACTCTCTACTTGCAATGGTGGAGATGCACCCTAGGATAATCCAACGGTCCAGATTTGCCTATTTAAAATTTTTTTTTTCCAAATAGCCAAATCTGGACTGTTTGATTATCTTAGGGTGCATCTCCACCATTGAAAGTAGGGAAGCAAGGAGAGAGTGCAAGTAGAGGATCCTAATTCCCCATGTGAGACACTTGAACACTAGATAGATAAGGGTATGGGATGTATCAACACGGTCCGTTAGTGATTTTGCCACACAACGCATAAATAAACTATGCAATTAGACAACGATAAATGATACACGATCAGATGGCAACCATGCTCATAATTGTCACCTCACCTGGTTTAGTTCTTGTTCTTATTCGTCTAAATAACTTTTAAGCCCTTGAAGATTAATGCACTTCTTAAGACCTTTTTATTTTGAAAACCTTTTATCCCATTAAAATTTTATGCTTAAAACCAAAAGAAATATATTTAAGAAAAAAGAAATGCAACAGAGGGAAACAATTATCCATGAACTATGCCAAAAGTTAAGAAAGCAAAAACGAGAAAGCTGAATCAGAAGTCAGCCTATTGTAACTGGGATCTCTTTCATCTCATAGTAGTCTCTGCAAATTAACTACTAATTGTTTTATATCAAAAATTGATTTTAAGACATCTAATTGAATACTTGACTCAGTGCTCAAATGGAAAGAATCTCATAGTGTTTGTGTGTGTGTGTGAATCGTCTTCTTCTAGTCAGCATGCAATATCATAAACAATACTAATAGTAACTAGTTTTCTTCATGGTCACTGCATTTCAATTTCACTGTTCCTCCTTTTGTTTATCTTCATATAATACTTCAAAGTTTTGATCTGTGTATCTAACCATAATCTACTATATTGTCAAAAATTACATACTAATCAAATTTATTGACTACAAACAGATGCATCTGTATCACTTCATAAATTAAAAGCAACCAACATTCAGGAATCAGGATTGAGTTTGCTTTCTACATTTCATTTTCATGTCTACACTTTCATGTATTTCCACAGCAGTTCTGTTGTCAATAGAGGGGAAAAACTGGAAGCCTGTTTCGAATCTAGACCTTCTGATCAATCAGGGCTCCTGAGTCATCAATGACTATAAATGAAATGTCTGGTTTACCTGTCACTTCAAGTAAGCATGAACACTTAATAAAGATGACATTACCATTACTGCATATCTCTGGGCCTCATGGAATTGGTAGTTTGTCCATTCCTTAGTTGCACAAAGCGGGAGCGAGAGCGGAGGCGGGAGTGGGAGCGGGGGAACGTGGCCACTTAGAGGAGTCTTAGATTAGGAGCGCTTATGTATTATTTTTATTAATTATATTTTATAGTATAATAAATAAGGAATAATAAATTATGTTAAAATAAATAATAAATAAAAATTAGATGCTTTATTTTATAAATTTTTTAAGTTTTTTTTTTATTATATATGATTTAAATAGATTTCTTTCAAACAATTAGATGATTTATTTTATTTATTATATGTTAAAAAGTTAAGAAATAATAAATTTTGTTAAAAAAAAAATAATAATAAATAAAAATTATTTTATATATGATAAAATAAATAATTTTTTATTTTAGACATAAAAATTATATTGTTTATGATAAATTATATTATATATGATAAATATTATAATTTATAAATTATATTATATAAAACAATCAAATATGAAAAGGGAGAGAGAGAGAGAGAGAACATAATAGATCGAGAGAGAGAGAGAGAAGCGAGAGAAGCAACCAGAGACGAAGGAGAGAAGCAAACAGAGGCGAAGAGGAGATCGAGAGTGAGAGAAGAGAGAGGCGAAGACCTAGGGCTTCAAAGAGAGGGACGAAGACTAGGGCTTCAAAAGGGAAGTCAAACAGCGCGAGATCGAAGTCGTCGAACAAAGGATCGAAGCCAGTGACTAGGTTGTCTCCTTGCCCTCTCAAGAGTGCTTCCTTCTCGCATCAGATTCGCATTTTCCTCTCCTCAGATTTGCGATTCTGCTGCGATTCTTCCTCAGAAGCGCAGAATCGCGCTTCTTCCTCAAAGTCGTCACCATCTGAGACGATTCCTGCTACTAAGGTCCATTCCCTGTATTGGTGATATCTACCTGAATGATCTAGAGCAGTGCATGATCCCCTATGAAGCATGGGTACTTTGGAAAACTTGCCGTACCCGTATCGGGTACTTACCGGCGTACCGTACCTCGTATGGTACTTCTGCATACGTACCGGGTACACGAAACACGTATTCAAATTTTTTCTTCTTAATTTTTGACGTACCCAAACGTACCTAGTATATATTCAAGCCATACCGTACCTCAATTGAAACAATATATTCTCTCTACTACAGAGATAAAACTGATTTCACTAGACTTCTTTTTTATTTTTTGTTTTATGCTTAGTATGATTTTAAAATTAAACTATAGTTTTTAAGTTATTTAATATATTAACATTTAATTTTGATTTATACTTTTACTTTTGGCATTAAATGTTAGTTATAGGTTGGACCTTAACAAATTAAACTATTTAATTAATTTTTGCATTACTTTAAATTAAAAATAAATATTTTTTTATAAGCGTACCAAGCCGTACCTGTACCCTATTTTTTTTGAATTTTACCGTATCGACGTACTCGTATCGTACCCGTACCCGTACCCGTGCTTCATAGATGATCCCTAAACAAGATCTATAAAGGATAGAGCTGGATCCATCAATTATTGGTTGAATTGAACCATCAAATCCCATATTCATTATTTCACTTCAAAATTCAAATAGTAAATTAACAATCTGAAAGGAATCAAATGCCCATAACTCCAACTGATGCTTATTTCATCTAAATGCCTAGTTCAAAAGGTTATACCATCTTTATTATGCTTGCCCAAATAATTATCTCAGAATAAGAATGGCACTAAATTCATAGAACCACGATGCTAAGTACAAAATAAAAATAAAACAAACTGTTACTTCCAAACACAAACAACAAAAAAGCACAGAAATTAAACATTTGAGGAAAATAGTTAGGGCTCTTACTGTAACAAGTTCTTGTATCAGCAAAGGAGACAACCTAACATCTACCAGTTCCTCTTGCAATGTCCTGGTGGAGAGATTATACAAACCAGACCATTTAAGCATCTCATCCACAGTCTCAAAGACTGGCCTTGATTCACAGCTTTATAGTAATTTAAGAATCTATCCATTGCACTGTGCGCCACAAATATACATTCAATCCACATATACAATATATATATATAGAGAGAGAGAGAGAGTGCGTGTATACCTCGCCAAAGTTACTCATTTTGAAGAGAGAGAATCCATAACGAAAGAACATGCGGAATGAATTGAGTAGCGATACGATCTTCTGGAAAAAAGGGAACTTGGAATTAGAGTCTAGGGTTTTGAAGACGAATTGGCCGTCCCAAATGCCGAAAGAAGAGGAGTCGTCTTCATCATCCTGCTTGACGGTTAGATTGAGAAATTTGACGAAGTTAACGGCGTGGTAATTCTTGGGGTGGAGCATGACAGCTCCGGCTTCGAAGGTGTCGCCGGCGAGGGAGACAGTAGCCATCCTGCCTCCGACGCGGCCGCAGCGTTCGAAGATTCGGATTTGGCCGATGGGAGGAGGAGATTGATCGGAGTATTGGCGGAGGAAGTGAGCGACGGAGGAGCCGCCGATGCCGCTTCCGATTATGCAGACAGTTGGAGGATCAGATTGGACTGAGGATGATGATGATGGATTGGAGAGAAACAGGAGAGTGAAAATGAAAACAATCATTGTGTTCATCTTCATCTGCAATATCAACAATGTCACTTCTTTCTTTATTCTTCTCCATTGCCTCAGATTCACATGTATATGTATACAGGAGAATATTATCGGTAGTGATTCATCCCCGCTCTAGTCGAGGCTCCCTTGAGTTGGAAAAATAAAAATAAATAATCAAAACATCATATGGATTGGTTGCACACATCAAAATTATTGGATGGGATTCCTGCACACATCTATCTATTATATATATATATATATATTAAGTAAAAGAGAATTTTTAATCCCAAACTTTGTGGGAGTTTTAATCTTTCCATCTAAATTTTTTGATTTTTTGATTTAAAAAAAAAAACTTTAGCATTTAATAATTTCTCCTAAGTCTCAAGTCTTACCCTCATAGTAACACTTTAATGCATTAAGAACAAGTATAAAAAAAAAATTCTTTAAAATCCAACACATAAATTCCTTGAAAAGTTCTAACACATATGATTATTATCCCTCATAATAACACTTTAATACATTGAGAACAAGCATAAAAAAAAAAATTCTTGAAACGTCCAACACATATGATTATTATCAAAATATTAAATTTTAATATAATATAAAAAGGAAAAAAAGAAGGTATTTAAAAATAAAAAAAAAAGACATTTAAAAATCACAATTTACATATATAAATAATTATAAACACAATTTATACATAGCACGAGTAATATGCTAATTAAAATTATTAGAGTTCATCTTCTAAAGTTTTCGAACATTTTCCTACTGATATAGCTAGAGCAAGATCAGCTCTTCCTGATGGCAGGTACTTGGAAGCAGCTTCTAACCTCAACCATTTGGATGATTTGTATGAGTGTTTTTCTTGATTTTTTAATTATAAATTTTTTTTAAAAAATGAGTATTTAAAATCATTTTTTAATTTTTTATAAGAAATATATTTTAATATTGTAATAAATACTTATTTCAAAGTGACTGTGCATCACGTGAAGCGCAGTACGGCTTGTGCATGCAATGTGTGGTGGGACCTGAGAAGATATACTATCAAGTATTTATTTTTATTTTTTTGGTTGTACAGGTTGCGAGGAAAGGACAAAAATAGGGGCATTTTGGTCTTTTTGGCCTCTGACCAGAGCTGTTTGTTTTCCATCACAAAAAAAATGAATAGTGTGGGTGTTTGGGGAGTGAATTTTTATGTAGATTTTTTTAGTTATAAGATATTATTAGAGAAAATTTTTTTGGTATTTAGGAAGATAGTTAGATTTTTTTGTGATTCGATGTGATGTTTGTAAGAGAAAAAATAAAATGATTATGGAGTTTGATGTGATATTTTATTTGAATTTGTTTTTTTGGTTTTGCAAAAACTTGTCTTTTAGTGAAAAAAATAAATAAAAAAAAAACCCAAAAAAAATTGTTGCCAAACACCGCCAATATGGGATTGTTTGTGATGTCCTAAATAAATACATTTTTTTGACTTTTTAGACTAAAAAGTAGAGAGAAAAAATATGATTGTTTGAGATAATTTTTTGACTTTTTACGAAAAAATATGTATTAAAATATTATATAAAATAGTAAAATTACCATATTACCCTTAAATATATAATTGCCTACTGACAGTGATGGTACCGGCATGCATACGATTGACAGCAAGATGTATAGGAGCATATTGCCTACACTGCTGTTCGGATTGAACGATGCTCTTCGGCCCATGGGGTCCCACCACATGTCCTGTTTTGATGATCGGAACCGTTCAATGTATAGAACTCGTCGAGTACTATATGCTTATAAAAAATCACGTTGATCGAATATCGATAATTATCTAATCAGATTAGTTTTTTGTCAACCGTTGCTTCGTGTACCGGCCACTTTTTTATGCAAAACTGATTTGATCATATAATTATCGATATCCGATCAGGGTGATTTTTTACAAGCATATAGTACTCGACGAGTTCTACACATTGAACGCTTCAGATTATCAAAACGGATCCCATGATGGGCTCTCACGGGCCGAACAACAACGTCCTATGTAAATTTTGTGTGCGCCCGTTTGACAAGTTTGTACCATCACTTTAAACCAAAACATCACTTTAGCCAAAAAGTTGGCTTGTCCTTTTTTTTAGAGAAATTTGTTTTTTTTTTTAATAGTGATAACTTTTTGACTTTTTTAATAGCTTTTTAATTTTTTGATTTTTTTCAAATATGCCAAACCAACCATAAATTTTTTGACTTTTGTAGTGACTTTTTGATTTTTTTTTTCTTTTTTAGGTCTACACAAACACCTACTAAATTTTGGGCTAATTATTTTTGAAAAACTGAGCCCTACTACCAAAAAATTATTATAGAATAGTAGAATAGGTTTATGATTTTGGGTTTTTCTCTCATTCGTGATTAGATTAGAAGGTGTTATTAGGCTTTTGGAAACTCTCTACGGGTCTTGTTTTGATAGTCTGAACTGTTTAATGTGTAGAACTCGTCGAATACTATATACCTGTAAAAAATCACATTGATGGAATATCAATAATTACGTGATCAAATCAATTTTGTATTAAAAAAAATGGACGGTAAAAAAATAAACGGTTAGCAGAAATCTGATTCGACGAAATAATTATCGATATCCGATCAATGTAAGTTTTTACAAGTATATAATACTCGACGAGTTCTACACATTGAACGGTTCAAATTATCGAAATGGGATCCGTGATGGGCCCCTATGGCCCAACAATACCTTCCAATCCAATCACCTCTCTTGAATGAGATTACTTGTGAAAAAGTAAATGATGAAATTATTGGTGTGAAGATTAAATAAAATTGTATTTGTTTGATAATAATTATTGGTGTGAAGATTGTTAAATATTTTTATATAAAATAATGAGAAGTCATGGTTTTCAAAACAATTCATGATTTTTTCACTAGAAATCATGATTTTAAACTTCAATTAATGTTTTAATAAATAAATAAATAATTGCACTTTCTTAGACAATCGATTCCACTATGAATTATTTTTGCATTTTCATGTCCTCTGAATGATTGTCAGTCTGCTCCTCTAAGGACTTTCATAGTCCAAACAGACTCCCAATTTGGATCTCCATTTTGCAAATAAACATAATATCAGTGCTTCTTACCCCATAATCCAATCCGGACATCTAGTTTAGAAAACAAACAGGGCCTTAATTATTAATGTATATAAAATTTACTTCTATGTAAATCATTGACATATGGATAAATTATGAGAAAGTCTTGCATACTGTCCTTCTTGATGTATAACAATAGTTTACTTTTGTTGAACATTAGCTCAGATTTTCAACGACGGCTGCTGATTGAAGAAAAAAAATGAAGAAGCTAGAAATGGTAGGGAGGCTAATCTTGTTGGTGGTTGACTGTTGGTAGTTGCCATGAATGTTGTCGATTCTTGTTGAAGACTTTGGCCCTCCATTTCATCTATAAATGGTTAGTGAATGAGAAGGGTTCTGTGTGGTGAGTTAAAAAGAGAATACAGAGCAGAGAGAGAGAATTATGGAATGTGTAATTCTTTGTTCCAAATATAGTGAAATTTGTTGCCCGTGGACGTAGGCGATTTGCCGAACCACATAATTCTTTGTGTGTTCTTGCTTATGTGTTTGTTTTCTCCTTCCTAGGCACAACAAATTGGTATCAGAGCATTGTTGTGCAAAAAATAAAGTGTTTTTCTGTAAACTGAAAATTTTGAAGTTATCAAAATCGAGTTTTCAGCATACCACGACGACCGCCTCGACGAGAGGAGTTCAGATCTAGAAAGACCAACCCACGAGGACACTTCACGCGCACTCACGCGCTTGCCGAAGTTCTATTGGAGACTTGCCGGAAAGTTCAGTCCGGCGAAGAAGCAAAGGTTGAAGAAGTCAACCTGTCCTAAAGGCTTTAAGTATTCATATAGCGATCCCGGTTTCCTCTCCTTTGGTTGTTGTATTCCGGACTTAGGTTCCGTGGTGTTGGTTGTTGTATATATCTTCTTTCCATCCTTCAATTCTATATATTTGAGTTTTAGGTTGTGTTGGGCAGGTTCGTAATAGGTTAGTTGTGAATGGGAGCAAATGGTTGCTGCCGAGATTTTGGTGTCTTCGCTCGAGCGAGACTTTTGTCGCTCGAGCGAGCTCTTTGCTTTAGTTCCTTCGCTCGAGCCAGGGTTCCTTCGCTCGAGCGAGAGTGGGGTGTTGTGTCTGGTGGCTCGAGCGAGAAGTCTTGCGCTCGAGCTTGCGTCTGCGTCTCTTTTTAACCTGAAGGTTGTATTTCTTGGCTCGAGCGAGCTTTCCTTCGCTCGAGCGAGCGAGGACTATGTTTTGGGTTTCTTCGCTCGAGCGAGCTTTTCTTCGCTCGAGCGTGCTTCTGGGTTGCAGACCTGAAGCTTCGAATTGTTGGCTCGAGCGAGGCTTTCTACGCTCGGGTGAGGTTTCTTTGTGTCTGGTCGCTCGAGCGACCACTCCTTTGCTCGAGCGAGCCTCGAATATATTAGTTGGCAGCAGCAGGATTCCACTTCATTTTTTTCATCTCTTTACATCTCAAACCCTAGATTCAGCTCTCTCTCTCTCTCTATACACACACCTTCTCTCTAGGGTTTCATCTAGTTCTTGAGTGTTTCTACCCTAATCTCTTTATAAGAAAGATAGAGGGTCGTGAGAGCTTCACTTTAATCTGAAAATTTGTGGATTTAGAGCACTTTGAGTTTCACCTCTCTCCTCCTTTGAGCTCCAAAAATTAAGGTAGGGATACCCTACTCCATCCTATGAGTTTTGTCATAAATTTTAGTCATTTTGATTATATGGTGTTGTCGGGTAATTTTGGAAAAAGTTAGGGTTTGATTCGTAATTATGTAAAGAGGGGTTTTGTGTTTTAAAAGCTCCATTTGTATATAAGGCTTGGGAATATGAGTTTGGGAGCGAAATTGGTGGAATTTGGTCTTAGGATCAATATTTGAAAAAGGGGGGAAAAATGCCCTAATTGTGTTTAATAATTAATTTGAATAATTAATTTATGGGAATATGAAATTGAATTAAAATTCATGAAATTGGGGAATTATAAGATTGAATGGTGTAGTTGGAATAATTAGTCACTCACCTATGACAATGTTGATATTATATCTGTTTGATGCATTTATATTCTGTTTAGAAATAACTGCTTGGGCCATCAGTGGAGGATAGTCTTGATTGTTGTAGACACTGTATGTTGATTAGGGAAAATTGAAACTAATCGAATATGTTATGTCATTGAATATGACTGTTGGAACAATACAGCGAATATGTGTATTGATTGATCATTGCATATGATATTGTTTGAGAGGAGATAGGGGATGGACTCCATGGTTTGAGAGGAGATAGGAGATGGACTCTCAAACCTGTTTGGGAGGAGATAGGAGATGGACTCCATTAATACAGCAAATCTGTATATTAATTGGAAAGTATGGAAGTGTTTTTAACATGAGTTGTAATCTCATTTGAATCGTTGATATTGGAGATGTTTTAATATGAGCCGTTGTCTCATTTGAATTGTTCAGCCAGGTTCTGAGCCATGTTTATATAACTTGAAAATTGGATAAGTAAAGGAAAGTGAAATGAAACATGGACTATTTGTCATGGAACTGAATTGTGTTACAAGTTGTTTTATAAGCGTTGGCCATTTATCATATGCTAATGTTTTAGTCATTACTGGGCATTGGCTCACCCTATATGGGACATCATTTTCAGGTCCAGGTGATATGCTACCTCCAAGGACGTAGCTTGGGAGGCTTAGAGGCTTGAAGATCTTTTTTGTTGTTTTCTTTATGTATTACATGTTAATCCAGCCAAGAGCTTATTTTGTATAAAGAGCTAGGACTCTTCTTTTGTTGTACCCAAGTGTTGACTTGGAAAGTTGTAAGCCTATAGGGCATTTACTTTTGATATCAATATGTAATACTTTTGTAATGAATACTCTGATAAATGAATTTGTGCTTTATTCTCTTATGTCTATGCATGTCAAGACTGTTGGGTTTATGTATTATTTTTGAGGGTGTTACAATTCACTTGTGCATCAGTATAGCACAAGTTAACACTTGGCAGAGTGGTTAGAGCATTGGCTCAACACCATCAGGTCAAGGGTTCAAGACTTATCACAAACAAATTTCCAAATTTATTTTTAGAAGCTGCCACGTTGTCGCCACATCAGCACCAGGTGTCAGCCCAGTCACTGCCACGTTTGAACCACTTGTTGAGACACGTCACCGCCAGCTTGACGGCCACGTCATTGCCACATCAGCACACCTGCCACGTCAGCGTTCCACTCAGCCTTACCAAGTCGTTACCACGTATCGAGACACGTCACTGCCAGCTCAACTGCCACATCATCCCCATATTAGCATATCTGCCACGTCAGCGTCCCAGTCAGCCCAAAATTTCTTAAATTGCAAGGAGGTCCCTGAAAGTTTGGTAAATTATATCTCAGTCCTTGATCTTACTGAAAGTTTGGTAAATTATATTTCAGCCCCTGAAATTGTAGTAAGGTCCTTGGTTTTTGGGAAATTGCAATTTGGCCCCTGGATTTGAAGAAATTTCATTGAGGTCCCTGAAGAGGTGGAGAAAGTGCTTTCTTAGCTGAATCAACCGTTCCGGACACAACCGCAGATTCCGTTTTTTTAGATTCAGACCCGAATTTTCAGTGAAGTTTTCGGAAGCTTAGAATTTGCCGTGTTCCGAGTATTTCAAGCCTCCGTTATTGTTGTGGTGGAGATTTTTCTTTTGAAAAGCCTCAGTGGTAAAATCTACAGAAAGGAGGTTAGTCGAGTCTACAAGTAGCCCCGCGGCTACAAGCAGCTTTGGGCGTTGGACCCCCGTGTCCCACGCTAAGTTCAAGGTAGAGAAGTTTGATGGTAGCAACAACTTCGGCATTTGGAGATGTGAAGTTAAAGATATGCTTGTCCAAATGAACCTGCACTTCACTTTAGGAGACAAATCAGGCGACCTAGGTAAGATGAAATGGGAGAAAGTGAATCTCCTAGCTTGCAGTTCCATTCGACTTTGCCTTGCAAAAGAAGAAAACTACGCCTTTACAGAATATGATACTGCGAAGAAACTTTGGCAGGCACTGGAAAACAAGTTCATGATAAAGAGCATTGAGAACCTGCTTTACTTGAAGAAGAGGTTGTTTCATTTCGACTACAAGAAAGGTATTTCAATGAACGAACACCTGAACAATTTCAACAAAATTATTGCTGATTTGAAAACTTGGATGTTCAAATTGATGATGAAGATAAAGCACTGTTATTGTTGAATTCCTTGCTTGACACATATGATCATCTCACCATCACTTTACTGTGTGGTAAAGAAAAGATCAAGTATGTTGATGTTTCAAACGCCTTGGTAAATAATGAGTTCAGAAGGAAAGATAAGTCTACAAACAGGGATTCAGCATCAGAGGCATTGACAGTCAGAGGCAGGACGAATAATAAAAGATATATAGGGCGGGGAAAGTCTCGCTCAAAATCCAGAGGGAGATCATCAAATAGAAGACGTCTTGCAAAAGATGAATGTGCTGCATGTCGCCAGAAGGGGCATTGGGCAAAAGATTGTCCCAATAAAGACAAAAAAGATGAAAAGGTGAACGTTGCACGAGATGGAGATAATGGTGAAGGATTAGGCTTCATAATTTCATCACTTGGCTATTCTGATGAATGGATTCTAGATTCCGGATGTTCCTACCACATGTGTCCTAACAAGCATTGGTTCTCAAGCTTACAAGAGTTCGATGGAGGAATTGTGTTGATGGGCAACGACCAAGCTTGCATAACAAAGGGGATTGGAACAATTCGACTGAAGATGCATGATGGAACAATCAGAATTCTTAAAGATGTTCGGTATGTACCAGATTTGACGAAGAATCTCATCTCAGTGGGAGTTTTAGACTCTAAAGGTTACAGAGTAACTATGGAAGGTGGAGTCATCAAAGTTGTTAGAGGAGCATTTATTGCAATGAAGGGTACTCGGAAGGGAAATTTATATTTCCTAGACGGCTCTACAGTCACAGGGAGAGTGGTTGTCTCCACCAACTCAGAAGATGATGCATCAGACACTTCCAGACTTTGGCACATGCGCTTAGGGCATATTGGAGAAAAGGCTTTACAAGGGTTAGTAAAGCAAGGACTATTGAAAGGTGCCAAAACAGGGAAGCTTGAGTTCTGCGAGCATTGTGTACTGGGCAAGCAAACAAAAATCAAGTTTGGTACTGCCATTCATCGTACCAAAAAGATTTTGGACTACGTTCACACAGACGTATGGGGTCCTTCCAAGAATGCTTTCTTGGGAGGTAAACACTACTTTGTGTCGTTTATTGATGATTTCTCAAGAAGAGTATGGGTTTACACAATGAAACATAAAGATGAAGTATTAGACATCTTTCTTACGTGGAAGAAAATGATTGAGACCCAGACAGGCAAGAAGATCAAGAAGCTCAGATTTGACAATGGTGGCGAATACACATCAGATTCTTTCTTTGAGGTTTGCCGGATTGAAGGGATAGTGAAACATTTCACAGTTAGTGGAATGCTACAGCAAAACGGAGTTGCAGAACGCATGAACCGCACTTTGGTGGAGAAAGTCCGGTGTATACTGTCACATTCAGGATTGAGCAAGGCATTTTGGGGCGAGGCATTGAACTATGCCTCGTCATCTTGTCAATAGATTACCTGCTACAACACTAGATGGAAAGACTCTCATGGAGGTATGGTCAGGAGCTACAGCCACTGATTATGATCAGCTACGTATCTTCGGATGTCCAGCCTATTTTCATGTTACAGAATCTAAATTGGATCCTAGAGCCAAGAAAGCTATTTTCTTGGGCTTCAGTGAAGGTGTCAAGGGATATAGACTCTGGTGCCCTGAATCAAAGAAAGTTATCACTAGAAAAGACGTTACCTTTGATGAGTCTACAGTGTTGAAGCAACTAAATCCTCAAGAAAATGATGAAGCATTGAAAAAGTCAGTGCAGATGGAGTTTGAGACTCCAGCAAAGACTGTTCAGAACAGGCAACAATCCTGAAGAAGTTTTAGTTGATAGCTTTGAAGAAGATCTTGAAGAGAGTTCAAATGAGAATGAAGATCCAGAGGCCCCACAACAATCAGAACCCATTGCAATCAGAAAAGGAAAAAGAGTTACTAACCAACCTAGTTGGATGACCAATATGGTGGCCTATGCACTTCCAATCATTGAAGACAATATTCCTTCCACTTTCAAAGAAGCTGTGCAGAATGCAAAAAGTGTCAAATGGAAGGAGGCTATGGATGAAGAGATCGGGTCACTTCACAAGAACCAGACTTGGGAGTTGGTGCAACTTCCAAAATGCAAGAAAGCAATTGGATGTAAGTGGGTTTACACCAAGAAAGAAGGCATCCCAAGAAGAGACAACATCAGATTCAAAGCTAGATTGGTAGCTAAAGGCTATACCCAGAAGGAAGGAATAGACTACAATGAGGTATTCTCACCTGTTTGAAGCACACATCTATTTCGTATCTTGCTAGCATTGGTTGCACAGTTTGATCTCGAGCTCGCCCAACTTGATGTCAAAACTGCTTTCTTACGTGGAGATCTCGAAGAGGAGATATACATGTCCTAACCAGATGGTTTCAAATTTGCTGGAAAAGAGGATTAGGCTTGCAAATTAAAGAAATCGTTGTACGGGTTGAAGCAGTCTCCAAGACAGTGGTACAAGCGATTTGATCGGTTCATAATGGAAAAGAAATACACAAGAAGCCAGTATGATCATTGTGCATATTTTCGTAAGCTTCCCGATGGTTCCTTCATCTATTTGCTCTTATATGTAGATGATATGCTAATTGCATCTACGAGCAAGTTAGAAATTGACAAACTCAAGGCACAGTTGGCAGGAGAGTTCGAAATGAAAGATCTTGGCGAAGCAAAGAAGATTCTTGGCATGGAGATCAAAAAGACAGAAAGAAGGGCACGGTTTGTTTGACACAAAACCCAATATCTGAAAAAGGTGTTAGATAGATTTGGCATAAATGAGAAAACAAAAGCTGTGAGTACACCATTGGACTCTCATTTCAAGCTTAGCGTTTCGATGTCTCTACGCACAGAAGAAGAACGGAAGCATATGGCACAGGTTTCATATGCAAATGCAGTTGGTGCATTAATGTATGCTATGGTTTGTGCAAGGCCTGACATCTCACATGCTGTGAGTATGGTGAGCAGATATATGCATGATCTAGGAAAAGGTCATTGGCAGGCAGTGAAGTGGATCTTGAGGTACTTACATGGCATAATTAATATGGGTTTGAAGTTCGAGAGAGATCATAGACTCGGACAAAATCTAATTGGATATGTCGACTCAAATTATGCTGGTGACTTGGATAAACGCTGGTCAACAACAGGGTATTTATTTACTCTTGCTAAAGGGCCGGTCAACACTTCAGTCAACGATGTCTTTGTCTACTACAGAGGCAGAGTACATGGCAGTAACAGAAGCCTTTAAAGAAGCTATTTGGCTACATGGGTTAATTGAGGACTTGGGTATTGTTCAGAAGCATGTTGTGTAATAACCCGACCCTCGTGCAACTTTCCTGATATATTTTTAGTTCTTGTTTTATGCTTTTGAATGCTTATCGTGAAAATTCTATGAGAAATTATGGCTAAGTAAGTGAACCCCACGTTTAAGGCATGTTTAAGGGAGTCTATCTGTTTAACAAGACAAGTATCTGTCACATTAGAATGTTTGAATCAAGAATTGAAAGCCTTAGTGGCTTAATTATCCGAAATTGATTTCATATATGTAACCAGCATAATTTTTAAGTAATATTAAGCGCTTCTGTGAAATTTCAATTTGGGATGCTTAAACGATTAATTTTCATCCCTATTCAAGCTTTATATATATACATGTTATAAGAGTCTTATTGACCTTAAGACTTAGAAACCTTCTCATAGATATATCTCCTGAGAGAAGATGAGGAGAGAGAGGAATTGAAGGGTAGAGGGAGGAGATCATCAAAAAGGTTGGGAATTTGAGGAAGTTTAAGCACAAGGTATGTAGAAGGCTCTCTCAATTAACTCCTATAACTCTTCTTCTTCTTAAGATGTGTGAAATACCCTCATGATCATGTCACTTAGGGGTTGGAATTATGATTCTATATGTGTGTAAGAAGTTAATGGACAAGATAACCTTACTTGGTTGTTTGATTCAATTGGAATTAACCATGGAGAAGTTATATTTTATCTTATTATTTTAAACTCAAGTATGTGAGCATGGCTTTATATCAAAGTATGCTTATGGGTATGTAAAGGTAGAACTCTCATGGACTTGTGTATGTGGAACTAAAGTATATTAGTTTGATGTATGTAATTGTTATTGTATTTACATGATTTTGGGCCATGTTTTACCAATTATGAAAGTTATTTTGAGCCTTATTCATGTTCACCAAAAGGTGGGATTTTGCAAGAATTTTTGGACAATTTTGGGCAGAATTGCCGCACGTGCGGGGGTCATGGCCGCACGTGCTGGAGCTGCTGCCGTACGTGCGGGAGTCATGGCCGCACGTGCGGGAAATGGTGAAAAACAGGGGCTTGGCTACTGTCTAAAAGGCATGTGCGGGGCATTTTGCCGCACATGCGGGGCTCACAGCCGCACGTGCGGCTCATGCTGAAAAACACTATCTGCTCCGTTTTGCGTATAGAATCCTCTAATATTGTCGGAATATGTATTTGATGCCTTTTTAATATTTATACACGCCTTCGAAGTGAAGTGAAACAGAAAGTTAATTGATGAGAAAACAATGAACTAATGTGTAAGTTTTGGATGTGTGCAGGACACACTCCGGGAGGAAGTAACACGTCATCGCAACACTGTGAGTAGTAGTACCATTGTACGCTTTACATTAGCTAATGATTATCATTAGCATTTTGTTCACGCACGATATGTAATTATGTTAATGTTTTATGATATGTAGAGAAAGAAATGGAAAAGATGAAATACTTTCATTCTGTAAGACTCTGGGCCTATGGCCATACAATGCAAGTTGTTATGATATGAAACAAAGTGCTACACGGAACTAAGTGCTACGACGTGAGCCACCTCTAGAATCCGTGTGAGGACATCTCTTGAGTTCATGCAAGTATGTTCCAAGGGCTTAATGCCAAATTATCTAAGGGCGTAATGCCAAGCTATTTAAGGGCTTCATGCCACCATGTTCAAGGGCTTCATGCCATATGTTTAAGGGCTTCTAGCCATCATGTTTCAAGGGCTTCATGCCATTATACTCAAGGGCTTACAGCCATCATGTTTATGTTGCAAGATTGGGCCTAAAGCCATTATGTACATAGCACAGAATCAGACTAACTATGTGAACTCTGTATTTTCATATGCATTGCTCTATTATGTTTCAAGTTAAGCATCGTTTTATTTAAGTATTACTATTCACTGAGCCTGACTCACTCTCTGTTATGTTTGTTTCTGTAGGTAACCAACCAGCTGGTCAGTCCTAGCCCATGGCGTCCGGTTTCTTTTGTCAACCTTCATGTGTCCAGGCACTATACGAGGCCATTTATTTTGTGAAGTTTGTTAAGATGTTGGCTTGTTTTTTGAGTGCCCATCTAAGGTTGATGTATATAACTTCCATGTCTTTTTGTTTTGTATATGCCCAATTATAGGGCTGGGTCTGTAAATGTGTATGTATATAACCGATGCCCAGGGATATAGTTTTAAACTTTATCTATCTTCTATGGCGCATGTGATGTATGAGATCCTGGCATGTAGAAGTAGTTCAATGGAATTAACATGTATCATTATTTTCATATTACGTGCTTCCGATCAGGCCCCGTATATTTGTATGTAAAGCAGGCCAAATGTCCATTTTTGAACAGGTCATGCCCAAACTTTTAGGGGCGAGTTTGGGGCGTGACAAGTGGTATCAGAGCACGAGTTGCTATCTCACACACGGATCCATTGAGCTTTAGGGTGTCTAGAAAAGCTTTCGGCATCTTGCATGACATCCTGAAAGTATACGAAAGATCGATGGCAACGTTAAGTGTACTCTGATAAGGCTAATAATTTTGAATTATGTCTATTGTATATAAATGATTGTTGTGTAGGTAATGGTGAGAACAAGGACAGAAGATGCGGAAGATGCTACTTCTGCACGGTTGGATAGAATGGAGAGAATCATTATGGAAATAGCGGAGACCTTACGGCAACAACAGCAACAGCCACAACAGCAGCAACAGCCGCAAGAACAACCGCCACTACCACCGGTACCTCCACCGGCAGTACAAGATTTCCAGGCTGAAGACCGAACCATTACCCTTACTAAGGAGTTTAAAAAGATGAAACCGCCATCCTTCAAAGGAGGAATAGAACCAATGAAAGCTGAGGCATGGGTGTTGGGAATAGAGAAGTTATTCAAAGTATTTCCCTGCACCGAAGCTCAAAAGGTGCAATTAGCTGCCTTCACACTTGAGGACGAGACACGGAGATGGTGGATGCTTACGAGGACTATACATCAAGGATTGACATGGGACAGGTTTTTGGAATTGTTTTATGATAAGTATTTCCCTCAAAGTATGCGAGATAAGAAGGTGACGGAATTCGAGACTCTCAGACAAGGGAACAAGACTGTTGCTGAATATGAAGCTCAATTTGCAGAGCTAGCCCGGTTCGTACCTCATATGGTAGACACGGACTATAAGAAGGCCCGAAAATTTGAAGGGGGATTGCGGGGTGCGATCTTGGATCGAGTTAATATGTTAAAGCTACCCACTTATGTAGATGTATTGGAGAGGGCCGTCATAGCGGAGGGAACCCTCGCTGCTCAGAATCGAATTTCAGAATGGAAGGGAAAAAGACAAAATAGCCAATGGTCAAAGGGGTCAATTACTCTACCCAACAAGAAGCAAAATTCAAGGACTTCAAATGCTTCTACCCCCAGTCAGGATTTAATTCCCGTATGTGTGGAGTGTGGAAAGAAGCATCGTGGAATCTGCTATCGGAAGTCCGGAGCCTGCTTTCAGTGTGGAAAAACGGGTCATATGATAAGGGATTATCCTCAGAGGAAACAGCAACAAAATGACAGCAAGACAACTACCAGTTCAGTGGGGTCTGTACCAACTACCAACGCCAAGACACCGGCCAAACCGACTAATAATAAAGATACTACGAGACAAGGCAGGGTGTTTGCATTGGTTCCGGGTGATGTACAGAATGCGGCAACGGTGGTGTCAGGTATATTTATGGTTCACGGTTATTCTGTTTGTGTATTGTTTGATTCTGGTTCTACCCATTCTTTTGTGTCAAAACTATTTGCTCCTAATTTAGATAAATCTGAGGAGGCATTATCTTATATGCTATGTGTATCTTCACCTTTGGGGGATTCTTTGATTTGTACTTCTGTATATGTTACTTGTGAACTCCACCTGGGGGATATTTGGGTATATGCTAACCTGTTACCTCTCGATATGACGTATTTTGATATTGTTCTGGGAATGGACTGGTTGAGTGAATATAGTGTAACTATAGACTGTCTGACTAAGCAGATTAGTTTTCACCCTCCGGGTCAATCAGAATTTATGTTTCAGGGACAAGAAGTAACTTCTCCACCTTATTTGATTTCCGCAGCAAAGGCTTGTAAATTAATTCAGAAAGGGTGTCAGGGGTATTTATGCAACGTTTTAGAGGAGCGAGTAGTGAACGGGAATACCGATATGATCCCGGTCGTCTACGAATTTCCGGATGTCTTTCCAGAGGAGTTACCAGGGCAGTTAATAGATCGTGAAATTGAGTTTACAATTGACGTAGCCCCGGGAACTCAACCCATTTCTAAGACTCCCTATAGAATGTCACCGGTTGAGATGAGGGAATTAAAAATTCAGTTGCAAGATTTACTGGACAAAGGATTCATCCGTCCGAGTGTGTCTTCGTGGGGTGCACCAGTTTTGTTTGTGAAAAAGAAGGATGGAACACTTCGGCTTTGTATTGATTACAGAGAACTTAATAAGGTGACAATCAAAAATAAGTATCCGTTGCCAAGGATCGATGATTTGTTTGACCAGCTTCAAGGGGCACAAGTCTTTTCCAAAATCGATTTACGGTCCGGATATGATCAATTAAAGGTCAAAGCTGACGATGTCGAGAAGATAGCTTTTCGAACCTGATATGGTCATTATGAATTTCTAGTTATGCCCTTTGGAGTGACTAACGCCCCAGCAGCCTTTATGGATTTGATGAACCGCATCTTTAAGCCCTATTTAGATGAATTTGTGGTGGTCTTTATTGATGATATTCTAATCTATTTTGAGAATGCAGAAGCTCACGAGAATCATCTTCGCTTGATCCTTCAAACCCTCCGGGAAAAGAAATTGTATGCAAAGCTGAAGAAATGTGAATTTTGGCTACTGGAGGTAGCATTTCTGGGGCATGTTATCACAAAGGAAGGAGTTTCTGTAGATCCACACAAGATTGAGGCAATTGTGAATTGGCCAACTCCCACTAATGTGACTGAAGTGCGTAGCTTTATGGGGTTAGCCGGATATTACAGACGGTTTGTTCAAGATTTTTCCAAAATTGCTGTGCCACTTACACAATTGACTCGAAAGGGAGTTGCATTTAAATGGTCAGAAAAGCGGGAATCTGCTTTCCAGGAATTAAAGACAAAGTTGACTACAACACCAGTGCTGGCCTTACCATCTGGTACTGAAGGGTTTGTAATCTACAGTGATGCGTCCCATAACGGATTAAGGTGTGTGCTTATGCAAGGTGGAAGGGTTATCGCCTATGCCTCACGTCAATTGAAACCCCATGAGAAGAATTATCCTACGCATTATCTTAAGCTAGCAGCAGTAGTCTTTGCTTTGAAGATATGGAGACACTATCTGTATGGCACTACTTGCGAAGTGTACACTGATCATAAAAGTCTCAAATACCTTTTTACTTAGAAAGAATTGAATATGCGACAACGACGGTGGTTGGAACTTCTTAAAGATTATGATTTGCAGATCCACTACCATCCTGGCAAAGCCAACACAGTTGCGGATGCGCTTAGTCGAAAAAGTATGGGGACTTTAGCAAATTTGGTTACAGGACAAAAGGAATTAGCAGATGAATTGGCTAAAATAGAAGTGGATCTTGTATTACATGGGCAAGAAGCTCTAATGGCGGCAGTGATGGCCCAACCAACCTTACTTGAGGAAATTAAATTGCATCAGATGAAAGATAAAACTTTAAGGAAAATATGTGATAAGTCAGGGACCAAGTTGAAACCGGGATTTAGTTTGGTAGATTCGGTGCTCAAATTTCAAAACCGAATATGTGTCCCCAATGTGTTGAACCTTAAGCAAAAGTTGATGGAAGAAGCACATACCTCAAGATTCTCAATGCATCCAGGGAGTACCAAAATGTACCAAGATTTGAAACAAAACTTTTGGTGGCCAAGTATGAAGAAGGAGTTGCGGAGTTCGTCTCTAAATGCTTGCACTGCCAGCAGGTAAAAGCGGAGCATCAGAGGCCAGCAGGCTTGCTACAGTCCCTTCCAATCCCAGAATGGAAGTGGGAACATTTGACCATGGATTTTGTTGTGGGGCTACCGCGGACTCCTCGAGGTATGAATTCAATATGGGTCATTGTGGACCGATTAACTAAGTCTGCTCATTTCCTACCAGTAAAGACTCAATATAATGTAGATAAATTGGCAATACTTTATGTAAATGAAATTGTGAGGCTTCATGGTGTCCCGGTCTCAATTGTATCAGATAGAGTTCCAAAGTTTGTTTCCAGATTCTGGAAAAGTTTACAAGAAGCAATGAGTACAGAATTAAAGTTTAGCACAGCTTTCCATCCTCAGACTGACGGTCAATCCGAGAGAACGATACAAACGTTGGAAGATATGCTCCGAATGTGTGTTATAGATTTTCAAGAAAGTTGGGAAACTCACCTACCGTTGGTACAGTTCGCATACAACAATAGTTACCACTCAAGTATTGAAATGGCACCCTATGAAGCTCTGTATGGAAGACCATGTCGTTCTCCCGTATGTTGGGCTGAAGTTGGAGATAAATCCTTTCTCGAACCTGAAATCGTTCAGTTGACCACTGAAAAGGTCAAAATTATTCGGGAGAGATTGAAAACTGCTCAAAGTAGACAGAAAAGCTATGCGGATAACCAACGGAGAGATTTGGAATTTGAAGTGGATGGTCATGTATTTGTGAAGGTTACTCCGATGAAAGGATACCCAAGATTCGGGAAAAGGGGTAAGTTGACACCCCGGTATGTTGGTCCCTTTCAGATTTTGGAAAGAGTGGGTTCGGTAGCTTACCGGGTTGCCCTTCCGCCACATATGAATCAAGTACATAATGTGTTTCATGTCAAAAGCTTCGCGGATACCTTCCGGATCGGTCACACGTCATTGATTACCACCAAATTGAGTTGGATGACAAGCTAACTTATGAGGAAAAACCAATCCGTATATTGGACCGGCAAGTGAAACAATTACGAAACCGAGAAATTCCAATGGTAAAAGTGGAATGACAAGAACATTACGGAACTGACGCAACTTGGGAAAGAGAGGGGGAAATGCGACACCAGTATCCGCATTTGTTTCTTCCCTAAGCTAAAACACGTTTGAGGGACCAAACTTATTTAAGGGGGGGAGAGTGTAATAACCCGACCCTCGTGCAAGTTACCTGATATATTTTTAGTTCTTGTTTTATGCTTTTGAATTCTTATCGTGAAATTCTATGAGAAATTATGGCTAAGTAAGTGAACCCACGTTTAAGGCATGTTTAAGGGAGTCTATCTGTTTAACAAGACAAGTATTTGTTACATTAGAATGTTTGAATCAAGAATTGGAAGCCTTAGTGGCTTAATTATCCGAAATTGATTTCATATATGTAACCAGCATAATTTTTAAGTAATATTAAGCGCTTTTGTGAAATTTCAATTTGGGGATGCTTAAACGATTAATTTTCATCCCTATTCAAGCTTTATATATATATACATGTTATAAGAGTCTTATTGACCTTAAGACTTAGAAACCTTCTCATAGATATATCTCTTGAGAGAAGATGAGGAGAGAGAGGAATTGAAGGGTAGAGGGAGGAGATCATCAAAAAGGTTGGGAATTTGAGGAAGTTTAAGCACAAGGTATGTAGAAGGCTATCTCAATTAACTCTTATAACTCTTCTTCTTCTTAAGATGTGTGAAATACCCTCATGATCATGTCATTTAGGGGTTGGAATTATGATTCTATATGTGTGTAAGAAGTTAATGGACAAGATAACCTTACTTGGTTGTTTGATTCAATTGGAATTAACCATGTAGAAGTTATATTTTATCTTATTATTTTAAACTCAGGTATGTGGGCATGGCTTTATATCAAAGTATGCTTATGGGTATGCAAAGGTAGAACTCTCATGGACTTGTGTATGTGGAACTAAAGTATATTAGTTTGATGTATGTAATTGTTATTGTATTTACATGATTTTGGGCCATGTTTTACCAATTATGAAAGTTATTTTGAGCCTTATTCATGTTCACCAAAAGATGGGATTTTGCAAGAATTTTTGGACAATTTTGGGCAGAATCGCCGCACGTGCGGGGGTCATGGCCGCACGTACGGGAGGTGCTGCCGCACGTGCGGGAGTCATGGCTGCACGTGCGGGAAATGGTGAAAAACAGGGGCTTGGCTACTGTCTAAAAGGCATGTGCGGGGCATTTTGCCGCACGTGCGGGGCTCACAGCCGCACGTGCGGCTCATGCTGAAAAACACTGTCTGCTCCGTTTTGCGTATAGAATCCTCTAATATTGTCGGAATATGTATTTGATGCCTTTTTAATATTTATACACGCCTTCGAAGTGAAGTGAAACAGAAAGTTAATTGATGAGAAACAATGAACTAATGTGTAAGTTTTGGATGTGTGCAGGACACACTCCGGGAGGAAGTAACACGTCATCGCAACACTGTGAGTAGTAGTACCATTGTACGCTTTACATTAGCTAATGATTATCATTAGCATTTTGTTCACGCACGATATGTAATTATGTTAATGTTTTATGATATGTAGAGAAAGAAATGGAAAAGATGAAATACTTTCATTCTGTAAGACTCTGGGCCTATGGCCATACAATGCAAGTTGTTATGATATGAAACAAAGTGCTACACGGAACTAAGTGCTACGACGTGAGCCACCTCTAGAATCCGTGTGAGACATCTCTTGAGTTCATGCAAGTATGTTCCAAGGGCTTAATGCCAAATTATCTAAGGGCGTAATGCCAAGCTATTTAAGGGCTTCATGCCACCATGTTCAAGGGCTTCATGCCATATGTTTAAGGGCTTCTAGCCATCATGTTTCAAGGGCTTCATGCCATTATACTCAAGGGCTTATAGCCATCATGTTTATGTTGCAAAATTGGGCCTAAAGCCGTTATGTACATAGCACAGAATCAGACTAACTATGTGAACTCTGTATTTTCATATGCATTGCTCTATTATGTTTCAAGTTAAGCATCGCTTTATTTAAGTATTACTATTCACTGAGCCTGGCTCACTCTCTGTTATGTTTGTTTCTGTAGGTAACCAACCAGCTGGTCAGTCCTAGCCCATGGCGTCCGGTTTCTTTTGTCAACCTTCATGTGTCCAGGCACTATACGAGGCCATTTATTTTGTGAAGTTTGTTAAGATGTTGGCTTGCTTTTTGAGTGCCCATCTAAGGTTGATGTATATAACTTCCATGTCTTTTTGTTTTGTATATGCCCAATTATAGGGCTGGGTCTGTAAATGTGTATGTATATAACCGATGCCCAGGGATATAGTTTTAAACTTTATCTATCTTCTGTGGTGCATGTGATGTATGAGATCCTGGCATGTAGAAGTAGCTCAATGGGATTTACATGTATCATTATTTTCATATTACGTGCTTCCGATCAGGCCCCGTATATTTGTATGTAAAGCAGGCCAAATGTCCATTTTTGAACAGGTCATGCCCAAACTTTTAGGGGCGAGTTTGGAGCGTAACATGTTGAGGTGTACTGCGACAGTCAGAGTGCCATTTGTTTGGCAAGGAACCAAGTTCATCATTCTCGCACCAAGCACATTGATGTCCGTTTTCATTTCGTCCGAGAAATTATGAATGAAGGGATATTCTACTTCAAAAGATTAGCACTGCAGATAATCTGGCCGATATGCTCACAAAAGTGGTTTCTGGGATCAAGTTCCAACACTGTTTGGACTTGGTCAACATCTCTTGGAACTGAGCACCTTCGTGGTGCCTGACAGTGTTGATCATCACTATATTGGATAGAAAATCCTCGCCAAGGTGGAGATTTGTTGAACATTGGCTCAGATTTTCAACAATGGCTGCTGATTGAAGAAAAAAAATGAAGAAGCTAGAAATGGTAGGGAGGCTAATCTTGTTGGTGGTTGACTGTTGGTAGTTGCCATGAATGTTGTCAGTGCTTGTTGAAGACTTTGGCCCTCCATTTCATCTATAAATGGTTAGTGAATGGGAAGGGTTCTGTGTGGTGAGTTAAAGAGAGAATACAAAGCAGAGAGAGAGAATTATGGAATGTGTAATTCTTTGTTCCAAATATAGTGAAATTTGTTGCCCGTGGACGTAGACGATTTGCCAAACCACGTAATTCTTTGTGTGTTCTTGCTTGTGTGTTTATTTTCTGCTTCCTAGGCACAACAACTTTGACTTCTCTAAAATCTATTT
Organism: Camellia granthamiana; assembly: GCA_036172215.1. Lineage (NCBI taxonomy): Eukaryota > Viridiplantae > Streptophyta > Magnoliopsida > Ericales > Theaceae > Camellia > Camellia granthamiana. The sequence continues at coordinate 90,765,156 of CM069907.1, forward strand.
TGTTAAAAAAATACTTGTTAATGTTACTATTCTAGGTCGGGGTGATTGTTTTAAACTGTATAGTGGATATGCTCTTGTCTCTCTGTCTTTGGCTACATAACTTGTAGTTATTCAACATAAACTTATTTACACTCCTGAATGAGAAAATTTGTGAGTAGCCTTTTGCAACTAAATAAGCATGGGGCTTCTGGATTGAGCATCTTCATTATATTTAGTTTTGTAAACTCATTTAAGCCCAATCACATATTTATGTTTGGATAAATCAACAATAGTGACAATTTCTTCATCCATTGCCCTTTTTTGAATTTCTGCTTTAATAACTTTTTCAAAATTTTAGGACTTATAAGCAAAAAATCGGTCGTATTACATGCACTGATTAGTATACTAATGAGTGTACTAACATATGTTATAACATTATTATTGACCTCACCGATTGTACAAATTACAAATACCTAAAACCTTTAAAATTATACAACTTCATCTGTTAGTACATTAATTAGTATACCAATTGGTACATATAACATTATTCTAAAAAAATACTACATCACACTATTCATATAACTCCCTTGAAGAACGTACCTTCCATTATATCATTTAAAGTTTTTGAGATGATACCAACTAAAAAGCATTACATTTTATTGCTTGAATTTTATAACCATTCTTTTATGAAATAGGACCTAAAAAAAAATGACATGTGAATACCAATAGGACCTAAAAAAAATGACATGTGAATACCAATAACCTCTTGAATGAACATTTTTATCATAAAAGTATGTACCCATATACCACTTTTCCTATTCTCTTTTCATAAAAAAATTTGTTAATTTTTAAGATTAAAACAAATCAAAAGATTAAAGGACAAAATATAACAATTTTTAGTTAAAGTGACTAAAGTAACACCGACCCATAATTGAGAGGGTTGGTTTTATCATAGAAGATTGTATTACAAATATAGGACAAATTAAAGTTTTTGTTTACTAATAATGTAGGAAAATGTGTCAAAAAAATTTCAAGCAATTTAATTCTTCTAAATTACACCATCAAAGATGTTCAACATCTTCTTGCTGTAGTATTTAAAAAAATTAAAAAATAAAAATAATACAAAACTTTTGATTGTAAATATCCTAAATAAAATTTGGCATGATACTCCTATCATGTCAAATTAACACGATGAGAGTGTGTTTTTTGTACCCATTATGTCAAATTTTAGCAATAGCATGATGAATAGCAATTGCCGAAAATGCTTTCACATTTGTTAATGTATATATGGTATATATTTTTATGATATTGATTTCCTAGATATATTAGATATTACCATAGTTAGGTTTCTTATAGGATACTCTTTCTCAGTCTATATATATAAGCCTTCTATCATTCAATACGATTAATTCAATATAATACATATTATTTTTTTTCTCTATCTACAATTCTAACAACATTGAATAACCAACTCTCATATCCAAATCAATAATGGTAGGGATCATGAAAAATATATTATGAAATTCATCATGACGATTTTTCATCCTTTGATTAGTATATGATTAGTGTGTTGTGTTTTATTGTATGAGTAATCTAAAGAGGGAGAATCTTTCATGATTATCTTCATAATATTTTTTTCATGTCCTTAGTATTACTCTATCCAAATACGTGGAGAAATTTTATTAAAATCACCCTATTGCGTTTTTCTCCTACCAGCAAGATACAAAATCTAACTATATATATTTTTCAGCTCGGCTAATACCTAAGCTTATTTTCCTATGAATAATCTAGATTCCACAAGTGTCTCATATGATCATATCAAATGCATAGAAGATTAACACAAACTTTACCAAATCTGTGAGAAACGATTGTGTCACCATTTGCAGTAGCAAAAAGAATATCATCAGTGAGAGTCACGACTCACGATGATAATGAAGTCTGACACCATCGTACCATCAATGGTGGCAAAGAAGAAGCTTCCTAATGCTTCTGCCTGTTGAATAGAAACACACAAGCTCACATTAGAAGAGTATTAATTCTTCCAACAACTTAACAGAAAGTAAATGATGCAAAAACCAGAAAATTAGAGCTTAGAACCGCACAAGTTGGTAGGAAAACCTGCATTTAAGATGAACAATCTTGATCCCCACAATCATTCCATAGACACATTACAATCATGACTCATGTTTATAGTCATGTAAATTAAAAGTTAAATTTTTCTCTTGGTTGACATTTTTTTTTCTAGAATCAATCGCTGGATCTTGCTTGATCAACCCAATGATGCCCACGATATGAAGCATCTTGCCTTCCAAATTGAAACATATAACAATTTTACAAGGTTGTCACTAAGTCAAAGCCATACATGCAAGATTATAGCTAAAACTCAATCAACTAGATCCCAAGGCCGTGGGTTGGAAATTTACACAAGTATCAACTAGAAGTCAGGATCAGTAACAAGTAGCAGGTTAAAATTATTTGAGGTCATTAAATCGTCTCCATAGACTCCATAATGTATGAATCGATCATGAAGAAATAAATACCACGATCAGCAGGTACAAACAGCTTATTTATGGCCCATGTCAGTCCACATCCGTCAATATCTTCTTGAAAGAAATTATTTTTCATGAATTAAACATTCAAATGTGCCCGCTTCTCCTCCAAAGAACTTCATATATTTTTCCTTCTAAATATTATCTGAAATTAACTCAAGTTGAATTCATATAAGACTACTGAACACCAAATGAGTTATGGTTCCCTCTAATTGCACACCTGCTTAGTGCATTACAGTTTGTTACAAGCCACGGGTCATGCTCTGAGGGTAGAAATGTAATGTCCAAAAGTTAATATCAAAATGTAAACAAGTTTTACAAGCAAAACTCTATCAGTATCATGCTTCTCACATGATAATAATGTGAAGACAAAAAAAAAAATTACAGAAGTCCGACAGATTAACCAAACTACGTCAATTTCCTCAACTGAAACTATTCAAGTGAACCAGATGGCTTCAAGTATTATCCGATGCACATTTTATCTACTATAGTAATTAAATTATTTCCTTTCCTTGCATAGCTAGAATACATTATTTGTACATGTTAGGGAAAATATGTGATTCCCCACAAGTAAATCAATCAATGAGAATAAAAATTAATGCGGAAAAATTAAATCAAAAGCAACACAAGAATTTTTACGTGGTTCCCTCAATGTGAGGTACATCCACTGGATCGAAATCCGATTCCACTATCAACCAAACAGTTTCCAAACGATTACAAACGAGACACAAATGGTCTCATAAAACCACCCTTAGATGAATTCCAAATAATCACAAATAAACAAAGAGGAAAGAGCTCACCAAATAAATGAACCAAAATCTTCAGAACCAGAGTTGAAGAAAACCCAAAAATAATAATCCAAATCAGTGTCACTAAACATTAACTGAACCAAAGTAGCAACCAAGGTACTGAATTTGAACAAATCAAATACACTACTACAATCAACACCAATTGAAAACCCACCAAAGTGAATTATACACAAGCACTCTCACCGAATAGAATCTGCTGTTGCCTTCACTTCGATTTTTACTTCGGAAGAACAAAACAATACCAATCTTTATATATAGTTGAATCTTGGACTTGTTTTATTAAAATCTTAATTGTATTCAAATTGAATTGGGTTTCTACAAATTAGATATAATATATAAAATATATTATACCTAAATCAAACCAAATTAAAATTCTTTTAACAAACTAATTGGGTCTCAAACTTCAATAAAGAGATATACCCCAACAGCACAGAGTGACAAGAAACACAATGTATCAGACATGAAAACTGTTGGGATCGATTCCTCTCTCTATAAGTAAATAAGTAAATAAATAAATGAAGAAAGCAATGGGGTAGTATTTATTCGTTTTCAAATTGCTATTTTAGGTACTGTTAGTATTTTTTATTTTTTATTTTTGACCATTTTAGGTACTGTTAGCAGAAGAGCTATTGTATGTAGAGAGAGAGACTTTCAATTCTGCCCAAAAACGTAGGTTTCTAGAAGCCTATTTTGGGAAGTGGGTTGTAATCCACTTTCCAGATTATAACTCACTTCCTCTCTCACAAAAAAGCTACTTATAAGCTGTTTATAAGTAAATTTTTATCAAAAAATTGATTATAATCATCTTCTCAAAATAGCCCTGTGTATATTTTTGGTCTCTGTGACATTGACTAATAACAAATTTCCATCATCCAGGACACCCTGCATGCAACTGGGAAACAGCCTTATTTGCTGTATAATTTTATTCATTAAATCAAAATCTAAAGGTTGAGAATAGAATTATTAAAAAAAAAATAGTAAATAAAAAGAAACCACTTTTCTTGTACCATAAAAAATCTGATAAAAGTTGTACTTGATTCGTAGTCCATTTTTACAACACAAATTTATTAAATCACATGATAAAGACTATCGAACCAATCTTAATATTTTATATAGATATTCGGATACATATTCTTAAAAAATAAACAAAAAGTGTGACCCTATATCAAGGCAGTAAAAATTAGGGTAATTATTCAATACATCTAGAGTATGGATATGTGATATTTCATAAGATTTTGATTGGTAAAAAGGGATAGTGGCTCACAATTTATATTGGGGATGGAAGAACAACATAAGAGCTAAGTAATTAGTGATTGACTTGGAGTATGATTACGTGATGTTCCGAGAGTATTATATAATTTCCCTAAAAATTATTAGAGTGAAATTCGAGTACTTAATAATTTGTAATCTTATTATCTAGTTTGTCCAAACAAATCTAACTTTAAAATAATAATAAATAGGATCCATTCCTCTCTCAATAAGCAAATAAATAAATGAAGAAAGCATTGTGTAGTACTAGTATCACATTACTCCTTTTTGGTGGGGCTGGGCTTCCCCAATCAGTATAGAATTTATCAAGTACTATATGTTGTAAAAAATCACTGTAATCGGATATCGATAGTTATCTAATCAGATCAGATTTCTGTCAATTATTTATTTTTTTATCTTTTTTTTTTAATACAAAACTAATTTGATCACATAATTATCGATATCCGATTAACGTGATTTTTTTACAGACGTATAGTACTCGACGATTTCCACACATTGAACGGTTCAAATAATTAAAACGAGACCCGTAATAAATTTTTACAAACTCAACAATACCCTCCAATTTGATACGGCCTGGACCGACACGGACCGGAGGGAAGCCAGCCCCTTTTTGATGCATCACATATAGCTTTTTTTTTTTCTTCTAACGCGTTCTAGAATCCATCTCACTCTCCCTCCATATTTGAAAACATTTCCTTACAGGCATTTAGCTATTATAAGTTGCTTCTAAACAGAATTTCCCTTTTCATGTAATTTTAGCCGTCTCCTTTTGTTTTATTTATTTCTCTATTTATTCTTTTTCCTTTTCTTTCTATGTATTGCTCCAGATGAAATTTCCGTTTTTGTATGATTTCAGCCTTACCTTTCGTTTTATTTTTTTTTCTCTCTGTTCAATCTACTTTGCCAAATTCATCTCTGTTTATTTTTACTTTTCTATGTTTTGCTTTCAAAAAAAATTATTTCCAGAAAAAATAGGCTAGACTTTTAAAGCTAACGGCTGTGAGGGAGGGAGAGAGAAAGAAAGAAGCGAAAAACAAAAGAGAGAAGAGAAAGAGGGACGAAGAGGCAGAGAAGACGAAGTAGGGAGACGTCATTGGCGGCTACCGAACAACCGCCATTGCCAGCGAGTGAAGAGCGACCTTGCTCGTTCGCAGCCGCGTACCGCCATTGCCAGCGACTCAAGTGAAGAGCAACCTTGCTCGTTCGCAGCCGCATACCGCCATTGCCAGCGAGTGAAGTGAAGAGCAACCTTGCTCGTTCGCAGCTTCGTATCGCCATTGCCAGCAAGTGAAGTGAAGAGCAACCTTGCTCGTTTGCAGCTGCGGACCGCCATTACCAGCGAGTGAAGCGAAGAGCAACCTTGCTCGTTCGCAGCAGCATACCGCCATTGCCAGCGAGTGAAGAGCAACCTTGCTCGTTCGTACTCGCTTCCGTACCTCTCCTCTCCCTCCGGCCGCGACCTTGGACAAAGAAGACCACCTCTTCCTTCGGCTGGAGCACTTGCAACTCTCCCACAGCCGAGTTTCAGGTACATGAAAAATTGTTGAGATTTTTTTTAAAAAAAAAAAATTGAGAAGAGAGAGTTTTTTTATTGAAAATTGTTCAAGTTTTTAGTTTGTTGAATCATGTAGAAGTTTCCATAGATGAAATTGGATTTTCCTAACTTCCTTTGTTTTCTTCCTTCAAACCAAAACCAAACTAAAGCAAAAACCTTTCAGTTCATCTTTACCCAGTCAAAGCCCCACCTAATCAAAACATCTCTCTCTACCCTTTACAATTCAACTTATGTGAATTACATACCCATTTCAATCCAACTATTTCACAGGTGACTTCCCAATCATTTCCTTTTTTTCTAAATTTTTTTTGATAATAACTAATCCAAAAAAAAAAAAACCCCAAAAAAAAAAACCCAACTTGTTCAAAGCTGATAATTGCAGTAATAGTATTTAATCTCTGTTTTGCTTCAAATGAAAGGCTTCGCATATTCATATTGTTTTTTGAGTATAATGTCTGGATTGAACTGATTAATCTATGGGATTGAAAAATGTATAGTATAACACTCGTTAGCGAGAAAAGCCGAGAAACAAATGAGACCCAATTCAAAGAGAAACAAAGGAGACCCAACAGATTCATAATCTCTGATTGTCCCTCGCCGATGGCAGACTCTCCCTCCGCTGTCGACTTTATCTCGCTCTCTCCAGCGTTAACGAGGAACAAAAGTTTTCCAATAAATTTTAGTAATGGAGTTGATCTTAAGATTAATAAACTGTCTTGTATTTGTAAGTGTCCTTTGACCAATCTGTTTTAAGATAATAATATTAGAAAAATATATAAAATAAAATTAAATAGAAATAACAAAACAATCTTGTTACTTTTTTATATTAAAGAATGAAATACATAATAAATTACAAAACAAAAAGTACAAGAATGAATTAGATTATTTCATGAAACTCGTATAAACAAAATTATTAATAGAACAAATTATTAACATGGATAAAATATAGATTAGAACTCATCGAAGTAAAATTAATGAAAGATCAAAGAATAAATGACCAGAAAGGAAGCAAATCGAAGCATGTGGTTACACAGTTTCTTAAAATAGATTTGCCGCCTCATCAATGGGTGCTGAAGGAACGTCAACATTTGTCTTCTAGAATACGACTATTGAAATCAGCTACTGTAAGAGCTATTTCTGGATAGCTTCGGCTAATTGACTAAGGGCAATACTCTTTCTCTAATAAGAACAAAAAAGAAGAGGCTAGTAAAAAGTAAATAGGAAAAAAAAAAAAACTTTTGAATTTTTCCTTTGGTATAAACACATCTCCAACTTTCTCACAAAAAGAAATCACAAATTTTCCGTCTCAACAAATCCTCTCTTCACCTCTTTTTTAAGTTGGAGGGAAAATACGACTATTTATATGTAACAACCCTCACACTGGGTACCGATAAATTACTGATTAATTACCGATTACTGCTAAACTGAGAATGATTATGATTGGTAATTGAATTGATCGAAATACTGAACTAACTGACTGAAATCTAGAGCTGAATTAACTGAGCATATCTATTTAATTGCATATCTATCTGTTTGTCGTTTAATTATATGTTCATGTCTTTGCGTTTAAACTGCAAATTGAAGGCCTTATCGGCGGCCGAACCAGAAATTGATTGATGATTTAGGATCATGAGAATTTATGTGATTTTATGGTATAATTATTGAAAAAGTGATTTGGTATGATTAAATTAGATTAAAATAAGCCAATTACAAGAGTTAGCTTAATTACCATATTGCCATTGTGAGTGGGCCTTTGTATATTAAATTATTGAGCCTAATTATACACTTAGGCACACATTTGCTCAGCCCTTTTCTTGTTATTGCCGAAATAGAGAGAGAGGGGGAGAGTTAAGGGAGAATTTGGCTATATCTTGTTGAACTACTTGGAAATTAGAAGAAATTAAAGGTTGATTTCAAAATTGTGCTTCCATTCTTGAACTACAAGACTTAAGGTTGGTGTTTCACCCTCTCATTTGTGTATTTGGGTTGATTCTTGCATGCTTCTTGAGCCTCTAGTGACTTGAGTCTAGAATTGGTCATATAGTGTTGGGTTAAAGCTTGTATCATGCATGCATGTGTTTATCCTTGCATTTTGATGTGATTTCATGGTCAAATGTTACATGCATGCTCATATTTATGTTAAGTCCATGAATATCTCATGTTTTGCAAGGAATTGGCTCATTAGAGCATGTTTTGGAACTTGGAAGTTGTCTAAAGTTCATGCATGTCATGTTTGGATCACGTTCATGACATGGGTTTGAAATATGGATTTAATTGACTCACCCTGGGGCTTTGATTTCACAAATTGAACTTTGAAACTTGTTGTATATCGAATTTAGATGTGTTTTCCAGAAATTGGGCCCAAGAGGTCGAGTTTTGAGCTGTAGAATGCTTGGTTTGAGCTTGGGAGGCAAGTCTGGAAATTCCAGAGTTTGGTTTCTTCGCTCGAGCGAAAGATTCTATGCTCGAGCGACCATCGTTTACTCTGAGAACCGCTCGAACGAAGGAATGGTGGCTCGAGCGTAAATTTCAAGCCCTCAGAATCTTGGTGCACGCAGACGCACGCTCGAGCGAGAGAACCTACGCTCGAGCGAGGACTGTGTTTTACGCTCGAGCGAGCGTCGAGCGAGCATCGAGCGGAGTTTTCCAACATCCAGCACTTTTTGCATTTTTACAGACCGCTCGAGCGAGGAAGTCTACGCTCGAGCAACCCTCCTGTTTTGGCAAGCTCGCTCGAGCGTAGAAATCCACGCTCGAGCGAGACCCCTATTTTCTGAAAAATTCTGAAAATGTTTTCTAAGTGCATCTTTGCATCCTCGTCCCATCCTAGGCATTCTTAGGCCTAGTTTAAGGCATCTTAATGAGGATATAGATGTAGAACACACCGAGGCAAATTAGGAATTAAGTTATCATCGTTCCCAACTGTGAAACTTAGTGTGTGTTCAATCTGTTAACTGTTTAGGGTTGGCTTCCGGAGACGCGCTCTAGCTACTTATAGCCCAGAACTCTGTGAGTAATAATTGTGTAAAGATATGTTCAAAATGATTATCTTCTGAATACTGAACTGTACTATTTTCTGAACTGATATTGTTAACTGAATGAATGTATGTCCTCTATTCTGAACTATATTGTGGCATCCTTAACAACTACTGTTACTGACTGTTACTGTTACAGAGATCTCTGTCGGTTCCCTCGTTGGAACCACTACTGTTTACTGATTGATGGCCATCAATTACTGTTCGGTCTTCTAAGGCTTACTGTTTACTGTACTGCTATGCTAATGGATATACCACATATGACTGAATGACTGAAATACTGAAAGACTGATTTAATGAACTGTTTTCATTACTGTAAGGACATTCATTCTAAACTTCTTTACGCATTATGTTATTCACTGGGCTTTAGCTCACTGCTTATATATATGTAGGTGTTCAGGCACCGGACCAATGCTAGAAGCGTCGGGGTAACCTCCAGTTTTGTCAAGCCAACTACCGTGCCTCACTGTGAGGTTCCGAGCCTGCCAACCTATGGGTTAGGGGTGTTTTATTTTCCCCGTCTGTCTCTATAACTGTTTTGTTTACTGTATAGACTGATAGCACTGTACTGTTTAAGAGGGATTAGGTCCCTGTTCTGACTGACTGTAAATATTGTGCATATTGTTCTATACTGAAGGTATAAATGTATGAAAAATCTTTTTGCATACAGACTGTCACAGCTCATTGGACATTGTTTATTTACTGTTTTGGCTTCCGCCATGCCCCTGTACTCTGTTTTACTGTATTACTGTTAATAATCAAGGAACCCTTTTAGATTTAGCCAGATTCGACCCACAGTTATGGCAAGAAGTAATAGATAGATGGGAAAAAAATGCGATAAAGGTATGGATGAGTAATCCCTATGATTCAACAGATATGTAGAAATATATGGAGACACTTTTATGAGATTCAGCTTATAATATTTATCTAACTTTTAAAGGAAAATATGAAGAAACAATTAAACAGCCTAAAGAATTAGGAGATAACCCATGGAATTTTACTAGTTTTATAAAAGAAATACTTATAGGATTTGACACTTCTAGAAGAAATGATTCCATTCAAGGCGTAGCATTAACTGAGTTAGATCAGATAACGTTAGGAAATTGGAAATATATTGTACCCTTTAGTAAGGAATACTTAGCCATAGCAGCTATAACTGGAAAAAATTTTGATGAAGAAATGGGAAATAAATATTTTAAAAAATTACCCGGAGAACTGGGAAGAGAGATAGAAAATAAATGGTCAGTTTATTATGCAAGTTTACCAGCTAAAATAGCCTCAGGAGAAGTAAAAATAAGAGGAACTTTAGGAATAGGACCTAGAATAGTTTATACTTTTTTTAAGCTCAGAGAAAAATGTATACAGGTTAAAATATAGAAAGATTTGAAAAAACAAAATTATGATTTTTGTAGCAATATAATATATACTCCTCAGTAATATAAAGATAAATAATAGGACAAAATACCAAAAATATGGAAAATATAGAAAAGAAAAATATTGGAAGAAAAAATATAGAAAACCATGGAAAAAACAGAAATTCATTAGAAAAAGTAGAACTTTTAATAAAACAAATTATAAGAGATTACCCAACGAAGAAAAAGATAAGAGAAAACAAAGATATGTTAGAAAACCCAATAGTAAAAAGTGTAATTGTTTTATATGTGGAGAACCTAATCATTTTGCAAAAGCCTACCCAAAAAGATAAAGACCTAATACTAATAAACAGATAGAAAGACTACATATTATAGAAGACTTAGAAGAAGATATAGTCAGCATAAATAGTGATGATTCAGAAGTATATAGTATAGTCAGTGATTATGAATATCAAATAGAAGCCATAAGTTCAGATAGTGATTCAGAAAGTGATACAGATATAGATTATCTTTTAGGACAACTCAATCAAGAAATAGGAACAACTCCTTCTCATGATATTTTCTTTATGATGGAATGTAATGCAGATACTGAATGTCAGCATAATTTTCAAATAGGACTAGGATTTGATACTACTAGATGTAGTTATTGTAATTGGTTTCCAACTAAAGATAAGAGAGCTCAGTGTTTATTATGCAGTATAACCTATTGTATAGTTTGTCTCGAAAAATTAAATATGACACATAAGATAACATTAGAAAATAACAGAGAGGATCATAGTATAGAAAGCAGAGAATTACATCTAACAATTAGAGAATTAGAATTACAAGTAAGAGAACTGAAACTTCAGATACATGAGATAGAAACTAAAACCAATTTTGACATAGAATGTTTAGAACTAGAAAATAGACAGCTTAAACAGCAGCTAGAATAATTTCACAATAAATACCCTTTAAAAGATAAATTGATTGAAGAACATATGAATTCGTTAGAATTAGTCAACCTAGTTGATTCTCAACCCTTTAGTCAATACTCTCAAGCAAAGTCAGATAATACATATTTATCATTTAATTATCCTGTTATACCCAAGCCAAATTTAGTTGAGATCTCTTGTGTAATTAAATTTGTAGAAAAAACCCTTAGTATAGATGCCATGATAGATACCGGAGCCAGCAAGTCATATATTGAACAACACATAGTTCCACTAGGATAGAGCACAGCTTTAACAACCCAAGCTTTAGTCAGTATAGCCGATGGCATTAAACAAACCTATACACATTGCATTAATGGAGCACAAATTAGTTTTTATCATCTCGGTTCTCAAGATCAGCATATAGAATGGTTCCCTTTACCTCAAGTTTGAATTGGAAATACCCGACAGAATCATCCTTTCATCTTAGGACTTAATTTCATACTTAGTTTATAATGAGGCATGTTTATTAGCCAAAACAACATCAGTTTCTTCAAATGAACTGTACATACACCCACAGTATATTCCCTTAGCACCATAGCCCATTCATCAGAGTTGCGTGCGAAACGTGGTGGTACCATAGGAGTAGATTCCGTTCCCGCTAGTTTTTTATTTCCTAGTAGAAACATTTTTCCAGAGATAGCCCAAACGTATATACCTGATGAGATAGCAAATACTTCTTTAGAAAACTTAGACATAGAAAATTATGAATTAGAAAGTTTAGAAGAGTTTGAAGATAAGGGAGATTATTGGAACCTATAAGATTTTCAACAAACAGTTAACCTAGAATTAATTTTTGCAAAAATAGGGAAATTAAAGAAAAAACCAGTATACAGAAGAACATAAAATGATTTAGATGAAATAATAAGATTAGTTGAAACAACAGAGATTTTAGGAGAACAGCCCATGAAATATTGGGAAAGAAATAAAATTTTAGCCGGTTTAGATATAAAAAACAAAGATTATAGGATTACTTCAGCACAAATAGATCATACACCAGCAGATATAGAAGAATTTAGAACGCAGATTAAGGAGTTATTAGATTTAGGAGTAATTAGACCTAGTAATAGTCCGCATAAGAGCGCCGCATTTATGGTTAGAAATCATGCAGAGATAAAAAGAGGAAAAGCTAGAATGGTTATAAATTATAAAAGATTAAATGATAATACAGAAGACGATAAATATAATATACCAGATAAAGATCAGCTCATAAACAGAATACAGACAGCAAAAATATTTAGTAAATTTGATTGCAAGTAAGGATTTTGGCAGATAAAAATAGAGAAGGAAAGCATATCTTGGACAACCTTTTGTTGCCCACAAGGACATTATGAGTGGCTAGTCATACCTTTTGGACTAAAAAATGCATCTTCCATATTTCAGTGTAAAATAGATAGTATATTTAATAAATATAGTTTTATACTGGTATATATAGATGACATATTAGTATTCAGTCTAGATAAAAATAGTCACATAGATCATTTATATATAGCATTAGAAGAATTCATAAATAACGGAATAATCATTAGCAAGAAAAAGATGGTATTAAATAAGCCTCATATAGAATTTTTAGGAATGGAGTTAAGAGATGGAAAAATTAGGTTACAACCTCACATAGTTAAGAAAATTTTAGATTATCCAGATAAATTAGAAGATACAAAACAACTTCAATCATTTTTAGGAATTTTAAATTATGCACGAATGTATATTCCCAACCTTAGTAAAATAATAGGACCCCTATATAGTAAAACCACACCCACAGGACAAAAATATTTCAATCAACAAGATATAGCTCTAGTTAGAAAAATTAAAGACATTTGTAAAAATTTACCAGACCTACAACTTCCCATAGAATCAGAATATATAGTTGTAGAAACAGACGCCAGTCAATTAGGATGGGGAGCAATGTTATTAGCTAAACCTAGTAAGTATGATAGTAAAAATAAAGAACGCATTTGTAGATATAGTTCTGGAAAATTTAAAGAAAAAGACACGACCATGACCAGCCTTGATTTTGAAATATTAGGAGTAGTATATGCAATAAATAAATTTAGATTATTTTTGCACAAACTTTTTACAATCAGGACAGATTGTGAAGCTATAGTTAGATTTCATAACAAACTTAATGAGCGCAAATTAAGTACCAGAAGATGGGCAAAATTTTTAGACTGTATAGTAGGATAAAGATATAAAGTAGATTTTGAACATATTAAAGGGAGTGATAACAGGTTAACAGATTGATTAAGTAGAAAAAATTATTTAGAAAAAGAAAATAATTAGCTTGATTTTTGTGCAAATAATGGAGAACAGCAAAACCATGAACTTTGGGGGAATTGCACTTCCCATTCATGAAGGCAGAAACAAGTTCAGACCATTAACAGGAATTGAGCTAAACCCAGTTCAATAGTGTCTTTTAGATAACCTTTGGAACAGTCATAGCCACCTAGCTAAACGTTTTTCAGCCTTAAACTCTCTTAGTATATATTTTTCAAAAATCCAAAATAAACCTTTGTCTAAAATTTTTTCTTTCTATGTAATAGCTAAAGGAACCAAGCTCGGTATTTACCATGACTGGATAGAAATAGAACCCTTAGTTAAAATTTTTCCCATACCTCAGTATAAAGGATTTTATGATTTTGAGTCAGCCAGTACCTATGCCTGAAGACAAATAGGAACCAGTTACTTTATCAGTCAGATAGCTAAAGATTACCTGGACACATTGAGCAAGATGAGGTCAACCATTTTTGCTACTAATGGATTTCCAGTTAGCTAGATAATTGGAAGCAGTAGTTCTGGAAGCAGTAGTTCTAACTCTCAGATAGATTCTCAAAATCCTCTCCAAATGTGCAGACATTGTGAAGGCCTTTCCAGAAATTTCAAGAAAATTATGGATAAAGGCAAAAGGGTCAGTGAAGGGCTAGACCAGCTCCAAGACGAAGAAAAACAATTGAGAGCAACCATTCGAACCCTAACCAACCAGCTTAAAAAATTAGCTCCAGGAAAAACAACTACCCACTTTCCTAACCCCGAAATCAGATAACTTACCAGTGAGGAATTTGACCAATTGAGTGCTAGAATGTATTTCTTCAGACATTCTATCATTCGATCTTTTTATGAGAAAAGCCAAGTAATAGAAGACCTAAAACCCTATATATACACCTTAGCCGAAGATAGCAGAAATAGCGAGCTAGTCACTATTCAGCAGTTTCTTCAAGACCTCTCCATAGCAGGAGTTGAATGCCCTGGCATAGCTTATCAATGGACTTATCTCTACGAAGATGAAGAGTAGCCCTGCTTAGAAGAAGAAAAATGCAATAAGAGGTCAGAACATTTTGGTCGATGCCAGTGTAATTTAGATTTTAGTATCTGCCTTTGCCAGATAAATCTAGCAACATTCGAGCCATTGGAGATAGAGATTAAGGGCAAAACGTGTTATTTAAAAGCCTCACAATTGTTAGATTATGGCTTTGTCTCTAGAATAATTTTTTCAAATCCAGATCAGACAGATAGCTTCGGAAATAAACTTGCTCATGCAATACTTTGTGTAATAGAGGAGCATCATCCGTACATAGAAGCATTAATAGATAGCAGATTACCAGAGTGGAAAGGAATATGTTGTAATCCAGCTAGCACAAAATGTACCTCAGAGGAACCTTGACTTTCCCAGGATTCCCTTGACTTCTTAATCAAAGACCCTGGCCATGCAGAAGATTTCCACTCAGAGAACAGCTTAATAAATGGAGAAAATTTGCCAACAATCCTCTATTAGCATATAATGGAAATTATGGATGACTAGTCTGTGAAGATAGAAATCAGAAGATATTTTGTAATTTAGCTATCCCAGGATATCCCTTCAGCAAAGAGACATTTGTCGATGAAAGCCAGTATCCCAATTATCAGCATAGCGTCTGTCATGAGTCTCCAGTAATGGGAGAAAATGACCCAGAATGGCATGATGAACCACCTATGGGAGATGGGGATGACTTTTACGACCAACTCTCAGCAGCAGACCTGGACAATCTCTCAGATAGAATGTATGGGTGAAGTGAAAAAAAAAAGAAAAAAAAAAAAGAAAAAAAGAAAGGGTGTCCACTACAAGATTCATATAATATTTTGAAAATATTATAGCAGCAGTTCCTGACTTTTGACTCTTTAATTTTGTAAATATTCCACGAAGAATCAGCTTTGAAGATTCAGCATCCAAGCGTCTCCATCAATAATTGATACTATTAAAAAGAGATGAAGTTATTTACGTTAATCAATAAATGTCATGTTAACATAGTAATAATCTCTTTTTTAATTTATTTTTATTCTTATTTCTTTATACCTAGCTCAGTGCCTTCCCTTATTTTCTTTATACCTAGCTCACCACCCTTAATGCCTCTAACTATGCTATATGATTATCATTGCCCCCTATGTGAACGCTCAAATCAGTAAGCATCATGGCTATTTGGCCTTGCTAGACACCCAACCTCCTCGTCTCCCCTACAATCTCCAACACCAAAAACCCCTCTTCCTTATAAACCCACCGAATCTCTTTTCACAATAACTAAGGCCTTATTTGTTAACTATATATTTTAGTTAAAAAGTTAAAAAGTCACTATAAATTGTAATCATTCTTTTTATTTTTCCGCATATCTTTTCATAAAAAGTGAAAAAGTTATTAAAATAATATTTTTTCAAACAAGACTTAAATTAAGCGTCAAAAGAAAAAGAAATTTAAAATGAACACCACACATTAACGTATTAAATACGTGATGTGCATAAATACAAATTAATTATTGTATAAATAGAATTTTAAAATAAAAGATAGATACATCTCAACAAGGATTTAAGATAGCTAAGAATGGCAATGAATGAGGGAAGGGCTACGGACTGTGATAAGGGAGGGAAAGGAAGGAAATGATGATGGCTGAGAAAGGGTGAGGCGGGGCTATGACAAGGAAGGAGAGGGGAAATGGCAATCATGAAAGAGTAACGAAGGGGCTATGGCAGGGGTGGACAGGGACATAAGGACAACAATGGAGGGAGGAGGAGAAGTTGCCTTCAATGGGAAAGGAGTGGCGCAAGTGAGGGAAGGAGGAAGAATCATGTGTGGGAGACTTAAAATATTTTTTTTAAAAATAAAGAAATCTACCATTTTGATGACATTGCACTTATAAACTTTCTGTTTACAAAGTTACCAAAAAGCAAAACTCTCTGTTTACAAATTATTTTCCTTGAGCATCTCAAACTGTGAACCAAATTTTTCACCAAATTTGGGTAAAAAAAAGCCAATTTTCTCAATCTGATACCATTTGCTCCAACCGTGCATCAAAAGGGAAGTGGTCGACCGGTAAGGCAATTTTTTTTTTTTTTTTTTACTTGTTTGAACCTACCTATTTGAAAGGGAACCGGTCGACTGGTTGGTCAACCGGCCGGTCAACCGGCGGATTGACCGGTTGGTCTCCTCCAACGGTCATGCACAGTAATTTGGTGAAACCTGTATTCTGTTTTTAGTTTGATGATTTTTTTATTCAATTCTCATTTTGATACCAGTTTGGTGAAACCGGTGGAGCTCCAAAAAGTGCCCTTTTCACCAAATTTCAAATCTGATGCCAGGTTTGCTGAACCGTTGAAGATGGTCTTATGTAGTAATTTCTACGCCTATTACTATGTACCATCTCTCTGGGAAATATTTTCATTCCGTTGATAAATATCACTTTCCTTCGGAGGGATAAATGTAAGGAATGTGCACGAGTGTGCGCGTGCGCACACATAAAAGATGTGTTTGTTTAGACGGATTGAATAAGGATGAATTAAAATTTATTGAATTGTTAGTCTTGGGATATATTACTAGTTGGTTGGATTAGATTTGTATCTTATATTTGTTTAGTATCAAGAAATGACTATTTGGTTGGATATGATATAAATCTTATGTTTGTTTAGGATATTATGGAGAAAGATAAGGCTAAGTTTGGCATTATTTGAAAAAGCCAAAAAGTAAAAAAGTCACTATCCTATTTAAATCACATCATCTTATTTAAGTCACATCACCTCTCTACCACATCACTTCAAACCCAACCCATATTTCATAAAAACTCAAAAAGTACACTTATTTAGAACATCCCATAAATGTTCAAATGATTATTTTACCCTTTTCAATTATTTACTAAGTAATAACAATATTAAATATATCTTTAATATTTTAATTATTTTTAACTATATTAAATAAAAATTTATTTTATTTTATTTTTACACAATTAAATAAATTTATTGTTTAAAAATTAAATAAATTAAATCAGTAAAATATCAATAAAAATATATGTTCTTTTTTAAATTAAAATTTTAAATAAATTTATTTTAAAAAATAACAATAATTAAATAATGAAATTAAATAAAACATCTATTAAAATTTAGATAATGAAATTAAATAAAATATAAACAAAATTTTAAAATAAAACATCAATAAAATATCTATAAAAAATTATTTTAAAAAATTAAATAAATAAAAAATCAATAAAAAATAAATAAATTTATTTTATTTTTAAATTGAGACATTTAAATTTTATTAAATATAATATAATTAAATAATAGAAGGTTAAAATGGTTATTTCACTACTTAATCCCATATCCTTCTTATCCCTCCATTTGTGTCCCATCCCCACAATGAGATACAATAGTCCAATAGATTTAAGACTAATAGTCCAGTACAAAAAATTTTAAACCAAATAACAGATTATTGGTCCAAATGAACTAATAGTCCAATCTCACCCCTCAATCCCTCAAAATAACATTGGTGTCCCACCTCTCCCATGAAACACAATAATCTAATAGATTTGAGACTAATAGTCTGGTGTAAAAATTTCTAAACCAAACAACAGAGAATAGATTAATAGCACAATCTCAACCCCCTCAATCCCTCGAAAAAAACACTAACGGAGGAAAATCAAATATAGGCTTCGTTTGGAAAATCAAGTTTGGGACATTTTGGCTATTTTAATCAAAAAAATAAAATAAAATAATTTTTTTAGTCTAATAAAACAAAATATCATATCTAGCTCATAACCATTATATTATTTAAAAAAAAAAAAAAAAAAAACTAAAAATCTTTTTCAAACAAAAACTTCCCCAAACTAAAATAACTAAAAAAATCAAAAGCCAAAAAACCAACCCATAATACATTTTGTAGCCCTAATCACTTCTCAGTCCCTCGTTCGCTCTCTCTCACGCTCTCAATGGATCGATTCATCTACAATCTCGGTGATTCATCTTGGCGATCTCAGAATGATACTATCTCGCTGATTCATCTCAGAATGATACAATCTCGGTGATTTATGATTCACCTCAGAATGATACAAGCTCGGTGAAAGATCTCTGAATATACACTTACCCATTTACAATGCCATATATACATTTACTTTCCTTTTTCCAGATTCTCTTTACCTTGAGGTACAGATCTCCAATCTCTTCACTTTCTCTACCTTCAATTCTTGTGTGTATGTATATTTGGATTTATTTGTGTATAATCACCCCCAATAACAGTTCCACAAGGACACTGTTAGAGTACGCTTTGCCAAGTTCAAAAAAAGAAAAGAAAAAAGTACACTTTGCTTTAGGTATCCCTTTTCATTACAATCTCTTTGATCTCATATATGCCTATTCCATTATAGTTTAGGCATCCGTTTTCATTCTAGTTTAGGAATCCCTTTTCATTACAATTTAGGAAACCCTTTTCATTACAATCTCTTTGATTTCCATATTTGGTGTAATATTTAGCGTATATAAATATGTACATGAATATCCCAGAAATTTCACCTCTCATTCTCCAACTCACAACAAACAGTTCTTCTGTCAAATCATTCTTTGCCAATAATCTTTGGCAAAGATTCAAACTCTTGGCGTTTGTGTTCAAGCATAATGAAGAGGAAGAGTAGTGATGATGATTGGTGTAAATTTGTTCATAAGGTAGAGGATGCAAAGGAGAATCTTCTCAAACTCAAAGGTGAGACTAAATTGAAGGTTTTACGGGCATTCATCAAGAACAGTGATCTTGATTTATACAAGATCACTGTGTTTGAGTTACACAAAGCCAACAAGTCCTTAGTATCTAATCCTGCAACATGCTTACAAAAATCTGAAGAGGTTGGTTGTTCGAAGCAGCATCGTGCTGATAGAGATGATGATGATGATGGTGGTGGTGATGATAAACACAAAGCCAACAAGTCCTTAGTATCTAATCCTGCAACATGCTTACAAAAATCTGAAGAGGTTGGTTGTTCGAAGCAGCATCGTGCTGATAGAGATGATGATGATGATGATGGTGGTGATGATGAAGAAAGGGTAGTAGTTGTACCAGACCAGCAGCCACTGGAATTGCCTGAAAAATTGAAACAACTTCATAAAGATCGAGAGGTTTCTGAGGCAGTTTTGGTGATCCAAAAGAAAATCTACAGCACCGACGTTAACACTAGTCAGGGTCGTCTGTCAATGCCACTGAGACAAATAAAAAATATGGAATTTCTCAGCGAGGAGGAAAAGGATTTGCTTAGCGAGCGGGGAGGGATAGCGGTTAAGCTAATTGATCTAGCAGATAAGAATTGTGAAGTGTATAATGTGACTCTAAAGCAGTGGAAATTGAAATATACCTCAAATTACTGTCTAGTGACCGGGTGGAACACGTTTTTGACGAAGAACAGACTGAAAGTAGGTACGATGGTGCAGGTCTGGGCTTTTCGGGTGGACTCAGAGCTGTGGTTTTCTCTAGTTAAGAATTAAAACTAGTTGATTTAGATTGTCTTTTTTTTTTTTTTTTTTTTTGGGTAATGGTTTAGTATTAAAATTTTATGAATATATATAAATTCATTAACAATATAAGAGAGTTACATTACTTCAAATCTAAATGTAATGTTAGAAATCATTCTTTCCTATCCTCTTTTTTATTTTCAATTTCAATTAATTGAAGCACAAAGCAATACAGTTTCTGAAAAATCTATTTGGTTGGGTTTTAAATCAGTCTGCATATCATAGATGACTGCCTATGTGTTTCCATGATAACCCAAAAAATAATAAAATAAAAACCAAACAACTGATATTTTTCTGTACTTAAAAATTTCTAAAAAAAACAGGAACAATATATTTCGAAGAACATTGAATGACACAATGAAAGTGGAAAAATTGAAACCTGCTTTCGTTGAAAGTTGAACTCAAGACCTCCCGCTTACTAAACGGGTGTGGCTGTGCTGTGTGTACAACAGGAGCCAAGTTACCGTCCATTGATTGCATCTCTTTGGCTTTAGTCGTAACACAGCATCATATTCAATCACACCAGCAAGGGTTATTTGATTATTTTAGTTGTACTTTTGATTTAATGGAAATCCTATTCGTGAAAGAATGGTAAAAACTTCAAAGATAGTCTGTATATCCTAACAACGTGACTTAAAACCAAATATAGAACTAAAATACCTATCAAAATTGTCTCTTGGTGTCACAAATTTTCAAGACACTTCATTAAAAACATTATCCAAGGGAAAATGAAAACTTGCATGTCAATTACCTTTTTTTAGGGTTTTGCTATCCCAGCTTTTGTAACAAATTAAATTAATATTACCTCATTCCATAACCATGGATATTATACAACAAATTTTGCAACTTTGAACCATATTGTGAAGTTGTAAAAGTTCATTTTATTTCTTGCCAAAGTTTTGTTTCCCAATAATGTCGTTCAATTTTGTTGTTTGATTCAAACACATAATGTATGGTGGACGGAGATGATTACATGTGTTGTTTTTCTCATGTCAAGCATGGAGCATCTCTATCAAGTTTGTAGTTTTTGATAGTCTTTTTTCCTTTTGTTGCATTTTCAAAATTTATTTTTGGGTTTTCTGATATTTTTTGGCTGCCTCAAATGCTGGTTTCCTTAACATGGAGCATTTCCTTTTGATTTAGTGATTTGGGGTTATATATCCAATGAGGTTGCTCAGGCTGCCGAGGAGGATCTGGCTGCTGTCAGGGCTGAACTTTCCAGTAATCAGACTAAAAGGTGGCAAGCACTAGGCATGTTAAGGAACATATTTTTATATGTCAATTTACCATGGGAATTGAAGAAGCAGGCCATCAATTTCCTTCTTTGCATTGTTGATGGAAATGTCTCCCATGAATATAATAATGAACATGTGGAGTGTTCAATTTATATGCCTAGTCTTTTTGCTACTTTGCAGGTAGTCTCATGCCATTTCTTGTGTATATATATACCGAATTTCATGTTTATTTATTCTCTAACAGTTGAAAGAAACACTTCAGGCTGTTGAGATGGTTGTTATCTATGCAGCAGATGCAGTGCTAAGGAGAAATGCTTTTGATGCATTGAAAAAGGTAATTTTTTTTTTTTTTTGGTGGGTATTTTCTGTGCTTTGAAACTGTGTATAGTCTCCTGTGTACAAGTTGTTAAGTTGCTTTGGTCAAGCATAGGGCTGTGAAATGATAGATCATCAAGATATTACAATTCAATTCATCATGTCATCTCTTCTCCTAGTACATATGCACTTCGAAAAAATTCAGCTAAGCCTTTTTTATTATGGCATTCCCTCGATTTGTTCTGTGTAACATAATTGGATTGTTGTTTCAGATTTATTATTAGCTCATTTGAAATCTGATTGTTGTTTCAGATTTATTATGACTGAATGGGAGATTTACCAAGAAAAGATTAGAGCTCTAATTTGGATAGGCAAACATGTTTCTTTGCCATTGGGTGTTTTCTCGTGGTGTGTGTTTGTTCTTAAGAAGAATGAACAGCAATTAAATGGAAAACAAATTACAGATTTAGTAATTTCAAAACCAAATGAGGATTTAGTATTTTCAATTTTCTCGATCAGTTTATAAAGCAGTAATAATAGTTCCTGTGGTTTCCTTGATAATTAATGAACTGGTTGGGCTAGCTGAATTTAGCCCGTGTTTGGGTTTATAGACTCATATTGAGTTAATGAAGTCATCTTTCTATTCACTAGACAATTTGTTTCTTCAAAACAGCATTCATATGGTTTGGCAAAATATTTTGATTATTTCAGTTTGATTCTGGGATGTGTGGCCATAGAGCCTAATGCAGGGCTAGTTAGTTTTGATGCTAACATTAAAAGAATGTGAGTAAATGTGAATCTTATACCTAAATTGTTAACTCATGAAGAATATAATCCCAATCTTAGTTGCACGAAGCGGGAGCGGGGGCGGGGAATCGTGAGTCGATAGAAGGTTCTTAGGTTGGGAGCGTCTTGGGGAGCGGTAATATATATATATTAATGCACATTAGAAGTTTTTTTATAAATATTTTTATTTTAATATACATTAATTATTTTATTTATTTATTATATTTTTTAAATAATGAATTATTGTTAATTTATTTTTTTTATTTTTAATTGATATATATTATAAATAAAAAATTATAATAAATAAGGAATAATAAATTATGTTAAAATAAATACAAAGAAAAATTAGATATTTTATTTTATAATTTTTTTTATTATATATGGTTTAATTAGATTTCTTTTAAATAATTGGATAATTTATTTTATTTATTATATGTTAAAAAGTTAAGTAATAATAATTTACAAAAATTGTTATTATATATGATATTTTAAGAAATAATAATTAAATATTTTTTTATTACATATATAATATATGATAAATTATATATTATATATGATAAATTATATATATTATATATTATATATGATCTAATATACGTCTTCGTCTTCGAAGAGAGAGCATGACGAGAACGACGAACAGAGGAGATGAACAGGGAGAGCAGCAGAGACGAAGAGAGAGAGAGAGAGAAGCACAGAGAGAGTGACGAAGAGGAAGACGATCGCGACAGGAGAAGAGGAGAGAAGCAGAGACGATCGCGAAGGTTAGGGTCTCTCTCTCTTTCTCTCTCCCCTTTACGATCCCATCTAGGATTGAATCGCGTTTCTCTCTCCACAGAAATGCGATTCTTACACGTTTCTTTCTAGGAATCGCGGAATCGCGATTTTTACTCAGAATCGTCACCTAGTTGCACGATTCCTGCAACTAAGATCCCAATCCTTGATCACTTGTAATTTAATTCCTTTGAATTCAGCACATTCTAATACCTTATTTTTCTGAAGTTCTTTTGTATAGTTTTTTGTCCTTAGCTATTGACCTTAGTTGCACGAAGCGGGAGCGGGGCGGGAGCAGGAGCGGGGAATCATGAGTCGATAGAAGGTTCTTAGGTTGGGAGCGTTTCAGGGAGCGGTAATATATATATATATTAATGCACATTAGAAGTTTTTTTATAAATATTTTTATTTTAATATACATTAATTATTTTATTTATTTATTATATTTTTAAATAATGAATTATTGTTAATTTATTTTTTATTTTTAATTGATATGTATTATAAATAAAAATTATAATAAATAAGGAATAATAAATTATGTTAAAATAAATACAAAGAAAAACTAGATATTTTATTTTATAATTTTTTATTTATTATATATGGTTTAATTAGATTTCTTTTAAATAATTGGATAATTTATTTTATTTATTATATGTTAAAAAGTTAAGTAATAATAATTTACAAAAATTATTATTATATATGATATTTTAAGAAATAATGATTAAATATTTTTTTATTACATATATAATATATGATAAATTATATTTATTATATATATTATATATGATATAATATATATATACTAGCGTATGTCCGTGCCTAAAGGCACGATGTAAATAATATTATGATTATAAGATAATTGTAATCCAAACACTATTTAAATTTATTTTTTAATTTGAAAAAATCACAAATTTATTATAAAATTTTGGAATTCTCACAAAACTCCTCACGAAAACTCGCTTTTACTTATATAATATATAGCTAGATAAATAGATGTGCCTAGCATACATACAATTTTCACGGGCATACATATATACTGCTTTTGCTTAAATAATTATATAGAAATTTTATGTATGCCCATAATGTCCTAATGTATTACGGGCATACATACATTGTACGGAAATATGTGTAAAATATATTGAACAAAAAGGAGAAAATAAAAAAAATAAACAAATAGAGAAAACAATAAAAACGGGAGAAAATACAAAAATAAAAAGAAAAGAGAGAGGAAGGCGGGATCATGAGATCATGGAAGGAGGGATGTGAAAAAAGAAAAAAGTAACAGAGATAGAAGTAAGAAAGTGAAAAATGTATATGTAGAACATTTTTTGGAAAATATATTTAAGCCATTGTTTAATAATTTGATTAGATTTGAGCCATCCAAATGTACTAACATGACAAAAATATGTTGAAGATTCAAAAACCATCCTACTTTATTAAAATATGCTGAAAATTCATATGAGGTCTAAATTTACGAAGTCTATCAGGTATTCAATAGATTTAAAAATAATAGTTAATTGTTTAAATCCATTTAATTTGTGGACTAAAAAATTCATTAATATAATCTCCACTACACATAGTAAAATCAGGCTCCTAATTCTGGAATTGCAGAGTTTTCCATATAATATGAATAAAAATAAGTGAAAAAAATGAGAAAATAAAAAAAATAAATAAATAGAGAAAAAAATAAAAATGGGAGAAAATAAAAAATAAAAAGAAAATAGAGAGGAATGTGGGATCAAGGGATCATAGAAGGATGGGTGATAAAAGGAATAAGAGAAAGGAGCAGGAAAATAGAAGATGTACATGTAGGATATTTTTTGAAAAATATATCTCAGTTGTTGTTTTGCAATTTGAATAGATTTGAGCCGTTCAAATGTCCTAGTAAGACAAATGTGTAAGAAAAATTCAAAAACCATCCTGCTGTATTATATAGATGTTGAAGATTTATATGAAGTCTAAATTTATGAAGTCTACGAGGTATTCAATATATTTAAAAATAATAGTTAATTGTTCAAATTTATTTAATTTGTAGACTAAAAAATTCATTAATATAATCTCCACTGCATATAGTAAAATCTAACTCCTAATTCTGGGATCGTAGATTTTTCCATATAATATGAATAAAAATAAAAATAAAAATAAAAATAAAAAGGAGAAAATAAAAAATAAATAAATAAATAGAGAGAAAAATAAAAATGAGAGAAAATAAAAAAATAAAAAGAAAAGAGAGAGGAATGTGGGATCATGGGATCATAGAAGGATGGGTGATAAAAGGAATAAGTAAGAGAGAGAACTGGGAAAATATAAAATGTACATGCAGGATATTTTTTGAAAAGTAGAAGAATTGGTGAGAAAAGAATAAAATAAGAGAGAAGCGGAAAAATAGAAAATGTACATGTAAAATATTATTGAAAAATATATCACAATCGTTGTTTTATTATTTGAATAAATCTGAGTCATTCAAATGTCCTAGTAGGACAAATGTGTATAGGACAAATTCAAAAACCATCTTGTTTTATTATATAGATGATAAATTATATATTATATATGATAAATTATATATATTATATATGATCTAATATACGTCTTCATCTTCGAAGAGAGAGCGTGACGAGAACGACGAACGGAGGAGATGAACAGGGAGAGCAGCAGAGACGGAGAGAGAGAGAGAGAGAGAGAGAGAGAGAGAGAGAGAGAGAGAGAGAAACACAGAGAGTGACGAAGAGGAAGACGATCGCGACAGGAGAAGAGAAGAGAAGAGAAGAGAAGCAGAGACGATCGCGAAGGTTAGGGTTTCTCTCTCTCTCTCTCTCTCTCACACCCCTTTACGATCCCATCTAGGACTAAATCGCGTTTCTCTCTCCACAGAAACGCGATTCTTACACATTTCTCTCTAGGAATCGCGGAATCGCGATTCTTACTCAGAATCGTCACCTAGTTGCACGATTCCTGCAACTAAGCTATTGACATTTGCATTATTTTCCTCTCGTAACCAGGTTCTTGCAGATATTCCAACTTCTCTAAGATTTGACACTTCAATGGCTTTGATTAAAAATACTGATTCATCATCCACGGTAAGTCATTAAGGTCACCTGACGTGGTGTTTTAGCATGTGGGTTGGGGTTTTTAATTAATCCTTTTGAAGTGTTGGCTGCATCTTTATACAGATTGCAATTCTCATTGATTGTGTGAGAAAGGAGATGCACATGGAAAATTGCCGAAGGATTTCAATAGGAAATCAAGTAATCCGTGCACAGAATAATGCATGCGACAGTGCAGCATTTTGGAATGCTGGTGCCCTTGAATTGGTAGAGTTGATTCTGAGGCCCACCCATGGGAGGACCTGCATCCCTTCCCGAGTATGGTGATGCGGTATTTCTCTCTCTTTGTAATTGGTTTGATGTTACTGTAATATTGAATTTGTTTTTCTAAGTGAGTTTGAGGTTTGAAAGTTAGGATAGGCATTTAAATTTACAGTTTTCTTGAATCTGCACTTTGTCTTTCTAATTACAAAGAAACAGAGTCATCTTTAAGATCTGAACCCATTGCTTCATCTGAGATATTTTTCTTTAATGCTCTTTTTATTTTTATTTTTTTGATAAATTAATGCTTGTTTTATTTAGATGACATGTATTGTATCATATTCTGCAGGTTCTCTCTGCCTTCAACTTGTACAGATTCATATTGATGAAAGAGTCAACAGGTAAGGGTTACTTCTGTTTATTATGATAGTTGATCACCGACTTGTACACTATCGTATTCGAATCGTGATAGTATATGCGTGAAGTGAAGCCCCAAATTGAACCAAATGCTTGCATGGGTAGTTTTTGTGAATTGCATGATTTTGTAACTGTAACTTCGAAAACCTCTGAAGTACGAACAGAATCGACCAAGATATTGGAGCATCTGTTCAAACCCCTAGATATTTGAATATTTGTAACCTAAACTGAATTTTGCCTCTAATAGATAGACCTTTTAATATTCAAAAGTGAAAGGAGGTCTGTTTAAGTGCCACGTGTATTTCTGACTATGGTGACAAATGCCACAGGAAATACCAATTACACCGGAGTGCTGTGCAAGAAAAACTTACAGAAGGCCTACAACGAATGGCTTCTACCTCTCCGAACCCTAGTGACAGGTATTGTGGCAGAAAACAAGAAGGATTACGACCGACTTGCGATGGACACTGTATGTGTCTTAAACCCTGTTGAGTTAGTTTTGTACCATTGTATTGAGCTCGTTGAAGAAAAGCTGAAAAATGCTACCTAGGTTAATCATGTTCAGATTACAATATTTGATATTTTCATCAATGGGGGAAAATCCCCTATAGTTGATTGTATGAATTTACAATTTGGTTAATCCAAATTTCATTGCATTTCTGGAGTCTAAACTAATTAACTGGCATTAAGGTCCCATTCTGTTGCATGAATTTCCTTATTTTGTAAAGAGCATTTGATATCCACACTACACTGCTCTTTCACACTTATTATTATTTTTATTTTCGTTAGAGCTTCTCACAAGGAAAGAGGCTAAAAATGGAGTAAGAATCTCATTCTTAAATCAGTAATGCTACATTCCACCAATTTTGGACTCTTAATACCAATCCTCAATGACATGACAAGTACTCATTAGATAGTTTTTATGTTTTAGTGGGATTATCAAGTGTTGTGACTTATGGCACAAGTTGGTTTGGGAGTCCAAAATTAGTGGTTCAAAACATTTTTCTTTTTAAATTATTCCATTTTGAATTAATTAATTTTGAATAAAAATGAAAATAAAAAAATATTCTTAGTATGCAAGTATTTAAAAAAAAAAAAAAAAAAAGTGATTGTCAAACGTTAGAGATGGTGGTTGAAGGTGGCAGTTGTTTGCGGGAGGTGGTTGAAGGTGGTTGCTACTAGTGGAAGATGGTTAGCATTGGCCCGATGTGGTTGTTGGATACATGTAGTAATGGTCAAAAATGATTGTCAATAGTTGAAGTTGGTGGTCAATCGGCTGCCTAAGGTGATTTTCAACAAAATGTGGTAACCAACAGAGGGAGGTGGTGGCCTTGGTTGGGTGGTTGGAAAAGGAGATTATTGGCTATGATAACCAGTGGGAATAAGCAATGGGTGGTGGTCAAAAATAATGGGAGAAAAAAGAAGAAATAAAAATATATGTATATATTAAGCAATAAAACTAATTTTTGTGTGTTTGTCATACCTTTTTGAAAATGAAAACATAAATCAAATGAATTTTTATTTGTATTTTTAAAAAATTTATAAATATAAACGTTACCAAACAAGTTTTATAGACAAACATATTAACTAAGACACAAGACACCCACTTTTACATTGTGTGTATAGTTGATACATTTGTTTGTTGGTACACTGGGAATAATTGTTACCCTATAAGTATGGAACAAACCAACTTGTTAGGTTAAGAGTAGATATTAAGGTCCTCTACTGCTCTTCAAAAGTCTTTGACAAATGTGTAACCAACAAAAGAATAAAGAAACATTTATGTCTTTTTGACATATTTCACAACTTGAAGTAATGAGAATTTACTCCCCAAACATAGAAGAAACCTCCAAAAACATCAAAATTGAACTTTGAAACTTGTTGTATATCGAATTTAGATGTGTTTTCCAGAAATTGGGCCCAAGAGGTCGAGTTTTGAGCTGTAGAATGCTTGGTTTGAGCTTGGGAGGCAAATTTGAAAATTCCAGAATTTGGCTTCTTCGCTCGAGCGAAGGATTCTACGCTCGAGCGACCATCGTTTACTCTGAGAACCGCTCGAGCGAAGGAATGGTGACTCGAGCGTAAATTTCAAGCCCTCAGAATCTTGGTGCACGCAGACGCACGCTCGAGCGAGAGAACCTACGCTCGAGCGAGGACTGTGTCTTACGCTCGAGCGAGTGTCGAGCGAGCATCGAGCGGAGTTTTCCAACATCCAACACTTTTTGCATTTTTACAGACCTCTCGAGCGAGGAAGTCTACGCTCGAGCGACCCTCCTGTTTTGGCAAGCTCGCTCGAGCGTAGAAATCCACGCTCGAGCGAGACCCCTGTTTTCTGAAAAATTATGAAAATGTTTTCTAAGTGCATCTTTGCATCCTCGTCCCATCCTAGGCATTCTTAGGCCTAGTTTAAGGCATCTTAATGAGGATATAGATGTAGAACACACCGAGGCAAATTAAGGATTAAGTTATCATCGTTCCCAACTGTGAAACTTAGTGTGTGTTCAATCTGTTAACTGTTTATGGTTGGCTTCCGGAGACGCGCTCTAGCTGCTTATAGCCCAGAACTCTGTGAGTAATAATTGTGTAAAGATATATTCAAAATGATTATCTTCTGAATACTGAACTGTACTATTTTCTGAACTGATACTTTTAACTGAATGAATGTATGTCCTCTATTCTGAACTGTATTGTGGCATCCTTAGCAACTACTGTTACTGACTGTTACTGTTACAGAGATCTCTGTCGGTTCCCTCGTTGGAACCACTACTGTTTACTGATTGATGGCCATCAATTACTGTTCGGTCTTCTAAGGCCTACTGTTTACTGTACTGCTATGCTAATGGATGTACCACATATGACTGAATGACTAAAATACTGAAAGACTGAAATACTAATTTAATGAACTGTTTTCATTACTGTAAGGACATTCATTCTAAACCTCTTTACGCATTATGTTATTCACTGGGCTTTAGCTCACTGCTCATATATATATGTAGGTGTTCAGGCACCGGACCAATGCTAGAAGCGTCGGGGTAACCTCCAGTTTTGTCAAGCCAACTACCGTGCCTTACTGTGAGGTTCCGAGCCTGCCAAGCTATGGCTTAGGGGTGTTTTATTTTCCCCGTCTGTCTCTGTAACTGTTTTGTTTACTGTATAGACTGATAGCACTGTACTATTTAAGAGGGATTAGGTCCCTGTTCTGACTGACTGTAAATATTGTGCATACTGTTCTGTACTGAAGGCATAAATGTATGAAAAATCTTTTTGCATACAGACTGTCACAGCTCATTGGACATTGTTTATTTACTGTTTTGGCTTCCGCCATGCCCCTGTACTCTGTTTTACTGTATTACTGTTAAGCAGGCCTTCGGTAATCTCGGATTACTGGCCGGTTACGGTGCTAAACCCATAGGGGCGGGTTTGGGTCGTGACAGAGTGGTATCAGAGCGATACTTAACCACGAGTTATACCACACACACGTGTCCAAATGAGCTATAGGATGTCCTAGAAAAGTGATTAGGACATTTTATGAGCATGAAAAATGTGTGGCTTTGACATGACTGAATATATGCTAATGTAATAAATTGATAAGTATGCAACTGCTTATATTTATAATTGCTATAACTGCTTATAGTGAAATGGATAATGCAAATGAATCTGAGTCCTCATCCACGGAGGCAAGAATGGCAAGAATGGAAAGAATGATGGAACTGATAACTGCAAGATTAGAGCAACAACAGAATCAACAGTCCCCACCTCCTCCTCCGGTACAGCCAGAACAGAATGTGAATGTTAATGATGGGAACATAATTGCTCTTACCCAGAAGTTCAGCAAAATGAAACCGCCATCCTTTCAGGGAGGTCTTGAACCGCTAAAGGCTGAAGCATGGGTTTTGGAGATTGAAAAATTGTTTGAAGTGTTTCCGTGCTCAGAGGCACATAAAGTATTGTTAGCTACCTTCACCTTGCAAGAAGAGGCTAGGAGGTGGTGGATGCTAATCCGTGACAACAACACTGTAGTGACGTGGGCTCAGTTTAAGGAGTCCTTCTTTGAAAAGTATTTCCCCCAGTGTGTCAGGGACAAGAAAGTGACTGAATTTGAACAACTGAGACAGGGCACAATGTCCGTTGCTGAATATGAAACAAAGTTCACAGAGCTTGCCCGTTATGCACCGCATATGGTGGACACTGACTACAAGAAGGCCAGAAAATTTGAAGGCGGTCTTAATGTTGCAATACTCGACAGGATAAGCGTTTTAAAGTTACCGACCTATGTAGGTGTTCTTGACCGAGCATTGATGGCTGAGTCAAACATCGAAGCGGTGAAACAATCTGAATCAGCAGCGTCTGAATGGCGTGGTAAAAGGCAGGGTTTCAAGTTCAAGAAAGGCAAGCATAACCCATCAAACAAGAAACAGAATACGGGGTCAACAACTAGCCCTAGCCAAGGGAGTGGTTTCATACCACCCTGTTCTGAATGTGGTAAGAATCATAAGGGAGTTTGTTATAAAATATCTGGTGCTTGTTACAGGTGTGGCAAGGTGGGCCACATGGTGAAAGATTGCCCCTCTGTTTCACGGGGCAATAGCAAAGCTACACCAAGTGTGGCAGCATCAACTGTTGCACCAAAACTGAACCCCAAAGCTACCGGGAAAGAGCCTATGAGGCAGGGCCGAGTGTTCGCCCTAGTACCGGGAGACGTACAAAATACTGAGACCGTTGTGTCAGGTATCCTCTCTATTTGTACTCAAAATGCATATGTACTGATTGATTCGGGGTCTACACACTCATATGTATCGTATGCTTTTTCACGGAAATTGAATAGACCATTAGAACCCATGAACTATTTGTTAGCTGTATCATCACCTGTTGGGGGATCCATGACATGTGCTTATATGTACCCTGCATGTGAAATCATTGTTGGGGATATGCATCTGTTTATTGATTTGCTGCCATTGAACATTGATCATTTTGATGTAATATTGGGGATGGACTGGTTACAAAAATATAATGCTATCATTGACTGTGTGACGAAGCAAGTTGTTTTCCGTCCACCTGATTTACCCGAATTTGTGTTTAGTGGGGTTGGAGTAGTACCTCCTCCGTATTTGATTTCATCTGTGAAGGCTATTAAATTGATTAGAAAGGGGTGTAAAGGATATCTGTGTTCTGTATTGACTGTATCTACTGATGATAATGTTATTGTGAACAGTATCCCTATAGTCAGAGAATTCCCAGATGTCTTCCCAGATAATCTGCCAGGGGATTTGATTGACAGGGAGATTGAGTTCACTGTTGATGTGATTCCGGGAACACAGCCAGTATCTAAAGCTCCATACAGAATAGCTCCAACTGAACTGAAAGAATTGAAAGTGCAACTGCAAGAACTGCTAGACAAGAAATTTATCAGGCCCAGTACTTCACCGTGGGGCGCTCCTGTTTTGTTTGTAAAGAAGAAAGATGGTAGACTGAGACTGTGCATTGACTACCACGAACTGAACAAGGTAACTGTAAAGAATAAATACCCATTACCGCGTATTGATGACCCGTTTGATCAGTTACAGGGTGCTCAAGTATTTTCAAAGATTGATCTCAGATCCGGATATCATCAGTTGAAAGTTAAACCGGAAGACATTGACAAAACTGTTTTTCGAACGAGGTATGGACATTACGAATTTTTAGTTATGCCTTTCGGAGTTACCAATGCACCTGCTGTATTTATGGACCTCATGAACAGGATCTTTAAACCGTACCTTGATGACTTTATTGTTGTATTCATTGATGACATATTGATTTACTCCAAAAGTATAGAAGAACATGAACATCATCTGAGACTTGCCCTGCAGACCCTAAGAGAACAGAAACTGTATGCTAAACTGTCTAAATGTGAATTTTGGCTTGATCATGTTATGTTTTTGGGGCATGTTGTTAGCAAAGACGGAATTTCTGTTGATCCGCAGAAAATTGAACCTGTAGTGAACTGGCCTAGACCAACAAATGTGACAGAAGTCCGAAGCTTTTTGGGTTTGGCTGGACATTACAGAAGATTTGTCAAAGATTTCTCCAAAATTGCCTTACCACTGACTCAGTTAACACAGAAGGGGATATCATTTGACTGGACTGACCAAAGAGAATCCGCCTTCCAAGAGTTGAAAACTCGACTTGTGACTGCACCAGTTCTTTCCCTACCTTCAGGTACGGATGGTTATACTGTATTTAGTGATGTTTCTCATAAGGGTTTGGGGTGTGTTTTAATGCAGAATGTGAGAGTTATTGCTTATGCTTCTCGACAACTGAGACCACATGAAAAGAACTACCCGACCCATGATTTGGAACTTGCTGCAGTAGTGTTTGCACTGAAAATCTGGCGTCACTACCTCTATGGGGCAACATATGAAGTATACACCGACCACAAGAGTCTGAAGTAATTCTTCACCCAGAAAGAACTGAATATGAGACAGCGGAGATGGCTAGAATTGATCAAAGACTATGACCTACAGATTCTATATCACCTGGGAAAAGCCAACACCGTTGCCGATGCAGTAAGCCGGAAATCAATTGGAAATTTAGCCTGTTTGTTCACTGGATAGAAAGAGTTGCTTTGTGACCTTGAAAAATCTAAAATTGAAGTTGTTTTGAGAGAACAAGGTGGAACAATAACTGCTATTTCTGCTCAACCGGCACTGATTGAAGAAATTAAAGAGAAACAACAATTGGATGACTTCTTGAAGAAGATCATCGAAGAAAGGAAATCTAAACCAAGATCGGGTTTCGAATTTGAAAACAATGTACTGAAATTTCAAGAAAGACTGTGTGTACCGAATGATTCTGAATTGAAAAGAAGAGTTCTGCAAGAAGGCCACAATTCAAAATTTTCTATCCATCCAGGGAATACGAAAATGTACCAAGATCTGAAACAGAATTTCTGGTGGCCGGGAATGAAGAAAGAAATTGCTGATTTTGTATCAAAATGTCTTCATTGCCAACAAGTTAAAGCGGAACATCAGCGACCCGCAGGCTTACTGCAACCCTTACCCCATACCGGAGTGGAAATGGGAGCATATCACGATGGATTTTATCGTTGGATTGCCTGGCTCTAGAAAAGGTATGGATTCAATTTGGGTTATTGTTGATAGACTGACTAAATCTGCTCACTTCCTATCTGTCAAGACAATTTATAATGCGGACAAGTTGGCTGCAATTTATATTGATGAAATTGTTAGACTGCATGGAGTGCCTGTGTCTACTGTTTCTGACAGGGATTCGAAATTTACATCGAGATTTTGGCAAAGCTTACAGACTGCATTGGGTATTGAACTGAGACTGAGTAGTGCCTATCATCCTCAGACAGATGGCCAGTCAGAAAAGACCATCCAGACTCTGGAGGATTTATTGAGAATGTGTGTCCTCGATTTTCAGGGAAACTGGGAAAGCCAGCCATTGGCTGAATTCGCTTACAACAACAGTTATCATTCAAGTATTGGTATGGCGCCTTTCGAGGCATTGTATGGCAGAAAATGTAGATCTCCGATTTGCTGGGCAGAAGTTGGAGATGGGCTTTTGCTTGGGCCCGAGATTGTATATGAAACAACTGAGAAAGTCAAACTGATACAACAGAGACTGAAAACCGCACAGAGCAGATAGAAAAGTTATTAGTTTGAGATTATTGAGAGTATGAAGTGGGTGATCACGTGTTTGTGAAAGTGACACCGATGAAAGGCCAGACTCGTTTTGGAGTCAAGGGCAAATTAGCGCCGAGGTATGTCGGACCGTATGAGATTATTGAGAAAATCAATCCGGTGGCGTATCAAGTTGCGCTTCCTCCTGAAATGGAGCATATGCATAACGTCTTCCACATTTCTATGTTGAGAGATTATCTCCGGGATCCTTTCCATGTGATTGAGCCTACTCGTGTAGTGTTGAGTGATGACTACACTTACGAGGAACGGCCTATACAGATTGTGAACAGACGGATCAAGAAACTAAGAAACAAAGAGATCCCGTTAGTGAAAGTTAACTGGCAAAACCATGGTGGCGTGTATGCCACTTGGGAAAGGGAAGATGACATGGCCAAGAGATATCCGGACTTGTTCCCACTGGATCCTGTTTTCTTCAAGAATGAAGGTAATTCGAGTTTGGAGGACCAAACTCTTTATAAGGAGGGGAGACTGTAACAACCCTCACACTGGGTACCGATAAATTACTGATTAATTACCGATTACTGCTAAACTGAGAATGATTATGACTGGTAATTGAATTGATCGAAATACTGAACTGACTGACTGAAATCTAGAACTAAATTAACTGAGCATATCTATTTAATTGCATATCTATCTGTTTGTCGTTTAATTATATGTTCTTGTCTTTGCGTTTAAACTGCAAATTGAAGGCCTTATCGGCGGCCGAACCGGAAATTGATTGATGATTTAGGATCATGATAATTTATGTGATTTTATGGTATAATTATTGAAAAAGTGATTTGGTATGATTAAATTAGATTAAAATAAGCCAATTACAAGAGTTAGCTTAATTACCATATTGCCATTGTGAGTGGGCCTTTGTATATTATATTATTGAGCCTTATTATACACTTAGGCACACATTTGCTCAGCCCTTTTCTTGTTATTGCCGAAATAGAGAGAGAGGGGGAGAGTTAAGGGAGAATTTGGCTATATCTTGTTGAACTACTTGGAAATTGGAAGAAATTAAAGGTTGATTTCAAAATTGTGCTTCCATTCTTGAACTACAAGACTTAAGGTTGGTGTTTCACCCTCTCATTTGTGTATTTGGGTTGATTCTTGCATGCTTCTTGAGCCTCTAGTGACTTGAGTCTAGAATTTGTCATATAGTGTTGGGTTAAAGCTTGTATCATGCATGCATGTGTTTATCCTTGCATTTTGATGTGATTTCATGGTCAAATGTTACATGCATGCTCATATTTATGTTAAGTCCATGAATATCTCATGTTTTGCAAGGAATTGGCTCATTAGAGCATGTTTTGGAACTTGGAAGTTGTCTAAAGTTCATGCATGTCATGTTTGGATCACGTTCATGAAATGTGTTTGAAATATGGATTTAATTGACTCACCCTGGGGCTTTGATTTCACAAATTGAACTTTGAAACTTGTTGTATATCGAATTTAGATGTGTTTTCCAGAAATTGGGCCCAAGAGGTCGAGTTTTGAGCTGTAGAATGCTTGGTTTGAGCTTGGGAGACAAATCTGGAAATTCCAGAATTTGGCTTCTTCGCTCGAGCGAAGGATTCTACGCTCGAGCGACCATCGTTTACTCTTAGAACCGCTCGAGCGAAGGAATGGTGTCTTGAGCGTAAATTTCAAGCCCTCAGAATCTTGGTGTACGCAGACGCACGCTCGAGCGAGAGAACCTACGCTCGAGCGAGGACTGTGTCTTACGCTTGAGCGAGCGTCAAGCGAGCATCGAGCGGAGTTTTCCAACATCCAGCACTTTTTACATTTTACAGACCGCTCGAGCGAGGAAGTCTACGCTCGAGCGACCCTCCTGTTTTGGCAAGCTCGCTCGAGCGTAGAAATCCACGCTCGAGCGAGACCCCTATTTTCTGAAAAATTATGAAAATGTTTTCTAAGTGCATCTTTGCATCCTCGTCCCATCCTAGGCATTCTTAGGCCTAGTTTAAGGCATCTTAATGAGGATATAGATGTAGAACACACCGAGGCAAATTAGGGATTAAGTTATCATCGTTCCCAACTGTGAAACTTAGTGTGTGTTCAATCTGTTAACTGTTTATGGTTGGCTTCCGGAGACGCGCTCTAGCTGCTTATAGCCCAGAACTCTATGAGTAATAATTGTGTAAAGATATGTTAAAATGATTATCTTCTGAATACTGAACTGTACTATTTTCTGAACTGATACTGTTAACTGAATGAATGTATGTCCTCTATTCTGAACTGTATTGTGGCATCCTTAGCAACTACTGTTACTGACTGTTACTGTTACAGAGATCTCTGTCGGTTCCCTCGTTGGAACCACTACTGTTTACTGATTGATGGCCATCAATTACTGTTCGGTCTTCTAAGGCCTACTGTTTACTGTACTGCTATGCTAATGGATGTACCACATATGACTGAATGACTGAAATACTGAAAGACTGAAATACTGATTTAATGAACTGTTTTCATTACTGTAAGGACATTCATTCTAAACCTCTTTACGCATTATGTTATTCACTGGGCTTTAGCTCACTGCTCATATATATATGTAGGTGTTCAGGCACCAGACCAATGCTAGAAGCGTCGGGGTAACCTCCAGTTTTGTCAAGCCAACTACCGTGCCTCACTGTGAGGTTCCGAGCCTGCCAAGCTATGGCTTAGGGGTGTTTTATTTTCCCCGTCTATCTCTGTAACTGTTTTGTTTACTGTATAGACTGATAGCACTGTACTATTTAAGAGGGATTAGGTGCCTGTTCTGACTGACTATAAATATTGTGCATACTGTTCTGTACTGAAGGTATAAATGTATGAAAAATCTTTTTGCATACAGACTGTCACAGCTCATTGGACATTGTTTATTTACTGTTTTGGCTTCCGCCATGCCCCTGTACTCTGTTTTACTGTATTACTGTTAAGCAGGCTTTCGGTAATCTCGGATGACTGGCCGGTTACGGTGCTAAACCCATAGGGGCGGGTTTGGGTCGTGACATTATACTTGTAGGGGAAAGTCTTAGCCATGAATGCTAACATTTAAATTGCCATCAAATGTCATCAACTCTAACTATAGCGATCCTAGTTTTCCCTTTCTGTATTTGTTGTATTCCGAACTTTGGTTCCGTGGAGTTGGTAGTTATATATCTTGTTGTCATCCTTTAATTCCCTATGTTTGAATTTTAGGATGTGTTGGGCGTGTTCCGTACAGGTAGGTTGAGTTTTGGTCTCAAGTGTTGTTACCCAGAGTTTTGGTGTTACGCTCGAGCGGGTCATTCTGCGCTCGAGCAGAGTTTGCTTTTTGGTTGTCCGCTCGAGCGGGTCTTCTTGCGCTCGAGCGGGGTTTACACACTCCCAGTATTTCGTGCCCTTGCAAAACTTCTGCAGGTGTGTTTTTCACGCTCAAGCGGGTTTTCTTACGCTCGAGCGGACCTTTTGGCGCTCGAGCGGGTAATGCTTTGTCCGTAAAAGTTCTGGGAGGGGGAAATCTACGCTAGGGGACTGGTTTTCGCGCTCGAGCGGATGTATTTTATTCTTGTGTCTTGGCGCTCGAGCGGGCCTTCTTGTGCTCGTGCGTGTCCAGATTTTTGTGCTTGACGCTCGAGCGTTCTATTCTCCGCTCGAGCGGGAGTGTCGTATATCAGTTGGCAGCTAGGTATTTTTAATTCACTTTTTACATTCACTCTCTCTCTCTTACTTTCTAAAAACACCTTTTGAGAGCTTCTCTCTCTAGGATCTCCCTTCTCTCTAGGGTTTGATCTAGTTAGAGTGTTCCACTCTCTTGGTGCCTTTGTAAAAAGTGTGTTGATCGTCGAGGGCTACGTTTTGATCCGAGAAATTGTTGATTTGGAGCACTTTGAATTTCTTCATCTTCTCCATTTGAGCTCTAACTTCGAGGTAGGGATATCCTACTCCATCTTATGAGCTTTGTCTTTGAATTTTGGTATTTCCATATGTTGGGGGTTGTTGGGTAATTTCGAGAAAGTTTGGGGCCATTGTGTAATTTTCAAAAGAGGGGTTTTCAAAGTTTAAAACCTTTATGTATGTAATACATTGGAAAATGGACTTGGTGTTGGATTTTTGATGAAAATGGAACCTTAGGGTTGGTGTTGTAATTATGGGAAAAAGCCCTAATTGCATGATAAATTAATTGGTATAATTAATTTTGGAAAATGAGAAATTGAATAGGAAATATTCAAATTGGAATGGTATGGGATTAAAGGGTATAGTTGGATTAATTTATCGCTCACCTAGGCAAATGTTGATAATTTATCCATTTGGTGCATTTATTTTCTGTTTAAAAATAATTGTTTTGGGCTATCGGTGGAGGATAGTCTTGATTGTTGTAAACAATGCATGATGATTAGGCAAACTAAAACTAATCAATTGAGTAGGCTATCGAGTATAGCGGTTGGTTTAATACATCGAAATTGTGTATTGAATGATTGAACATGTATATGATAATTGTTTATATACATTGTGTTGTGTGGGAGGAGATAGGGGATGTACTCCACGGTTTAGGGGGAGATAGGGGATGGACCTCTAAACCAGAGATTGTTTTATATTGATACGGCACTACAATGTGTATCAGTTGTGAAGTATGGAAGTGTTTTGTTATATTGATACAGCACTACAATGTGTATCGTTTGTGAAGTATGGAAGTGGTTTGGTGCGTTATTGATACAACACCAAAATGTGTATCTGTCATGAACTTTGAAAGTAAATGAGTGATGAGTTTTAATCTCATTAAGTTATTTGGGCCAGGTTCTGAGCCTTGTTTTCAAACTGAAAGTTGAATAAGAAATGGAAACTGAAATGTAACTTGGGCATGATTGTCATGAAACTGTAATATGGCATGAGTTGGAATATAAGTATGGACCATCTGTTGAATGCTATTATTTTAGTCATTGTTTATAGTTGGTTTAGTATATTTTTACTGGGTTGTGGCTCACCCTATATGGGACATCATTTTCAGGTACAGGTAGCATGCCACCTCCTTGGACGTAGCTTGGAAGGCTTAGTGGCTGGGACTCCTTTTGTTGTTTTGTTGTATTACATGTATATCAAGCTAAGGGCTTCATTTGTATAGAGTTAGCACTCTCTTTTTGTAACCAAGTGTTGATTTGGAAAGTTGTAAGCCTTTAGGGCATTTACTTTTGTTGTCAACATGTAATACATTTTGTAATGATTACTCTAATGGAATATATTTATGCTTCATTCTCTTATGTCTAAGCATGCTATTGTTGGATGATTTATGGGTTTATTTTGAGGGTGTTACACTAACCATTACGACTAGAATTACAAAAGTTAAAAACTTTTAGTCACTAATATGGTCATCAACTCCATCATCAAAAGATAAGAGTTACAAAAGTCTAAAACTCTCATGTGCTTAATACATACAAACGAATATGTATATAATAATGTTTGAATAATTCAAACAGATGGGTTGCAAAACGGATACGAATTTTGGGTTACAACTCGATCTAAGCCCAATCTCAAACACATGATAGCTAAGTCCAACATAGCACAGCTCAGTCCATGCTCAAGATTAGATCTAAGTCCAAGTCCAAGACCAAATCCAGCATATGCACAAACACAAGTCTACGCTCAGTCCAAACCAAGACTAAGTCCAAATCTAAACTCAATTTCATTGATGTCCACTTTATGAGACAATTCTCATTCACAATCTAATGATTTCGGCATATTATTTTTGTGTTGTAACCTTTTCACTTAGGAGAATACAAAACCACTTAAACTTACCTCAGCTGGTGATTGGGTCTCACTTTAATTTTACATTAAAATTGTCAAAAAAATCATTATTTTCCAACAAGTGTCCTCCAGCGAGCAAAACTACTCCACGATTACTTAAACAGTTTTTCACTCCAAAGGATCCCATTCCCATAATGTCCCCCATCTTTATCTTCCTAACCTTCTTCTATATATATTCCTAGCTCTCTCACCACACTCCACTGATTGCTCTCTCTAAGGGGTTGTTGCATTTCTCAATATATTGTATCTAGGTATTAATATTCATAAAGTGTAATGATAATGATTGACATTGATAATTTGTAGTACTGAAGTGTTTAATTTCATTATTTGCTTACGCAATTATATATATATATAACTTTTTGTTGACTATCTTTCATTGTAATTTGCATTTCAGTTGGTTGCAAAATGGCAACATGGGTGGAAAAGCTGTTGAAGGCTTTGCCGTGGATTGGTGTTCTATTCCTTCAGATAATCAATGTGGGGAATACGATCATCACCAAGGCCGCTTTATCGCATGGCATGCATTTCTCAGTGCTATCATGTTTTAGAAACATAATAGCATCAATTGCCTTGTTACCCATTGTCTTCATACAGAGGTATATAGTTTTATCTCTCTCTTCTTTTATTCTAGAATAATTTTATTTTTGTTATCAATAATTTTTTTTATGAATAAAGTAATAATAAAACACAACCTTCAAAAACACAACAGTGAGCAATTGCTGAACAAAAAACAGAGGAGCAGATAAACACATGAACAGATTCGTGATAAACCTGCTTCTAGCTAATCATATCATATATATCATTCAAAAGTAGGAACATCCTAATTTATAATTTATATGTACACCTTAGGGATTCATTCATGAAAATGTAAATAGAAACGTCTAGATGATATAATACAAAGATCATTAAAATTTATGATCATAGGTAAAGAATGGAACTTGAGTTATTTAATAGATCATTAAAGTCTTTGCATATTTTTATATAATGCATAAATTATTATTTCCAAAAGTGGCATGACTAGGAAATTGATAACTCTAAAAATATGGACTTCTCTATAAGATCTAAATCATTTTATTAGAAAGAACATTACAATAATGGAAAAATATATATATATTAAATTTAAATAATTTTTTTTGAATTGCCCAAAATCTATCTCAATGACTATGATTTACTACTACCACAACACTAAGGCACACTGCACCAAATTCAGATGTTGGAAAGACACTAACAACACAAGAAATACTCATCAAAGCAAAACGCAAAAAAACAGAAAATACTCGCTCCTTAGTCAATTTTTGTGTTTCTTACCTCAATGCAATGCACAAACACATTAGAACTCTAATTTTCCCTGAGATCTTCTTTAGCTTTAACCCAACTACATGTTCTGAACTCTATGAAGTATGGACTTTTTTGGCAAATATATTGTGTCCGTATCAGATATATAATGAGTACACGAAACAAGTACTTAAATTTCTTTTCTAATTTTTTTTGGTATCCCAGACGTACTTAGTGTATATACGCAAGTTGTATCTCAATCGGAATAGTAAGCTTTTCTTAGGATTTTTTTTTTAATGGCTTGCATTATTTTAAAATCAAGTTTTTGTTTGTAAGTTAATTAACATAATGACATTTAATTTTGATTTATACATTACTTTTTGCTCTAAATGTGAGTTGTAGATTTGATCTCAGCAAACTAAAACATTTTTTTTGTTTTTCTAATTTTGCTGTTGATATCATGTTGGAAATGGTTTTGAAATTTTGGCCTACGTGGAACCAATATTGAGGTAGGACTCACGTACTTTTGAAGTTGGTCTGAGTGGTTATAGGTATTATGTTGTGTGGTGATTTGTATTGTGTAATTGGTTTGATAAAATCATTTACGAGCAAATGAAAAATTGATATCAAAGTAACCTCCATAAGGAAGTGTTGGTGCAAGCATATTATTGGAAAACTATGAAAGCTAGATGAGTTTATAAGCTCTAGGATTGGATTTGGGTTTGGATTCCAAGAGCACCCTAATTTTGTGTAGGAGAGTGAGTTAGATAAAAAGACACACACACATGCCCCACCACTGCCCCACTTGCTCAAATGTGAGGTCGGGGTTACTTCGTATCTAATTATTTGAATTTCAATTCTGAATTGTTGCGTT
This sequence comes from Camellia granthamiana, assembly GCA_036172215.1. Taxonomy (NCBI): domain Eukaryota; kingdom Viridiplantae; phylum Streptophyta; class Magnoliopsida; order Ericales; family Theaceae; genus Camellia; species Camellia granthamiana. Next base: position 90,807,903 of record CM069907.1, read on the forward strand.
GCATCCCTTCCTTCTCTGTGATCACGTCTATTTGTTGTCGGCGATGTCTATTTTTGCTGCAAACAGCCACTTCGATGGCTATAAATACCCTCCTCCTCCAGCCAAGCCTCATACCCAAATTTCTAACTCTTCGAATTTTTTTTTATTGCACTACAAGTTTGTATTTACAATTGTTACACTCTGTTCAAATTTCTAGTATGGCATATCTGCTATTATTTTTTATATTCTGAAATTCTAAAAATTAAAAGTTTTGTTAAAATCTTAACTTTGTTTTTTCCAAATTATTTTATGTACATAATTTATGTTCACACAAGTACATGTACACTAGATTCTAACATCCATACTTGTACACATGCTTCAAACCCTGCCACTTTATAACCTCTGACCAGACTTTCCAAGAAGAATTAGAGTGTAAAAGAAGGTGGTTTTCTCTTTCTTCATATCATTGATTGTATCTCTTTTGATTGTCTTAGCTAGCAGTTTAAGATTGTAGCTTAACCCTTCCTCAAATTTTCATTGCACAAAAGAAATTTAAAAATATTAATGTTTTGTTTTAAATTCTGTTGTATTTAGTTTTTGGTATACAATAGAAAAAATTACATATGCATAGCCAAAAAATTGGAACTTACGACTTCTACATACATATTTTTATTTTTGTCAACAGACATTCATTGCCCAACATGACGATGGGGGTATTCCTATAGATCTTAGCTCTAGGAGTTCTCGAGTAAGTACATTAGTGTGAAAATCATAGTGAGAAAAAATTATTAGAGTTTTAAATACTAATAAACCTTAAATTTATGGAACAGGCCAGGTCTAGATCAGAATTTGATGTATGCTGGATCCAAACAAACACCAGCTAGTTTCTTGTCTTGTATGGCTGGTGTCCGTCCTATATTGACCTTCATTGCTGCTTGGATTTTTAGGTATGTTTTGTAACTTAATTAAAACTTACATATATTAATTCCAAATTCACATAATATATGTTCAATTTTGTCTGCTAAAATAATGCAAATGAACAACTTTCTTCTTTTTTCTCTTTTTTTTTATATATATATATTTTATATTTTTATTTATATTGTTCGGAATTGATATTCAGGCTAGAGATAGTCAGATTTAATCAAAGGTGGAGCCAGGCAAAATTGTAAGGTACTATAATTATGGCAGGAGGCGCCATAATTATAGGACTTTATAGTGGCCCTACTATATCTTCATCATTCCACTCGGATATTCGTGAACAAGATTCTGGGATTAAAGAGGACTATATCGAGGGCTCTACCTATGTCTTCATTTCAGTGGTCTCATTTGTCCTCTACATCATTTTATCAGTAAGGTTTTCATTCATTTATTTATTATATTTTATTGCTACAACTCCTTTGTTTATTGATGTTGTCATTGTTTGTTGCTTTTACCATTTGTTACTCTTCATTGAACAAAAAGAAAAATTGCTACATGAATGTTCTTTAATATCCGTAACTTTTGTGATATTCCAAATTAGAGATAAATCTTCTCACTAACCTAAGAAATATTCATTAATTAATTTGGTGAGTTTAATGGATATTATCAAGATTCGATGTAAGTAGAACTTTCTCTATAATGTACTTGTTTAGACCTAAGAAATATTCATAAATTATCATGAGTTTAATAAATATTATCAAGATTCGTTGTGGGTTGGATTTGCTAGAGTGGTCAGCTACCCTATTGGTTAGGTTGAAAAATTATTTAGAGCTACTGATTTTATAAGATACATAAAATATTAATAACGTCCACAAATAGATCTAATTATTGGTCTAAGGTTTCTTTGAGAGCTTTTATCTCTTTATAGGATTATAGTTACATATTGTAGTATGCTTGAGAAAAATTTATTAATTAATATATTTTTTACAAAGCAAATCAATATCTTCATGTTTATTGACTTTTTAATTTTTTTTAATTTTTTATTTTTAGGGCAAAGTTGTTATGAAATACCCTGCACCTCTTGCCCTTACGGCATATGTCTGCTTGACCGGAGCCATTATTGACACTGGGGTTGCATTGGCTTTGGAAGTAAGACATAAAGTTTCGTGGAGCATTGGGTGGGATATAGAACTACTTTGTTACTTCTATGTTGTGAGTAGTACCACCAGTAACTAATTTGTTCATTACTTTACAAGTCCATACTTTTAATTTGCTACAAACTAATCTTTGAGTTGACTTTATTTATTGATAATTGCAGGGCCTTGTTGTATCTGCTCTGGCTACATATGTTCAGAATATATTGATAAAGAGCAAGGGTCCGGTATTTGTCACTACCTTCAGCCCCTTGTCAATGATTCTGGGGATATTATTTGGATTCATAATATTAGGAGAAAGTGTGCATTTAGGAAGGTATTTACTAAAAAATGCTATACATATGAAATCTTTATCTACTAAGTATATCTATATATGTGTGTGTTTTTAACTTTGCTATTAACTTCAGTGTGATAGGAGCGATTCCGATTATAGGCGGATTGTTCGCTTTATTATGGGGCAAAAGTGGGATAGAAGAAGCACAGGTTTCTTAGCTTCTTCAGAATTGTGCATCATCTTCTGTAATTCTGTGATGGATAGGCCAATTTTATTGATGAAGGCTTAGCCAAGTTGTACGCGCACAATTTTAACAACTTTATATAGAATTGGCCTTGTAATAATCTTCTTAGTCTTTATATTGTCATTGTAAATGTATAATTCAATGAAAACTCAAATATTTCCCACCTAGTTCGTTGCCCTGATGAGGCCTCAAACATTTGTCCTTGCATGTTGTGGCTAACAGTTTATGAACACTACTTTAAATTTTAATTTTTGCTATGAAAAAAATTGCAATATTTGTTGAAATATAATTTTGGTCACTAAAACTAGTTAGGAAAACATCTACTTAAATTTTTCTGCAACAAAAATCCCTATAAGTAACTTGCAACAAAAATATAAAAATGATTAGTTGAAATTGAAATTTTTAACAACCAAAAATTTCATCATATCTAATTAATGATTTATGTCATAAAAAAAAAAAATGATGCTCACAAATATGCTTCATCGCAAATTGCTTAGTATACAACCAAGTCTTTCTGAACTTAAAAGGATTTGCCTTTGTACAGTTTAGGCGAAACTTTACTCCTAGTTTAGTTTAGTTCACAATGGGAAAATATTATATATTTTACGATTTTAGCATCACTTGATTTTAATGACACAATAATAATACTGTGTGGTTTTGTTTTTAGAATTTATTTTTTATGAAGTTTTTGAAAAAATATAAATTAATTTGACAAAAATAAACACTAAAAATTATGATAATTACTACCAGATTATATTGACTAGATTTATTTATTCATAAGTTTTAAGTGAAATTTTTTTAATGTATTTACCATTTATTTTTACAATGAGAAAATTCTAAAATTTTTTAGATGTATTAGGTGTTTGTGAAATGATAATTTGTGACTAGTAATGATATTGTTTGTATAAAAAATAACCTCGCTATCAACTGATACCACGTGGCGTTGGTCATGCAAATAAATGGAAGTGTATGGTAACTTTTAGCAGAATCTGTTCCTATATTTAAGGAGATGGTTGTTGACTATTATTCCATTTAAACCACTATAAACTACAATATTGGGATTTGGTTTGTGATCGATATGATACACGTAATTCATCCTTCATGTGCAATTGGCTTCAAAGGTCTTAGTGAATGCGACCCAAGTTGTGCCCACAGAAATCCTCGCATACTTTCGTCAATAGCTGGCGTCTCCCTTCAGTTGGAAACCAGCAAAATAATCCTCAACTCCACATTCTCTACTCTGAGCATATGAAGAGTCTTGGTAATCTGTTCTAACCAGTCTCTAACGGTTTAGACTCTCCCACAAACTCAGGTGAATTGGAGTAGAGAAACTCCTTGGTAAGATTATGGGTACGTCCATCATCCCCCTCATTGCGAGCTAGAACATCTCTCACCGCTCTTACTATCTCACATGCAATCTCCTAGACCACAGCCGATGCTGCAAGGGCAGATGCTAACAAAACTGTTTTGCCCCTACCGACACTTCGATTCCCCACACGACCTCTACTCCTTTATGTAGACATCCTATAAAAACCAAAAACCAAAAAAACAAACTTAGTGAACAACACAACAGCCTTCCCAAGGCATATACACTCACCACCACCAAGCTACAAGACACACTTAGCACAAAACCCACAATCTTATTGTACATAAACAATTTAAACATTTAATCACATAATTGACTAAAGTCCACAAGGATAACTACTCGTCCCAGAACTCTTAAGAAATTCTCATCAGAAACTACGTTGATCAAGCATGTTTCCAATATGACCTCAAAACAAGTTCACCAGCTACAAGCACTATCCATAAAACTTAACCCCATGCTCACAAAAATGCAACACATAAATCCTAACATTTAATCTAACTATATGTAATCACATCACCAAGCAAAGAAAACTCATTGTGGTAAAAATCACTTCCCACGAGCCCAAGTATTTAAACCTCGCTCGCTTTGATACCAAGTTGTCACATCCCACTTTTTTGTTACCCAAAACATCACCAGATTCATAATTAAAAGTCCATTCAACATTGATATAAATGCGGAAGCAATAAAGAAATAGTCAAATACCATTGTTCTCTCTCGTACATGCATTGGATGTTAAGTGAATTGCAATTAAATGAAAATGCCCACACACTTACATTATTACATAAAAATGAAGGGCTTAACCCTTTCTACAATAATGGCTTCCCGCCAACAAATATAAGGCCCCTTGGCCATCAATTAAAGAAGATCCTTCGACCTTGAACCACTTCTCAACTTGTATCTGAAAAATTATTATTAACATGGGATGAATATAAAATCTAGTAGAGATCCCAAATGATCCTAAATAATAGCAACATATAGATAGCTATGATAATGAATGCACCACACTATACTATATAAGTAATATGACAGTTTTATATCCAAAATATATTTACATAAGTACATTTTCTCCAAAATTATCCTCTTTAACACACCTAGGTATTAAACCATTCATTTTCTTTCTAATTTTTCATTTTTGTTCAAAAGGGTTACATAAAAATACGTTCACATACACCCATCACACTCTCATCTTATGTCCCAACTCACCACACATACACATCCACCTTGATTTATAGTTTTAAGTACAAGGGCAATGGAACACCCACAACAATATACATCTACGTATATATCTAAATTTGAATAACAAAAAATAACTCATACTTCTATTTTTATTGGCCCAAGGCGCAAAAGCTAATGTATCCACATATCACAACACGCTTTATCGGCCTCACCCGGATGGAAACGGACCCCAATTCACACTCTACCTGGCGCAAATCGGAAGGGAGAGGAATCTATGTCAAGGCGTCACGTTTTACCAGCCTTGGAAGGAAATGGACCCAATTCACATAATACAACATTCTAGATTACATCGATAATCTATGAATATAACATATATACATATTCTACTCAACAACAACAATCTTATCCTCCACTGATAACTAAGGACAAAACCTCCAACAGTTAAATACACAACTCTCATAATTTCAAATGCATAACTAGTTCCACAATTTCAAATTATTACCAGTTCCACAATTTCAAATCATTAACGTTTTCAATGAAATCATTTCAAAACAACCATTTCCCCTATTCACTTACCACTTTCCATTTTCCATTTAATTTCACAAAAGACTTACAAACATCATTTTGTTTTCAAAACCAAACCCGTTGCTCCAAATCTTCAACTCTCAGAACCATTAGCCAAAATCCGCTTTTAATTGTCAAAATCCCAATTTGTTAATACACAACCACAACCCAACATGACATAACATTAACCAAATAATCACAAGACTTGATTAACTTCTTTTTTTGCAACCAAAGCTTCAATCCATTAATGTAAACATATAGTCCAACAATTATTCAACTTTAATTCCTTTTGCTTTATTAAACCCGTAATTACAAATTAGGGCTTATCATTATCCCTATATACATGATTTACCAACCCCCGATTATCCAAATCAACAAAGAAAAATAATGTCACGACCCCATTCCGCCCCTAGTAGAATGGTGCCGTGATGGCCAGTAATCGAGATTACCAAAGGCCAACTTACAAAGATTCACACACAATCAGAGTATACATATGGGGCTTACATGTGCAGAAGCAATAAATTTAAATCTAAGTAGTCCATAAGAGCTGTGCATAGATCAAATGAAATGACATACATCTTAACATGGTTTTACAACTTGAATACAAAATAAAATGGAGTACATATTACATCTTGATCAAAAGGCTTCTCAAGCCGAAATATACAAAAGAAATGAATTAAAAACTAAGAAGCATAATCTTCAAGATGATACAAAACATGAATCAAAACATCTTGCAAATAACATCTTAGGCGTCACCACCTTCTGCTTGCCACCTACATATATATAAAGAGGAGGGCGAGCTTGGATACTCAGTAAATGATATAATTAATAAAGGTTTGAATGAATAATATCCGAGATCTTTATGAAAACAATACATATAATAACTTGTACAAAACATGGGATGAATCAAGTTCATCAATCAAAGTCTTTCAAAGCTTTTTGGATGTTAATAACATTTACATAATACCAAAGGATGACATTTCGGACAAAACAAGAGAATAACCGTCTTGGAATCGAAGCACACCTGTTCACGATCGTCGGTGGCTGACCCGAAATCGGTTAGACAACCCACCTGGAAAATCGTCGGTGGCAAAACAAGGGAATAATCGTCTCGGAATCAAAGCACACTCGTTCATGACCGCCGGTGGCCGACCCGAGATCAATTAGACAAACCCACCCGTACAAGACCGTCGATGGCAAAAGAGATATCTCAACAAAGGTGCTACATAGGCTTAACGTCCCCTAGCACGAAAGGACGTTCCAAGAATGTCATCAAAACAAACATAATACTTGAAACAAAAAGTAGGGATAATCATTCATACTTGAACAAATACTTTTCCAAAACGAAACAAAGCAAAGCTTTTATCAAAACATTATAACATAGCTTTATTAAAAATACCACTCACATAGCTCTTCGGGTGTAGGGATTAAAGCAAGAATCCAAGACCTATAAGTACATAATAAATCCCATTGAATGCTCTTCAAGAAGACAAGAAGAGATGCTCAAAGATGGATATGAAATGCATTCTCAAAATAAGCTTTACATGAGTGCAAATGATCCTGGCATTTCTTTCCAAAACCAAGTCAAGACAAAGTAAAACATGTGTTAGGAGTTAAATCATTATTTTTCATCTAGGGAAAACATGTTGGGTACCAACCAGGTCTTGGAATGGATGCACAGAGATGATCTAGGCTAAAATGACCTAGCTGGGTGAACTCAGGAGGTCTTGGCCGAGGTGTCGCACCTCTTGGCCGAGGTGTGGTTACCTAGCCTTCAGTGTGCAGCTGCCTGCCGAGGTGTAACAACGTGCCGGCAAGGGTGTACCATGGTCGGCCTAGGTATGTGGTGGTCGGCCTAAGTGTGCATGCAAGATAGGCTAAGGTGCAAGTGATCATGCAAGGTAGGCCAAGGTAAAATACGATGCTTGGCCTAGGTGTGAGATCTAGGCAAGAGTGGTCTCAGTGACCACACTTAGGGATGAAGTCTGGAAATTTGGGTTTCCCCCTTGAAGGACATGAAGAACATGAATGCTAAAATCATAACTTGTTATTACAAAATCTGAGATTTCATGGCATGAGTTCAAAAACATGGACCTGGGTACCCATAGTTGAAGATTTCATGAAAACAAACACAAAAACATGGAACTTGTTACAAACTTTCGAATCAAAACATGGTTTTTCTTCAAGAACACAAGGACATCACTTTCTTTTTCTAAAACAAACTTTAAATCAATGCATGGCTCATGAATCATGCTAGATCATGCAATGTGATCGGATCAATATAAAGAACAACAAGAGTAGATCGAGATTCTAACCTCAAAACACGAATCTAACGGTTCAAGGTGTGAAGATCAAGCTTGGAAATCTATTCTCACTCTAAGAACTTCTTCTTCCCTCTTCCTAGAGCTTCTCTCTCTACAAGGCTAGGATATGACAAAATGATATGGGTTTCTCACTACTAGCTGGCTTAACCCTCTGCTGGGACGCGTGGCATTGCCAGATTGGATCTCCTCAAAAGGTGCCAAAATGAAAAGACAAGAGTATGACAAAGTGTGTACAACAAGTAAGGTGGCATGGGCTCTCTGACAAGGCAATGATCTTGGATTAGGACATAGGCTTCGGGCAAGAAGGTTTCAATGATCTCGGCTAGGAAGGATAACACTTGGCCTAGCTGTGCCACACCTCGGCCTAGATGTGCCACACCTCGGTCTAGGTCATACCTGTAACAACCCTCGTACTGATTACCGATAAATTACTGAATTAGCTACTGATTACCGCTAAACTGAACTGATAATGACTGATAATTGAATTAACTAAAGTACTGAATGGACTGATTGAAATCGAAACTGAAATTGAATAAGTTTATCTATTGAATTGCATATTGCATCCGTTTGATTGATTATCTGTTTGAATTCATATGTTTAAACTGCTAATTGAAGGCCTTATCGGCGGCCGAATTAGGAACCGTTTAGAGTTTTGGGATCAGTAGAATATTTGTGATTTAATGGTATATTTATCTGAAAATTGATTAGGTATGATTAAATATTGATTTAATTGCCAAGTTTGACTTATTTACACTTAGACCACTTAGTGGCCCACTACTCCTCATATTTTAGCCATATACAAAACACTTAATTAACATTTGATCAGCCACAAATTTGGAGCTTCAACCGACCAAACATGAGGATAGAGAGAGAGGAAGTTCATCTTGTGGGATTAACTTGAAGAATTTGTAGAAATTGCTAGAGAATTGGCATAATTGGACTCTTGAACCTTGAAATTGAGACTTAGGTAAGGAAATCATCATCTTCTTGTGGTTCTTGAGCTTCATCTTGCATGTTTTATGCATCATTGTAGAGTTGAGCCATGATTTAGTGCAAATAGGTGGAATTATGATTGAATTGTTGCATGCATGGCCATTTTGTGTATTTTGAAGTTAAATTCTTGGAGAGTTATACATGCATGTCCATGTTTTTATTATAGTCCATGTTTCCACATTGTTTTCAAAGATTGGAGCTCAATAGAGCAAGATTTGAAGATTGAATTTGGTTAAAAACTCATGCATTGCATGTTTTGTAATTGTTCTTGAAAATGGGTTTGAATTTTGGATTTAATTGACTCACCTTTGGGGCTTGAATTCATAAATTGGCTTTTGAAACTTGTTATACATTGTTTTGGGATGTATTTTCCAGAATTTGGGCCCAAGAGGTCGAGAATTGAGTTGAGAATGCTTGGTTTGAGCTTGGAAGGCAAATCTGGAAATTCCAGATTTGGCTTCTTCGCTCGAGCGAAGGATTCCTCGCTCGAGCGACCAACGTTTCCTCTGAGCCTCGCTCGAGCGAAGGATTGGTGGCTCGAGCGTAAAAATCGAGCATCCAGTACTTTTACTGTTCCAGCAGCTCGCTCGAGCGAAGGATTTCACGCTCGAGCGAAGGAAGGCTCGCTCGAGCGAGACCCCTGTTTTCAGCAACTTTTGAAAAATGCCTTCCAAGTGTATTTTTTCATCCTCATCTCATCCTAGGCATTCTTAGGCCTAGTTTAAGGCATCTTAATGAGGATTTAGACATAGAACCACACCGAGGAAATTTAGGGATTTAATTATCATCCTTCCCGACTGTGAAACTTAGTGTGTGTTCTATTTGTTAACTGTTAGGGTTGGCTCTCGGGGACGCGCTCTAGCTGCTATTAGCCCAATCTCTGTGAGTAACGTTTGTGTAAAGATATGTTCAAAATGGTTATATTTTGAATACTGAACTGAACTGTTTATTGAACTGATATTGTTAACTGAATGAATGTATGTCCTCTATTCTGAACTGTATTGTGGCATCCTTAGCAATTACTGTTTACTGTTATTGTTACAGAGATCTCTGTTGGTTCCCATGTTGGAACCACTACCGTTTATCGGTACGATGGCCATCATTATTGTTCGGTCCTTTTGGACCTATTGTTTATTGGCTAATGGGTGTACCACATATGACTGATTGACTGAAATACTGAAAGACTGAAATACTGTATAATGAACTGTTTCATTACTGTAAGGACATTCATTCATAACCTCTTTATGCTTTATGTTATTCACTGGGCTTTAGCTCACTGTTTATATATATATGTAGGTTCTCAGCAGCCAGACCGGAGCTAGGAGCGTGGGTTAGTCCCCAGTTTTGTCAAGCCAGCTATGTGCCTCACTGCGAGGTTCCGAGACGCCATGCCATGGCTTGGGGTGTTTTTGTTTCCCCACCTGTCTCCTTACTGTTTTGTACTACTGTATAGACTGTCTACTATTTTACTGTACTGTTATCGAGGGATTAGGTCCCTGTACTGAATGGTTGTATATGATTGTATAGACGGTACTGTTCTAAACTGTTTGAATGCATGAAAAATGTTTTTGGCATACAGATTGTCACAGCTCAATGGACACTAGTTATTTACTGTATTGGCTTCCGCCAGGCCCTTTACTCTGTTTTACTGTATTACTGTTAAGCAGGCCTTCGGTAATCGCGGATTACTGGCCAGTTACGGTGCTAAATCCATAGGGCCGGGTTTGGGTCGTGACAATACCAGTCCAGGAACAAGATCACTAGGTGCAAGGATCAAGGATCTAGGACGCCTAGATGATAACATCTCGGCCTAGATGATACACATCTCGGCCTAGGTGATGACATCTCGGCCAATATGCCAGGGTAAAGGTGGAGGTCAACCAAAGTGGTTCCAAGGTGGTCCTAGGTGTTGGCGTGCAATGGCCTAGGTGTGAGAGGTTCAAAGGTGTGGCCTAGGCTTGACATGACCTAGGCTTGGCATGACTTAGGCTTACATGACGTAGGCTTGACATGACCTAGGCTTGACATGATGTAGGCTTAACATGACGTAGGCTTAACATGACCTAGACTTGGTATGACCTAGGCTTGACATGACCTAGGCTTGGCATGACCTAGGCTTAACACACCAAGCAAGGGACAAAGCATGCATACAATACTTAGGCCTCGTTTGGGAACAAGCTAATTTAGTAACTTTTTGGCTATTTGGCTAAAATATGAGCTAAAAAAAACTAGTATGTTTGGGATGACTTTTTGGCTTTTTACGAAAAGATGTGCAAAAAGTAGAGAGAAAAGAGAATATTTGACTTTTTGATATGAGTTGTTGGCTTTTTGGCTAATTTAGTAACTTTTTGACTTTTTTGCTAAAAATGATGGTTCCCAAACGAGGCCTTAGGCAAAACATGATAGCATCAAGACAAGACAAGGACCTTTACCTAGGCAAAACAAGTCTAAGTCTACAAATGCAAGCTTAACAAGACAAAATCATGGAAATGCACATGAACATGACTAAGACAAGAATGTGGGTTATTACACATAAGATTTAAACTCTCAAGACTTCAAACCCTAAACCCCCTTTCATTTTTAGAAAATCACATAATAAACTCATGTTTTTAATACGATAAAAACTACCACATGTTTATCTATAACGAGATATTGAAAAGGAGTAAGAAATCCCTACCTCTCGAAGTGAAGAGGAGAAAAGTTGAAAAAACCTATGGCTACAAAAACAAGATCCGCCCAGATTAAATGAAAGCCCTCACTGAGCTCTAAGTTTTGGTATATGGAACTAGGAGTAGGAAATGGGTAGAAATAAATGAAACTCAAGCTTGAAAGCTTAAAAGAAACAAAAATGGATAAACAAAGGAAAGAGAGAAGAGAGAAAGGCTGAAATCTGACTTTTCTGCGCATTGACGAACTTATATAGACTCACCATCGTAGTCGCAGTCTAATAGCTCACAAGCACGATCAAGCAACACACCTGGTTGCAGGCACGACTACGCTGTTTGCAACCCCCCATTGTGGGCAACACAATTTTTTCCAAGCCAAAAACCTGAAAGTGGTTTTTGGTTCGATTGAGGCCCATCGTGGGAGCGACCCTCAAGCTCGCGAGCACTAAGGTATTGGTCACAAGTGTGACGAAACTAAAATAAAAATTCTGGGTTGCTATTCCGAAGCCAACCCGAGGCGTTTTAAGGTCCAAACCCACTAGGTATGGTCAAAGTCACTCGGAACGATCACGTGTCCCAACCAAAAACAAAATGGGTCGGGATTTCTGACCCATTGTAACTCAATTGATATTACTTAAACTTGTTTTTGTCATTTTGTGTATGTTCAATACATTTGAATACATTTAGGTTGGCAAATTTTTGTTTGTGTTTCCTCTTACCATATTCTCTTCCTAACTCATAACCTTTAGGAGATTTTAAGTCCTCTTCATTGAGACAAGCAAAGAACCAAGAGGATTTTATCCCCTTGGGCTTCACATGATCTCTTGAAGAAAAAAAATTAGATTCATTTTCATGTAGGCAATACTTTGTTTTGTCACGCTTGCATTTCAAACCTCTTAACTTAGTCAATATTACATTATTAAGCATTTTTTTTTTTGAACTTTTTAGTTCTCGTACATAACTTTGGCTCTAAATTACAACAATGTGACATTTTAATGATGAAAGTACTAGAATTTTGAAGACTTCATCCTAAAATTTTTTATTTTCGTTATTTTTAAAATATTTATAAAAAAAATTATTTGCTAACTTAGCATATTAATTATTAAAAAATTATTATTATTTTTCACAACCCTTCCCCTAAACAAAAATATTTCCATAATTATACCATCCTTTTGGAAAATAATAATTATTCCATAATAGAAAAAAATTAATTTTCTTCTTACTCGCACTCATTCTCTCTCTTACCTAAGATCCCAAAATAAATACACAGCCATCATAAACATAGAAGCTCAAAAAGAGGCTTTACAAAAGAACATATTTTAATACAATCATATTTTATTTTTTGATTTTTCAATATTATTTTTTTTTCTCTATGTAGTTGCAAGTGAATGGATTAATACAAAATAATAGTTTATCTAAGAAACTCTAAGTGCTTTATAATATTAATCTATGGTCCAGCTTGTCTCCAGTTGGTGATCAAGACTAAACTGTCTAGTCCGTTCCGTGGACAACTTTTGGGCTACATTTCGATGATCTGAACCGTTCACATTTTAGGGTTCGCGGAGTATATTATCCCTGTAAAAAATCAAGTCAATCAAATAACGGCAATTACGTGTTCGAGTCAGTTTTGTATAAAAAAAATAGATGGTGAAAAAATAAACAATTCATATAAAACTGATTCAAACACGTAAATGTACTCGACGAATCCTAAAATGTGAACGGTTCGGATCATCGAAGTGGGACTTAAAAGTGGGCCCACAGAGTGGACTGAACGGTCCAGTCTTGATCTTCAACTGGAGACAATCTCGACCCTTAATCTAAATCTTTTAATTTTTTTATTCTTAAAAATATATAATAAAAAAAACATATATATGACATATAACTATTGACTCATTCAACCCATATCTCATTTGAAAATTTGAAAACTTTTAAATAAAAAGTCTAAAATATAATTTTATTTATATTTAAATTACATCTTATTTGAAATTTTAAAATCTTTAAATAAAAAGTTCAAAATAAAATTTTAGTTATCAAATTTGAAATTTTGAAAAATCAAAAAATTTATTGCGATTCACAAAAAAATGTCAAAGGATAAAAAAATAATTGATGGTTTGTTATAGATTGGGTGAACTGACAATAGATGTAACGCCTCCAAATTATTTACATAAGAAGGACTCAAGTTTACCCATCATCAAGATCTTGATCCAAATGTAATAACTTCTATAACATACATGTATATATAAAATATAATGTTTCATCCATTACATCATCATTAAAACTCTAAGATGTGTACTTAATATATTCCGGAGATTAATCAAAAGTATTCCACATGCAACTATACATTCAACATTTCTAGAATATGAATCTATAGCATGTGGCACTATAAGTCAATTACAAATAAATGCCCTCAAGGTTGCAAGTTCCAAGGCTTATGCCCAGTTACACAAAAATGGTTATCGGAATCCATACATTTAAAGCCCTTGGCTTGTCCAAAATAACAAAAAAATAAAGAGCCATATGCTCTTAAAACACTCCACGCCTTCAATTCGGTGGAAACACTACATCTTTCCCTACACAAAATCTACTAGGGTGAGCAAAAAGCGCAGTAGGAAAATCTTAACAAAGTATATACATTTTTACATAGTCTCATGACATGAATGCATATGCCATGTCATGCTCAAAATGTATTTCTTATCCTTTGGAAAATCTTATGCACAATACCAATTTGAAAGCACAATGATCCAACAATTTCAATATAATTTTCAAGGGGTGGTAAATACGACTCAGGTAATCCCTAGGTTAGTGTCTGCAAGTAGGCATATCAAGCACTATCAATCGCCACTTTACCGGTCTCTCACCGGAAGGCATATGGTACCTCATCCTCACGTTCTTTCGGTCTTTCACCATGGACACTCATGCCAACTTAACCAATACCAAACTACACCCCTTATCCGAACTTACTAACGTATTTACCCCAAAACAAATCAAATAGTCTAGTTTCACAAAACAATTTCTTTCTCAAAGCAATAGTCTTCCAATGCAAGGTTCGAAATCAATTTCAATAGTGATTCAATGGAATGACAATACAAAATGTACAAAGCATTTGTATAATTCCATTTTCAATTCCACCACACAATCTTCCATTGTGATTAAGTTTCCATATCTCTTAACAATATAATAGCATAATTGCCACGACCCAAACTCGCCCCTATAGGTTTAGCGTCGTAACTAGCCAGTAATCCGTGATTACCGAAGGTCTGTTCAACAACAATGACAATAACATAATAAAAGGGGCTGGCGGAAGTCAATCAATAATAGAATATATAGTCCAATGAGCTGTGAGGACTTAAATGAACAAAACAAACTTTCATATACTTGTATATGCATAATCATGTAAGCCCAAAACACACTTATGTACAAGATAAAACACAAGTTAGGGAATTAAATCTCATTGCCAAAACAGTAGTAATGAAAGTCATAAAACAATCTTGACACTTGACCAATTTCAAAAGGGTGAATCTGAATCACCCAATAAGCCTTGACACGTGTTGGTTCAGAACCTTGCGATTAGGCACAATAGGTGGCTTGACAAAAACAGGGTTCGGGTTGATGCCGCTAACTCTGATCTAGTGCTCGATTACCTACTTATATAGAATAAACAATGAGCTAGGGCCTAGTGAATAACAACTGTGTAAAGGGGTTATGAATGATGTCCTTACAATAATTGAAACAATCAATTCATCAATAGATCAATTTCTTAATCAATGTTTCATATCATATCAATCATTTCGATTCATAACAGTCATACATGGTACATCCAATAGCAAAACAATCGATAGGTCTTAAAGACCAAACAATCATTTGATGGCCATCAATACAATAAGCAATAGTTCCAAGAATTGAAACTAACAGAGATCTCTATAACAATAGCGATAACAATAGCAATGACAATAGCAATATGCTACGGATGCCACGAGTACAGTTCAAAAAATAGGACAATCATTCATTTAGTAGACAGTGTTACTTTAGAAAACAATACATTTAATCAATCAGAAAATAATTACGATTGAACATAGCTTTACAACAGTGTTACTCACGGTGGGCTCCTTGAACACAAGTTAACAATGCGCTAAAGATGCGGTGTCCGACCTAAACAAAAAATTCAAGCACAATTCCATACACAATTCATTGTTCAATCTATTCTACTCAATTCGGTTCTACCTTTCATTCTTTATTTCTTTCGTGCCTATAATATGCATATGAATGAAAATGTACATGATAAACACTTTAAAACTATGCAAATGGTGGCTCGGAAGGTAGAAAAATCGAGCAAAAACAAATCCGAGGCCCGACCAAAACCGCACGTGCGGGATGCCCAATTCGCACGTGCAAATGCAAGTAGCCTACACACCAATTTTCAACCCTGTTTTCCGCACATGCAGGATCCCAAGCCGCACGTGCGGTTCTGGGTCTATTTGGTTCGAAAATCTGCCTCATTTTTGAAGTCTCAATTTTTCAATTCCAACTCCATTTTCATGCAATTCAAGACCCAAAACCTTTCATGAACATATTGAAATTCACATATTTAACTTTAAACAAAATTATAACTTCAAATCAAAACTAAATTTTCGATGCAAAAGCTTCAAGTTTTATATTCTTATGAAAGTTCATAGAACTTGTATATTTGAGCTTCAAATCTTCAAGAACAATGGCATTTCCTCTCAATTTTGGACACTCATGTAAGAAAACAAATGTATGATCACGGATTTCATGAAATCTATGCCATGCAAGGATCAAACTTTTAGATTCAAAGCATAAAATCATGAAACCATACATATATGACTTATAAGTCCAACACTTTGAAGATTTCTTATAAAACCATGCAAGAAATGATGTTCTTCAATCTCATAGCTCAAGAAATTGTAGACGTGCCCGAACGTCCTGGCTCCGCGCGCGAAATCGGCGTGAAATCCGGTTTGTTCATTAGCTACTACAGTTTGGACTCAATGTCACGGTTTTGAATCTAATCTCGCAAAGTGCAATGCAAGACTGATAAATTACCAAAGAGTCCAAATCCGGCAAATCATTTTGGAAAACTGATTTTATTAAAGAAGTGCCAAACATGGACTGCTTTACCAGATACAGAGTCGCCACCTAAATATTTTATTTTGGAAAAAATTTAGGAAATCCTGACTTGTGCCTAAGGTCACGTGTCCGTCATCACCAAAGTTGCCTCAGCTCGGGAACTTGCGTACGAGAGGGAAAGGTCATGCAATGAGCACTCCCATTCACCCGATCAAAGATCGGCCTGTACTAAGCATGATATCTTATTTTTGAAAATACATGTGTTCTTATTCCGGTTTATTAGCTAGCTTACTACGTGATGCGCACAACATACAAGTATAGACTAGATCGCCTAAGTTGGAACAAAACATCTCATGTTTGTTTGGAAATGGTTTGAAGGTGCTACTCACAAGTAGGCTAAGACGTGGATTTGCCACCCTCAAGTGGGCTTAAGAAAATATGATTTTGCTACCCTCAAGTGGGCTTAAAACTCGCATTTCGATGAATTGTCCCAATTCAAGTAATCCAACCTTCATCCACAGGCACTCAGGCAGTTAATCATATAAGCAGTTAGCCTCATGGCAAGTATGCTTTCATGGCAACACTCACACTCATGCAAGATGCTAAAGCGTAAAAGCTTACCCAGTACTCCGAGCCAAAACAATAGCTAGTTAGTAATCAATGCATGATCCTAGCTATGTTAAGATGGCTAATGCAACACATGCAAAATGCAACTAGAAATAGGCTCGGCTATTCTAAGATGGCATATGAGATGCAACTTGATAATCATGTATTCAAATTGGTATTGAAATACAATGCAGTTTGTATGATGCGCCGAGTCTGGTGCATGCAAGACAGATGAATGAATGCAAAACATGCAAGCATAAGGATGCTAATCAAAACATGACCTAGAACTAACCATTGTAAGCGGTTAAGTAAAAGGGAGAAAGACGTGGGGTTGGAAGACATTCACACACTCATGCACATTTATTACAAAATTCGCCCTCTCGACAGAGGGTCCAAATAAATAATACAAACCAATTAATTAACTAACTATCCTAGCTAATTAATTATTACAGAACTCTTAACTAATTAAACAAATTAATTAATTTACAAAACTAGCTAAGTAAGAAACTGAAGTAGGCTACCACAGCCTTGCCTCGGAACGATGAATTATGCATGCTCGATCGCCTTGCTCGGAAATCCGTTGCCATGCTTCATGTTGCCTGTGTTTGCACTGTTTTTGACTTCTAAAAACTGTACAAATCTCTGTGATGCTTCTGAACCACTTCATGGACACTTTGAGAGGCCATCGGCCAAATGGTATGGCCATCGGCCAAGAGATGAGGGTCATCGACCAAATATGAGTCCATCGGCCAAATATTGTTAGTCGATCGGCACTGCAGATAGCCGATCGGCCATCTCTTCCTGCAAACTACTCCTTTTTGCTGCAACAAAGCACAAACAGAGGCATGGCAATGTATTTCCAAGAAAATGTATGTGCAACCACACCCCTTATCATGTTTGAAGCTCAAAGGAGTGTAGTGCTCGGCTCTCGAGCCATCAATCATGCATTTCGATGCATGATGGCCAAAGAGGCCGAGTTGCACAAATCAATGTCACATGAATGCACAAAAACACATAAATGCCTTAACCTCTATCATGCTTGATCAAGAGGCAAGGCATGCACACACAATGCAATGCAGCAAGCATGCAAAATCATGCAATGCAACAAGCATGTATCAACAATGCAAGCAACAAGCATACAAAACACAATGCAACCCAAACACGCAAGCAGATGCAATGTAACAACATTTGAACAACATGCAAATTGGACTTAAACTAAAATGGACAGACCTCAATCATGCCCAAATCAGTGGCCAAAATGCTATGAAATGAAGGCACCAAAAGGCAAGACATGCATGCACATGCGTTGGCTCATCAACTAGGCCTAAGAGCACAACCCTCAAACATAGTGAAGAAGTGATAAACATGGAAGTGTGACAACACTGCATGCTCTCAAATTAGGTATGAAATGATGCCATATCATTCAAACAATACAAGCATAGCATGCTAGGGTCCTTAAAGCATTAAAGCTAGCAAAGAGGACTATACAAGGGACATGCAATATATGGCATAGATGCATGAACCAACCATGGACAGAGCTCAAATGGGTCAAAACAAAGACTAAAGCATGCTGAGATGGGGGCTTAAAGGTCTTTAAGTATGCATGCATGCACACTTGGCCACAAACAAGGCAACAATGCAGAACCCTTAGAGGCACTCAAAGGGTGAAAAAAGTGAGAACATGGAAATGCTATATGCTCTAAAATGTCATGGTAGATGATGCCAAATCATGTACATGTCACAAATGAAGCATGCTAGGAGGCTCAAAGCTTGAAACTAGCATAGGCACTTACACTATAGCTATGCAATGCATGAAGCATATGGCCAATACAACCCAAAATAGTCCTAGATCATGCCAAAACAATGACAAAACATGCATGGAGCAAAGCCAAAATAAGCTAGCATGAAGGGTCAAAACATGGAGTATGCAAGGCCAATAAGGAGGTTTACACTACACCTACCAAAGCTAAGCATGTGATGACTTAACCAACAAAAATCAGAGTTATGGCATGTCAAACTAACACCAAAAATGGGCTAATACTAAGTCAACACATGCTAGAATAACAAACTCAGTCATTAGGCATTCAAGATTAGCAAAGAGGACTTACACTACAAGTGTAAGAAGCAAATGAGGGATGCCCTAACCAACCAAAAACAGAGTTATATCATGGCAAAATAAGACCCAAAACACACTGAAATGGTGGTCCAAAAACCTAGGCAAGATGGCATACGCATGGGCTCTTTTTTAAGACATAAAGCATGAACCCTTCAAAGCATTGAAGGAGTGAAAGATGTGAGTGCATGGCAATGAAACATACTCTGAAATCACATAACAAATGATTCCAAATTGTGCAAATAGCCCAAGTAATGCATACTAGTGGACTCAAAACTCAAGACTAGTGAGCTAGAATGCACTATGGCTATACAAAGCAAGGCATGCATGACCAAAACAACATAAATCAGACCTAGATCATGGCAAAACATGGCCAGAAGCTTCTTGGAGTAAATCCAAAATCACACTAGAATGATGGTCTAAAGCATGATGCATGTTGGGCTAGTGTGCAAGTTTACACTACAAGTGTATAAAGCATTCAAGAGGCAATCAAACCAACAAAAAACAGAGTTATACCAGGTCCAAAAACTCACAAAAACATGCTTGAAAAGTGCTAAGATAAGCCATAAAAAGATGCTACTTTATAGAGCTAACAAGGCATGGCATGGAGAGACAAGGAGGGAAGGCTATCCCCTCCCATTTGGGACCTCAAAACAAGCTTTTTGTTACTGAAAATCCCCTAATTTTAGTGGTTTTAAGGCCAAAAAGAAGTTGTTTGAAAAGCTTGAAAGTTAGCTCAAAAGGCCATACAAAGCAAGGAGCAAAAGGGAGGACAACCCCCTAGCCAACCAAGGCGCAAACCACCACTTTTACGACTAAAAAATAAAGGAAAAATAGAGGTCTTTGTAGTTCAACACCACCCCAAAAACAGCCCTAAAGTAGTGTGAAAAGATGGCTAAGCAAACATGCAAAATAAGCTAAAAGGGAGAGAGTTCTTACCCTTGATGCACAGCTGCAAAACCAGCCCAAAATCTGAGATAGAACCACCGTTTGGAGCTCAAACAAGGCTCCAAAGAATCTCAGCCCATTGGTGATCAAGTTTGATCAAGGATGCCTTTGCAAAAGTGTAGGAAATTCTCACTTCTAAGCCTAAAATAAGAGGAGAATGAGAGAATTCTAGGGAGGGAGAGAGTTTTGCTCACAAAACTTCTAGAGAGAGAGGATTCTAGAGTGAGAAGCTCTCAAATTTCTAAGCCTTCAAGAAAATATTCTAAGTCCTTGAATATGAGATATAAGGCTCTCATATATAGCAAAATATCACCTTGGGTCGAAAATATCTGTGCTAGGACAGGTGGCACAAATTGGAAATAGATGGAAGAGAAATATCTGCCAATTCTGGGCTTTCTGGACATTTTTGGCCAATCGGCCAACATTTGTGGCTGATAAGGTTCACTTTTGGCCGACTTATAGCTTCTGAGGTCCAATTGTGGCCGATGGACCTCCATAGAGGCCGATGGAAAAAATCAACTCTAGTCCCTGACTTGAAGCAAGCCTAATTCCTTCATCTGGACTCCTTTTCAGGTCATTCTTGAGCCTAAACTATAGCCCCAGAAGTATTCTTTCCAATTATGCAAGCCTCACATCAAAATTCCATGTGTGCTAAGAGATATCCCTCTTTTAGTGAAGGTTGCTCAGTTTCGGTCCAACCGGAATGATACCCAACTTCAGCCAATCATATCTCGCCCATCCGGACTCGGCTTTAGGAGATTCTTAAGTGAAAAATGAAGCCCTGGAAGTAAGATTTCCAATGGTGGTGGCCTCATAGCTTAAATCCAAATACACAAAAGGATAGGCCCGATTTAGCGAGGGCCGCTCAACTCTCTCTTAACGATTCATGCCCATCTTCTTCTTCAACTAGGTTTCTTCCCTCTTCTCTTCAACTCCAAACCCCCGAACAAGGTGTTTTGAAAGATTTTTCAAAGATTTCATCTCTCTTTTATTCATTTCCACTCTGTCCTCACTCGGTTTACCGAAAAGCACAACATTTGACAAAATGCGAGCCTCGGAACATTGTAGAAATTTCTTTTCAAAAACATTTTGAAATAGAGGGTTTTAAGGTCTAAAAACCATTCAAAATAGCTTTGGTCCAAAATGGGGTGTAAGGTTGGGATTGGCTCTCCTCTTGCCGAAGAAATAGAACATTTTCCCTGCACACCTTTCATCACCAAGTAAACCATTAGTAATGCCCAAGTTTTAAGGGCGGTCAAAAATGGGGTGTCTACAGAAATCTTTTTGAAAACTTTAGAATCCATGAAGTTCATGCAAGAAATAACATGATATAACAAGAATGTCATGAGTTCATGCCATGCATGTAGGAATTCAACTATGTCTTGACTTTCTATGACAAAATATATGCAAGACACCAAATTACTTCCATGAATTCAACACTAGAACAAATTATATTCAAGAATTGAGAGTCAAAAGCTTACCAAGAGTCTTGAATTACTCTTGTTCTAGCTTCTTCTTGATGAACTCAAGCAAAACCTTGAAAGTCTCCCTTAATCTCTACATTTTCTCTTTCTAAAATGAAATATGCAGATTTTCTTTCTAAAGGATGAAGTTGAGCTCAAAAGATGAGCTTAAAGCTCGTGTATATATCTATTCCCAAGCTTATTACAATAATGAGAGCCAAACACAACTTAATGAATCAGATGAAATCAATTTTTAATTAAACTTCCCAAATGTCTCTAAAAATTCCCATTAGCATATCCATGTACTCAATTTCGGTTTCTGAACCCATTAAGGCTGTCAATATCAGTTTCGAAGCCGACCTCACAACAGATAGTTTCTCAATTGGGACAGGTATGAACCAATTAAATCACATGGCACATATCTCATTTAGAATTTAACACATAATTAATTAATTAAATTCATGATTAGCAAGTCTGGGTCGTCACAATAATACAATTCCAAGAGATAATACAACAATATCAACATTCATATATTCTCTACATGTTAAACATCATTTTCTAAACTTGGTTTTTTCAAGACAAACCAACAATAAATTACAAAATCAAAATTTCTCATTTCCTCCTTGAAATTCCTCATTTGATATAATTATAGAAATTTCTCCATCAATTTTTCACATAACAATCTCCAAGCATAAATTTCACAATAACTCAATTTTTTTTCCAAAATCTCCAAATTTTAGGGTTTCCACAAAAATAAGGTTTTTGTTCCAATTTTGAAAAGGTTCTTCCAAAATAACACCCACACCTTAGAACATAACTCACATTCTCTAAAGCTAAAAAAAAAAAAAATAGAGAAACTCCACTCACACAATCATCTAGGTTCCAACAACCCAAAATCATGATCCAAACATGAACAAATACTCCAAACAAGTATAAACTTGCAAAAACATATATATAACTCAAAGATTATCCCTATCTCAAGCTTTAGAGAAGAAGAGAGAAGAAACCCACTAATTTGATGGTGTTGAAATCCGATATCTACAGCACAAAATGTAGCCCTCGAAGAGTTCTCCAACTTTAGTGAAGGAACTAGGGTCAAAGCTCTAATGGATTCAGAGAAATCAAAGGATTAATGTGTTTTGGTGAGAGTAAATGTAGAGAGAATGAGAAGAAATGTGTCTTAGAGAGAGAGAGAGAGAGAGAAAGAGAGAGAGATGAGAGAAAAGTGAGGTGGGTGCTTAGTCCAAGAAAAAAAAAGAGAAAATTTTCGAACACAGTGCGTTTCCGTACATGCGGTACCATTTTTGCACGTACGGCACGTACCTTCTGTGCGTGCTCCACTCTCCCCCGTACGTGCGGCTCGCTTTCCGCCCGTGCCCTCCGCTCGTGCATTTAAAGCAGTGTTGAACCATCGATGGCCTCACCTCACTGCACGTGTGGCCTCACTTCCGCACGTGTGACCTAAGCGCCCTGTACGTGCAGCCTAAGCGCCCATACGTGTGGTTTCACTTTTCACCCAAAAACTACACTAGCAAGACCCAAGACACCCTTGATCCAAATTCACGCTTTCCAAAACAAGCGAAACTCAACTCCGGAATAAAATAAAGACGAGAATCTGAGGAAAATTTTAAGAACGGCGATCCCAAATAGTCGACAAGACCTCAAATTAATTCCCGACACTTCTAACGTGAGTATGCTAATTACAATTAAAGGGAAAACAAGACTCATTACATACCCGAGCATCACAACCTTCCCACCTTAGGAAATTTCGTCCCCAAATTTAGAGACCACTCAAAAAGGAATTCCAAAGCCTCAATAACCCAAACAACGGCAAAGCAACCCAATGGTGTAACACATGACAATATTCATCCTAAAATTTACTTAACAATCACTATAATAACCAATAACATGGAATTTAAATAACAATCTTTGTATTCCAAAATCACAACAATTCCAACCATGGGTAGTTAGCGACACCATGCCCACCGCATACAATAACGATTCAACAATCGTATGGAGGTTTCAATCTTGACAACATTCCATTACTAACATCATAGTTTCCCGAGGCCATAGCCACAATGTTAACCACAACTAATACAATAATCACAAGCACGAGGTTTAACAACAATTGTGAAAACTTTACAATAATTTTCATCCTTGAAAACAACAACAATCATAATGACAAGTAGTTAGCAATTCAAATACTTAATTCCAAATACCAAGAGAATTTTACAATTTAGAACAAATTAAGCGTTCTCAAATAAATCCGAATACTTGGAGCAGATTTCCGCCTCCCGTTCCTACGTTGCCTCCTAAACCCCATGGAGTCTCCATAACACCTTCACTAATGGTATAGTCTTACCCCTTAAATTTTGTTCTCAGGTATCTAATATTTGGATTGGTCGTTCTTCATATGAGGCATCCTCATCTACTTCCAAGTCAACCCAATCAAGTACATGAGAAAGGTCGGGTTCATACTTCCTAAGCATAGATATATGGAATACGTCATGAACTCTTGAAAGTTGTGGCGGTAATGCCAAATGGTATGTCGCTTCCCTAATTCACTCTAAAATCTTAAAAGGTCCAATAAACCTTGGAGACAATTTCCCACTCTTCCCAAAATCTCATCAAACCCCATCTCGGTGAAATCTTAAGAAATACATGGTCACCAACTTCGAAGGATATAGGCCATCTTCTCTTATCGGCATAACTCTTCTGTTGGCTTTGAGCCGTAACTAACGTCTTTCGGATGAGAGCAACTTTCTCAATTGTCTCTCAAACTAACTCCGGACTCAACAATGGTGCATCACCCACTTCAACCCAACAAACCGGTGATCTACATGGTCAGCCATATAAGGCTTCAAACAGTGACATCCTAAAACTTGCCTAATAACTATTGTTATAGGTGAACTAGATCAATGGTAGGTGCCTCTCCCATCAAGGACACAAGCTCTAAGCATGTTCTCCAAAATCTGGATGGTGCGCTCTGACTGCCCGTCGATTTGAGGATGATAAGCTGTGATAAAGGTCAACTTAGTTCCCAACGCCCTTTTGAAGGCTTTGCCACAACCGGGCAGTGAAACGAGGGTCTCTATCTGAGACTATGATCACCAGAACCCCATGAAGTCGGATTATATCTCTAATGTACAACTCTGCCAAATAATCAACTGAGTCGCTAGTGAGCATAGGAATAAAGTGTGTAGACTTAGTCAATCTATCAAAAACCACCAA
The DNA here is from genome assembly GCA_036172215.1 of Camellia granthamiana. Lineage (NCBI taxonomy): Eukaryota > Viridiplantae > Streptophyta > Magnoliopsida > Ericales > Theaceae > Camellia > Camellia granthamiana. Next base: position 90,833,007 of record CM069907.1, read on the forward strand.
AACGGCATCATTACTTCGTTGTGTTCTTGAAAGCCCAACTATAAAATCCATGGTAGCATGTTCCCAATTCCACTCGGCTATAGGTAAGGGTTGTAGCAAACCCACTGGCTTTGGGTGCTCGACCTTCACTTGCTGGCAAGTAAGGCATTTGGAAACAAATAAGGTGACGTCTTGTTTCATACCCCTCTACCAAAACTGACGGCTAAGATCATGATACATTTTAGTGCCTCTCGGATGTACCGCAAGGTGCGAGTGATGTAAATCAAGGAGTACCTTATCTCTACGAGATTCCGGCACAAACAAACTATCTAAGTATCTCACACTCAAGTATGGGTGGATGTTCAAACCCTTTTCTTCTTTCCTATTGGAGATCAGCTCACGAATTGCTTTTACTTCAAGGTCACCCTGTTGTGCCTCTACAACTTTACTAATCGAAGTGGGTTGTGCAATTAAGGTAAATAAGGTAGCACCCTCAGTAGACTCACCCAGAAAGAAATCAAACTTGCCAACATCACCCAACATACCCCGTTCTCGAATGGCCATACTTGCTACACTGCTCACAGATTTTCAACTCAAGGCATCGGCCACCACATTGGCCTTTCCCAGATGATAGTGCAATTCAAAGTCATAATCCTCCATAAATTCCATCCACATCCGTTCATGTAAATTCAAATCTTTTTGGGAAAATAGGTATTTTAGGTTCTTATGATCGGAGAAAACATCAAACTTCTCACCATACAAATAATGCCTCCAAATTTTCAAAGCAAAAATTACTGCCGCTAGTTCTAAGTCATGGGTGGGGTAGTTCTTTTCATGAGTTTTCAATTGTCTTGAACCATAAGCCACAACCTTCCCTTTTTACATCAACACACAACCAAGTCCATCCCGGGACGCATCACAATAAATGGTATAGCCCAAACCCCTTTCTGGAATTATTAAAACTTGTGTGGTAGTCAGCCTAGTTTTAAGTTCTCGGAATGACTTCTCATAAGTCTCATTCTACATAAATTTGATACTCGTCCTCGTTAATCTAGTCAAAGATACAGCTAGTCTAGAGAAGTCCCTTACGAAATGACGATAATACCTGGTTAACCCTAGGAAACTCCAGATTTCAAATGCATTCTTAGGCTGTTCCCAATCTTGTACGGCTTCTATTTTAGAAGAATCCACCGTTACCCCTTCTCCCGACAAAACATGCCCCAAAAATTTTACCTCCGTCAACCAACATTCCCATTTCTCAAATTTAGCATACAATTGGTGCACCCTAAGTCAAGTATTATCCACAAGTGTTTCTCTGTTCCTCCTCTGAGGTTGAATAAATCAAGATGTCGTCCACAAAGACAACTACAAAATAGTCTAAAAATTCTCGGAAGACTCGATTCATCAAGTCCATAAAGGAAGCCGGTGCATTGGTTAAACCGAAAGGCATTACTAGAAATTCATAGTGGCCATAACGCGTGCGAAATGACATTTTCTGGATGTCCTCCTTTCTAATTCTCAATTGATGGTACCCCGACCTCAAGTCTATCTTTGAAAAACAACGAGACCCCTTAAGTTGGTCAAATAAGTCATCTGTTCTGGGTAAAGGGTACTTGTTCTTGACGGTAACTCTATTCAATTTGCAGTAATCAATACATAACCGCAAGGATCCATTCTTCTTCTTCGCAAAGAGAGCCGGTGCTCCCCAACATGATGTACTAGGGTAAATGAATCCCTTGTTTAAAAGTTCTTAGAGTTAAATCTTCAACTCATGCAACTCGGCGGGTACGAATCTATAAGGTGCCATGGAAATTGGTGCCGTGCCAGGCACTAAGTCAATGGAGAATTCAATCTCTCGATGAGGTAGTAACCCAGTAAGATCTTCAAGGAAAACATCAGGGTATTCATAAACTACCCTTGGTAACTCATTCCGAACCATGCTACCCTCACCGAATAAGGAAATGGCAAAGAGCAAACTAAGTCCACTCTGACCCTTAAGGTCATACAATGGTGGAATCAAACTACTGCCCTGGTCACATAGAAAGTAGAAACAATCCCTGGTAGGTGTACATACAGATACTTGGTAGCATTGACAATCTATAGTAGCTCGAAAGTGTGACAACCAATCCATATCTAAAATAATATCAAAAGTGTGCATGTCTAAGATGATAAATTCAAAAGAGAGTCGACAATCTGCGGCCTCAATCTTGCAAGAGCGGCACACTCGCCCCAATGCCACTCTACCCCAACCGGTAACTTAACCCATAACGGAGACTCTAACTCATCAACCTCTAACCCCAATGAAGAAGCAAAAGTAGTAGATATAAATGAATGCGACACACTCGTATTAATCAACACATTAGCCAACAAATTGAACACAACAAAATTACCTCTCACAACAGAGGACCCTAGCAACTGCTCCGATGTTGTAATAGCATACACGCGCCCCGGTGGCCTCTAATCAACTTGCTCATCTCTCGGAGTATAGGCCTACTATACTGACTGCGCCGAGGTGACCCCCTAATTAGTTCAAGTGGTTTGAACTGAATGAGCCTGCTGGTGGCTCTGAGTCTGCCTGGACCCTGATGCGCCAAATGTGCCTCCTAACTACGGGCAAGCTCTCCTCATGTGCCCCGACTGACCACACTGAAAATATATAGGCCCTTGTCCCCTACTCTGGGACTGACTCTAGAATCGGTTAGGTGGTGGTGGTGGTAACATCTATTGTCCTCCTCTCATCTGTGGGCATGCAATGGCTTTGCGACCCTGCTAGCCACACTTGAAACATGAGAAACTACCTTGAGCATTCTTTCTCGGGCCAGTACTAGGTAATAGGAAAGTAGATTTAGTCTACTGTGGTTGGGACTGGGATGAAGCGGAGCCCCTGTGTTTTTTGCTAATTCTAGAGTCCCCCTACGACTCTTGACCTCTTAGCCTCGAACCCTAAAGCCTCTCCTCCTCGGCCTGCATTGTAATCTCTACATGTGCCGCTACATCCACAAGACGGTCATAGCTCCGGATCATGTTCATGGAAATTTTAAACAAAATCTTTGTTCTCAGCCTTTTCTCAAATTCTATGCAACGACGTTCACCGTTGCCACCAACTCTGGTGCAAACTGGGATAAACTAGTGAAGGCCGCTTCAAACTCGGCCACGTATAGGTTTAGTTGTTTGAGGTTTGAAATTCTTGCCTCAGCCTCTCCCGAGCAGTGGGAGGTAGGTATTTGTCTTGGAAAGTAGTAACAAAAGCTTCCTATGTCAGTCCCACTCTACATTTGGCATATTTCCATCATTGGCCCGCATCCCCTTTGAGATAGTAACTCACTAGAGTCACCCTCAATTCACTATCATCAATGTGAAGCATCTCAAATGTAACGCCCCAAAATAAATACAACGAACCCATCTCATAAGCGAAAATGTAATTGGATTAACATGCTTTCATTCATCAGAGTTTGATATACATGAGAGATATATATAAGAAAGAATGAAAGCTACGTAGATCATCATTTGCCCTAATGGCTTACATATTTCCAAGTCGTTACTTGATAACAACAAAAGTGAGCCTAGCTCAACAAAATTTTAAAGCCCTTGGCTATACAAAAATAGAGACAACAAAATAGAGGCTCTTGCTCCTAATTCCTCCAAGCTACTGTCTCGGCGGAAGTATATCACCAGCACCTGAAAATGGTTTTCACAAATAGAGTGAGCCAAAGCCCAGTAGAAACAATCCAACACAATATATAAACTTTAACAAGGTTATAAACATGATGCACATGACCAATGCTCAAAGATAAAATCATTTACAACTCTTTTTCCAAAACCAAACTAGGCCAAGTATTATATCCCAATCCATATTATATCCATTCGTTTCATGTCACTTTATATCTCCTTAATTCATGAGCCATTCCATGGTTATCCAAACAACCCAATGGAGACTACAACTCTGTGGTTTTCTTACCACACAACCATTACACACAAACACTTCAATTTGCCATTTTATGAAAATTTAGTTCGTGGGATCGGCACCCATGTATACGCGCAGTTTTCTGGACTTGCACCTAGGACACACAGGCCAACTTAATTTAGTGGAGTCCATCCCCTTTCTCCTCCCAAACATCATACATATACAATGTATTAAAACACAGTCATATTCAATGATATACAATAAGAAATTAGTTTCAATGCACCTAATCCTCATGTAATTTGTACAACAGTCATGGCTATCCTCCACTGATAGCCGAAGACAAATATTTCTAACAAATATACAATCTCACAACAGATAAATTATTCAAATTTCAGTAGGTGAGCGATAATACAAATCCAACTCCAGCATTTACATAAACCTTTATCTAATTTCATATTCCCATTTCCAATTTCATTATTTATGTAAAATAATTTCTTGAACATTTTAGGGCAAAACCCCATTTTCCTTCCAAACCTCATTCCAACCATCGAATCCCTTATTGTAACACAATATAAGTTTATACTCATCCCCATGATCCTTTCCAAGACACCCTTTGTAAAACCCCTCTTTTTAATTTAAACCCCAAACCATAGGTTTGTTAAAATCATCCTAAAACCCAATATTCCTTCCACATCAAGAAATGACCAAGTTAAAACTCATAGAGAGAATAGAGAATCCCTACCTCAAGCTTAGAAGACCAAAGTGAGAGATGGAGGAACTTCAAAGATGCCGAAATCAAGCATTAATCGGACCAAAAGAGAGCTCTTGAGACACACTACCTTCTTAAAAAAGGCACACGGGCAGAGAGGTTACTAGATCTAGGTGAAAAAGTAGAGAGAATGTGAGTTTTAGAGAGAGAGAGTTCCAATCTAGGTTTTGGTGGAAAAAGATGTGAAAAGTGATGTAAAAAGTCATTTTCACGAACTGATATACGTACAGTTCGCTCGAGTGTGAAAAGTGACGCTCGAGCGTCAGACACAATAAGTTGTTCCGCTTGAGTGCAAGAAGTGATGCTCGAGCGCAGAATATGCGCACCTAGTAGTTTTGTAGACAATAGACTAATGCTCGAGCGTGAGGAAATGCCGCTCGAGCACCCACCCACTCGATCGTAGAAAACGCCGCTCGAGTGTAGAATACACTCTCCCAGTAGTTTTGCAGACCTGCAAAAGTACTAAGAGTTTGCAAATCCTGCCTCGAGGGCAAGATGTTTCGCTCAAGTGCAGGACCAAAATCCTAGGCATCAAAAGTTTGAAACTAAGCAACAAACCTGTTCCAAACATGCTCCAACCAACTCAATAGCCAAACTCAAATAAGCATAAAGGGAAGAAAACATGAACAACATTCAACAACCGTAAAAGACAAGTCCAGGATAACAAATGAATCGGGTCAAAACCGGAATTGCTAAAACCTCTCCCTTAAAGAATTTCGTCACCAAAATTTCAAATTGAGTTTCAAAACCATGTTTTAATGAATTACCACAATGATAATCAACTCCAACACCATGACCCATCCACCGGTCATTCAATCCCATCACATGTTGAACAAATTCTCAATATTGAATATACATTTCACATTTCCAAAACACATTCAATGTTTATAATAAATTCGTATTTCCAAAACATAAACAACATATACAATTTTTATATTAAACCTGCGTCTCCAAAACATATTTAACATATACAATGTTTCCATATTCTCAAAACATATACAATGCTTTCATATTTCATTAACATAACAAAATTTCATTACATGTTCAAACATCAACAAATAGGTCCGGATACTTCTCACAGACTTCCAACTCACATTCCCAAGTTGCTTCCTTAACCTTGTGATGTTTCCATAAAACCTTAACTGAGGGAATTGTCTTGCCTCGCAAAACTTGGTCTCGGTTATCCAAGACTCTCATCGGTCTCTCCTCATATGAGGCATCCTTATCTACCTCTAAGTCGGACCAATCCAATACGTGGGATGAATTCGACTCGTACTTTCAAAGCATGCTAATATGAAACACATCATTAATCCCGGAAAGTTGTGACGGTAAGGCTAAATGGTAAGCTACCTCTTAAATCCGCTCAAAGATTTCAAACGACCCAATGAATCGAGGGGACAACTTCCCACTCTTCCCAAACCTCATCAAACCTGTCCTAGGTGATATTTTCAAGAACACGTGATCTCCCACCTCAAAAGACAAAGGTCTCCTTCTACGATCGGGATAATTTTTATGGCGACTCTGAGTCGTAACCAACCTTTTACAGATAAGTGCAACTTTCTCCGTCATTTCCTGAACTAACTCTGGACCCAACAAAGGTGCATCACCCACCTCAGCCCAAAACACAAGAGATCTACAAGGTCAGCCATACAATGCCTCAAATGGTGCCATTGGAAATTGTTATTATAGGCAAACTCCACTAAGGGCAGGTGTCTCTCCCATGACCCCTTAAAGTCAAGGACACAACCTCGAAGCATATTCTCAGGTATCTAAATAGTATGCTCGGACTGCCCTTCAGTTTGAGAATGATACGCAGTGCTAAAGGTCAATCTTGTGCCCAAGGCACTTTGTAAGCTTTGCCACAACTAAGTCATAAAATGCGGATCTCTGTCCGAAACAATTGTCACAGGAACCCTGTGCAGCCTCACTATGTCCTTAATATAAAGGTCAGCAAGGTAATCTACTGAGTCGCTCACGTACATAGATATAAAGTGCTCCGACTTGGTCAACCGGTCAACTACCACCCAAATTGCATCACTGCCCTGTTGATTCCTCGGAAGGCCTACAACAAAGTCCATTGTAACATGCTCCCGCTTCCACTCGGCTATAGGCAAGGATTGTAACAAACCCCGTTGACCTCTGATGCTCGGCATTCACTTGTTGACAAGTAAGGCACCTCGATGCAAACACGGCCACATCCTTCTTTATACCCCTCCATCAAAACTGGTGACTAAGGTCGTGATACATCTTTGTGCCTCCCAGATGCACCGCAAGGCGTGAATGGTGAAACTCTTGGAGTACTTTCTCCCGACAAGACTCAGGCACGAAGAGACGGTCACGGTATCTAATACTCACATCAGGATACACATTCAAGCCCTTCTCTACCTTCCCATTGAAAATCTTCTCCCGGAGGGATTCTACCTCAAGGTCACCCCTTAGTGCTTCCATCACTTGGTTCACAAGTGTAGGTTATGCAACTACCGAAAACAAAGTTGTTAACTCGACAAACTTGCTAAGATGCAAGTCAAACTCCCTAAGAGTACCCAATATCTCCCATTCCCGGATGGCAATACTTGCCACACTACCAACAAATTTCTTACTCAAAGCATCGGCCACAACATTGGCCTTTCCGGGATGATAATGTAACTCAAAGTCGTAATCCTCCATCCACCTCCTCTGCCTCAAATTTAAGTCTTTTTGTGTGAACAGATACTTCAGACTCTTAGGATTCGAAAACACCTCAAACTTCTTGCTATATAAATAGTGCCTCCAAATCTTCAAGGCAAATATCACAGCCGCTAACTCTAGGTCATGCGTAGGGTAGTTCCTCTCATGTATTTTCAACTGCCGTGAGCCATAGGCTACTACCTTTCCCCTCTGCATCAAAACACAACCCAAACCTTCTCCTGAGGCATCACAATACACCGAATAACCCAAACCCCTCTCCGGAATAATCAACACTGGAGCAGTAGTAAGTCTAACCTTAAGCTCTTGAAAAGACTTCTCACAAGTCTCACTCCATACAAACTTAATCCCTTTCCTCGTCAATTTAGTCAATGGTGAGAGTAGTCTAGAGAAATCCTTTACAAATCAACGGTAATACCCGGCCAACCCCAAGAAACTACGGATCTCAATAGCATTCTTAGGTTGTACGCAGTCTTGCACTGCCTCTATTTTGGATGAATCTACAGTCACCCCTTCCCTGGATACCACATAGCCTAAGAACTTAACCTCCCTCAGCCAGAATTCACATTTCCCAAACTTAGCATACAGTTTATGGGCTCTAAGTAGCTCAAGCACTACCCACAAATGTTCCTTGTGTTCCTCCTTAGAGGGTGAGTAAATTAAGATGTCATCTACAAAAACGATCACGAAACAGTTTAGGGACTCACGGAAGATTCGGTTCATCAATTCCATAAGCATAGCCAGTGCATTGGTTAGCATAAAGGGCATCACTAGGAACTCGTAATGGTCATATCGAGTGCGGAATGCCATTTTCTGGATATCCTCCTCCCTTACTCTCAGCTGGTGATAACCCGACCTCAGGTCTATCTTTGAAAAACAACGAGACCCCTTCAACTGATCAAACAGATCATTTATACGAGGCATTGGGTACTTGTTTTTAACAATTACCTAGTTCAACTTCCGGTAATCGATACAAAGTCTCAACGCACCATCTTTCTTTTTGGCAAAAAGAGCTAGTGCTCCCCAAGGCGAAGTACTAGGACAGATAAAACCCTTATCTAATAACTCCTGGAGTTAAATATTTAACTCATTCAACTCAGCAGGTGCAAACCGATATGGTGCCATGGAAATCGATGTCATACCAGGCACTAAATCAATAGAGAACTCGATCTCTCGATGAGGTGGTAAACTAGTAAGATCCTCGGGAAAAACATCTGGGTATTCACAAATTACCCTTGGTAACTTGACTCGGACTTCATCACATTCAGTACTCAAGAATTTGGCAAGAAGGCAACTAAGCTCACTCTGCCTACGCAGATCATACACCGGTGATAAGACTCTACCTACTCGATTCCCCAAGAAATGAAAACAATCACCACTCAAAGTACATACAGTAACCCTCTGATGGTAGCAATCTATAACCGCCCGGTAGGATGACAACCAGTCCATGCCCAATATAATGTCAAAACTAGACATATCAATCAATACAAATGCAAAGGGAAGTCGGCGATCGGCAACCTCAATGTCACAGCCCCGATACCCATGTTTCAACACAACCTCACCACCAATAGGTGACTCTACACAGATAGGAGATGCTAACTGAGCCAACTCTAATCCCAAAATTGATGCAAATGCAGACAAGATAAAAGAATGGGATGCACCCGTATCAATCAACACATTAGCAACTGAATTCCAAAACAAGAAGGTACCTCTGACTACTGAAGGCGCTGCTATAAGCTCTGGCATGGTAACAGCATACACATGCCTTGTAAGCCTTTGATATACTTATTCACCCCTCGGAGCATAGGCCTGATGCACTGACTAAGTCGAAGAGGCTCTCTGATTGGCCCTCAAGGCCTGTGTCGAATGTGTTTACTAGTGGCTCTGTGTTTGTCTTGAACCAGACGCACTTGGTGTGTCACCTAACTGAGGACAAAACCTTTTCATGTGCCCCGCCTATCCACACTGATAACAAGTGAGCGGTTGGCCTCTCCCCTGACTCTGGCTTTGAGAACGAGTTGAAGACAATGTAGATCGCTAACCTCCTCCCCTTTGCTGGCAAGCTGGTGACTTGTGGCCTAGCTGACCACGTTTGAAACAAGTAAAGTCTCCCTGTCCACCTCTCCCAAAACCTGAACTTGGCACTGGAAAAGTGGAACTTGAATGTGCTCCCTGGGACTGCTGTGGATTAGAACTCCTCTGCTTCTTACTGTCCCCCTGCACCTCCTGGAGCCCCTCACCCTCACCTCCTCCATCTGCATCACGGTCTCAAGATGAGTCGCTGCCTCCACAAGGCGTTCGTAGTCCCTAATCATCGACCCAGCCACTCTAAACAAGAGCTCGGTCCTTAACCTCTTCTCAAACTCCAAGCAACGGCGTTACTCGGTCGTCACAAGCTCAGGTGCAAACCTAGACAAGCTATTGAAGATGGCTTCAAACTCAGCCATCGGTGTGTTCAACTGCACCAACTTAGAGAACTGGTCTGTCAACTTCTCCCTAACTGTAGGAGGCAAAAACTTGTCCTGGAAAGCATTGACGAATGCCTCCCAAGTCACCCTAATGGGCCCATGTACATACTTTCACCACTGACCCGTATCTCTCTTTAGTTGGAAGGATGCCAAGGTTACTCTCAGCTGGTCGTCCTCGATGCCAAGTATCTCGAATGTCTTTACTATCTGTTCTAGCCACTCATCCGCCTTCAGTGGCTCTTTGGGATCACCCATAAACTCATTCAAATTCTATCGGAAAAAATCTTGCTTCAAGAAAGAAGGCTTTGCCTCGGCTTAGGCTTGGACTTGATTCTCAACTCTGAGAATGTCTACGGATTCCCTCAATGCTCTGGCAACTTCACGGGCTACGGCGTCCATGGCCTGTTGACCCACCGGTTCGACCACATTAGCCCGACCAACTCCATCCTCCTGTGCCGGAATATCATCTGGTATCGGCATCTCTTGTCGTCTAGGCCTACCACGCCTACCACTACAACCACGTCCTGACATCCTAACAAAGGTAACAAAAGAGATTAGCACATTTTACAAATGTGTTGAAGCTAACTCACTCGCGTCCTAATAGGATGGACAACAGTAATTCACTCCACATAAGCACGTAGTCACCTAAACACATACAAATTTCATTCCCGGATAATGATTGTCTCGCAGCGTTGCTAGAGTTCTAATTAGAAACAGCAGTGATCAAGTACTCTTCTAATAGGACTTCTAGAAACCCGTAGACTTAATCAACATCCTAGAAATTAAATCTCATACCCATATAATCACATAAGCATGTTATCATATAAGCACACATCGTTCATACAAAAGTTTCCATCAAGCGAGACAAACCCATTGTGGTAATAACCACTTCCCACGTACCCAAAGTATTCAAACTCGATACGCTCTGATACCAAGTTGTAACGCCCCAAAATAAATGCAACGAACCCATCTGATAAGTGGAAATGTAATTGGATTAACATGCTTTCATTCGTCAGAGTTTGATATACATAAGACACAGATATAAGAAAGAATGAAAGCTACATAGATCATCATTTGCCCTAATGGCTTACATATTTCCAAGTCGTTGCTTGGTAACAACAAAAGTGAGCATAGCTTAACAAAATTTTAAAGCCCTTGGCTATACAAAAATAGAGACAACAAAATAGAAGCTCTTGCTCTCAATCAATCCAAGCTACTGCCTTGGAAGAAGCATATCCCTAGTACCTGAAAATGGTTTTCTCAAATAGGGTGAGCCAAAGGCCAGTAGAAATAATCCAACACAATATATGAACTTTAACAAGGTCATAAACATGATGCACATGACCAATGATATTAAAACACAGTCATATTCAATGATATCCAATAAGAAATTAGTTTCAATGCATCTAATCCTCATGTAATTTCTACAACAGTCATGGCTATCCTCCACCGATAGCCGAAGACAAATATTTCTAATAGATATACAATCTCACAACAAATAAATTATTCAAATTTCAGTAGGTGAGCGATAATACAAATCCAACTCCAGCATTTACATAAACCTTCATCTAATTTCATATTTCCATTTCCAATTTCATTATTTATGTAAAATAATTTCTTGAACATTTTAGGGCAAAACCCCATTTTCCTTCCAAACCTCATTCCAACAATCAAATCCCCTATTGTAACACAATACAAGTTTATACTCATCCCCATGATGCTTTCCAAGACACCCTTTGTAAAACCCCTCTTTTTAATTTAAACCCCAAACCATAGGCTTGTTAAAATCATCCCAAAACCCAATATTCCTTCCATATCAAGAAATGACCAAGTTAAAACTTATAGAGAGAGTAGAGAATCCCTACCTCAAGCTTAGAAGACCAAAGGGAGAGATGGAGGAACTTCAAAGATGCTGAAATCAATCTTTAATCGGACCAAAAGAGAGCTCTTGAGACGCACTATCTTTTTAACAAAGGCAACGGGTAGAGAGATCACTAGATCTAGGTAGAGGGTTCCAATCTAGGGTTTTGGTGGAAAAAGACATGAAAAGTGATGTAAAAAGTCATTTTCACTAATTGATATACGGACAGTCCGCTTGAGCGTGAGAAGTGACGCTCGAGCATCAAACACATAAGTTGTTTCGCTCGAGCTCAAGAAGTGACGATCGAGCGCAGAATATGCGCATCCAGTACTTTTGCAGACAATAGACCAATGCTTGAGCGCGAGGAAATGCCGCTTGAGCGCCCACCTGCTCGAGCATCAGAAATGCCGCTCGAGCGTAGAATACACTCTCCCAGTAGTTTCGCAGACTAGTAAAAGTACTGAGGGTTTGCATATCCCTCTTGAGCGCAAGAAGTTCTGCTCCAACGAAGGACCAAAATCCTGGGCAACAAAAGTTTGAAAACTAAGCAACCAACCTGTTCCAAACATGCTCCAACCAACTCAATAACCAAACTCAAATAAGAATAAAGGGAAGAAGACATGAACAACATTCAACAACCATAAAACCCGAGTCTGGGATAACAAATAAATCTAGTCAAAACCGGAATCGCTATAACCTCCCTCTCTTAAAGAATTTTGTCCTTGAAATTTCAAATTGAGTTTCAAAACCATGTTTTAACCAATTACGACAATGATTACAAATCAACTCCAACACCATGACCCATCCACCAGTCATTCAATCCCATCACATGATGAACAAATTCTGAATACTGAATATACATTTCACATTTCCAAAACACATTCAATGTTTATAATAAATTCGTATTTCCAAAACATAAACAACATATACGATGTTTATATTAAACTTGAGTCTCCAAAACATATTCAACATATACAGTGTTTCCATATTCTCAAAACATATACAATGTTTTCATATTTCATTAACATAACGAAATTTCATTACACATTCAAACATCAACAAATAGGTCCGGATACTTCTCACGGACTTCCAACTCACGTTCCCAAGTCGCTTCCTTAACCCTATAATGTTTCCACAAAACCTTAACCAAGGGAATTGTCTTGCCTCGCAAAACTTGGTCTCGGGTATCCAAGACTCTCACCGGTCTCTCCTCATATAAGGCATCCTCATCTACCTCTAAGTTGGTCCAATCCAATACATGCGATGGATCCGGTTCATACTTTCGAAGCATGCTAATATAAAAACACATCATGAACCTCAGAAAGCTGTGGCGACAAGGCTAAACGGTAAGCTACCTCTCCAATTCGCTCAAGGATTTCAAACGACCCAATGAATCGAGGGGACAACTTTCCACTCTTCCCAAACCTCATCAAACCCCTCCTAGGTGATATTTTAAAAAACACATGATCTCCCACCTCAAAAGACAAAGGTCTCTTCCTACGGTTAGCATAACTTTTCTAGTGACTCTGAGCCGTAACAAACCTCTTATGGATAAGTGCAACTTTCTCTATCGTTTTCCGAACCAACTCTGGACCCAACAAAGGTGCATCACCCACCTCGGCCCAACACACAGGAGATTTACAAGATCGGCCATAAAAGGCCTCAAATGGTGCCACGCCAATACTCGGTTGGAAATTGTTATTATAGGCAAACTCCACTAAGGGAAGATGTCTCTCCCATGTCTCCTTAAAGTCAAGGATAGAAACTCGAAGCATATCCTCAAGTATATGAATAATACACTCAGACTGCCCTTCAGTCTGAGGATGATACGCAGTGCTAAAGGTCAATCTTGTGTCCAAGGCACTCTGTAGGCTCTACCACAACCGAGCCGTAAAATGCAGATCTTTATCCGAAACAATCATCACAAGGATCTCATGTGGCTGCACTATGTCCCTAATATAAAGGTCGGTAAGGTAATCTACCAAGTCGCTCAAGCGTATAGGTATAAAGTGCGTTGACTTGGTTAACCAGACAACTACCACCCAAATCACATCACTGCCCTATTGAGTCCTCAGAAGGCCCACAACAAAGTCCAATGTAACATGCTCCCACTTTCACTCGGCTATAGGCAAGGGTTGTTACAAACCTGCTGGCCTCTGATACTCGGCCTTCACTTGTTAATAAGTAAGGCACCTCGACACAAACACGGCCATGTCCTTCTTCATATCCCTCCACCAAAATGTGGACACCCCATTTTTGACCGCCTGCAAGGCTCGAGCGCTTTGCCCGGTACACTCGATGATGAAAGTGGTGTTATGTGTAGTTCAAGGTCTCAACGAAAGGACCACATTTAAAGCTCCAAAACAATGCCAAACCTCTCATATTCCCACTGATTATACCCAAGAAATCCATTTTTACACATTGTGCTACCCTATGCTAAGTTTGAAGCAGAAAAATAAGAGAATACATTGAGGCCCGGCCATGCCCCATTAAGGGCCCGGCCATGCCCCATTAAGGGCCAGCCGTGGCAATTGAGGGTCGTGCCTTAGTAGCGAGAAACACTGTCCTGGATGGGAGCTCGCCAGCTATCCATTTTTGAAGATATTTATGACCCTTCTTGCTCAAATTCTATAAAAAAGACCATATATCTCTGTTTTGAGAGTTGAAGAATTTCTAAAAGGCCTTTACACCTTCTTGAGAGCTCTTTCTTCTCATTTTTCTTGTGCAAGCAACCCTTTGAGCAAGCCTATCTCCTTGACTCTATATCCATACACCATACACACCTTCACACCTTAGCCTAGGAACCTTAGTTGAGCCTTGAACAACATAATTCAAGCTTGAGAGTGTGTTGAGATTTAGTTTGATTCATAAGCAAAAGCTCACTTCTTTGAGAGGTATAAGCTTGTCATCCTCTCTTTTACTTTTTGTTCTATCTATTGCTATCTAGTTCTTATAGTTTTCTGTTGTTTTGATTCTCTTCCAAGTGTTTGAGTTTGGGTTTGGAGAGCTACCAAAAGGGTAGAGAGAGTTTACACTCTTTCTTACAACTTTACGTATAGCTCAAACCCTTACTTTTACACTCTTTTTCTTTGCTTTATAAATTGATTTTCAGAGTTAAAAAGAGGCTAAAAATCATGCTTTGAGGTTTCAAAGTGGAGGGGCTACTCCTCCTTGTTCTTATTTACTAGCCTTGTTTTCTCTCTTTGTTGATTAGCTTTTTAGGCTCTTTTCATGCACTTTGAGCCACTATTTTTCATCTCTTAAGGCCTGTTTTGGGGCTGTTCTAGGTGGTTTAAATAGTTCATGCTTTGATTAGCTTGGTTGTTGTCTCATAAGTTTGGCCTATATAGCTTGTTGTATATTGTTCTTAGCTTTTCTTTAACTAACTTCCATGTTTAAAAACCTCATTTTAATAATCAACTTGCCATCCATCTCTTTCATTTGAGAAGTATTTCAACCGGTTGACGATTATTCAAAACGTGAACTAGTGATTTATGCTTAATGGCTTAATCTCTACGGAGGTTCATTGTCAACGACGTAGTCTCTTGTTCATGTTGAGAATCACCTCCCGTTTGACATATTTCTTACATAGTGGATGTAATCTCTAGTGGACGTAACAATCATCTTGGACTTAATGGATTAAAGGATGGCAAAGACTAATGAATTTGGCTTAAAATGAACCAACCCTCCTAAATAAAATAAGTTATATTGCTTGGGTTCGGTCGGACGTTATGCCGAATACATTGTGTCAAGGGTTGTCTTACATCAATTCATGATGTTTTCATGAATTTTGAAGCGTCTCTACCTCCCTCTTTGAGTTCACTCTATGATAGAAGGGATGGGTGGTTGTAGTTCCTTACATTTATTGATTTTTGTCCAAATTGTACCTAAAATCATCAAGAAATCAACTTGCTCATTGATGGTTTTGGAAACGATTCCAACCTTCTCTCGAGGCTTTCCCATGACAGAGAAGTATGAGAAGGACAAGCAGAGTTTAGAACACTCTGTCTGCACTGTTTTCATTTTAGAGCACAAAACATAATTTTGCATGAAATTGAGGCACGGCCGGCCTTCTTTAGGCACGGTCGGGCTTCATTGAGGGTTGGTCGGTCATCAATGTTTGATCAGCAGTGTATTTTCCAGAAAACAGAGGGCAGTGACTGAAGGTGAAACAGAGCAAGCCTGGGCAGACAGAGCTGTTCTTGGACATTGTGCATGCAACCCTAGTGCATCTTTACTTACATCATTATTGTCAATTAATGCTCCGTGTATTGTTGTAATTAATTAATTTATTATTGTTGTTATAATTAGTCTTGTTAATTATTAGTGTTATAATTATTACTATTGTTTATTTGCAATTGTTATAGGTAGTTAGCTTAAATAGTTAGTTTACTTATCATGGTTATCCTTGTTGTAATAGAGTAGTTAGTTAGTTAATTCTTCGTTTATTTATTCATTTGGTTTTGAAATAATTAGTTAATTCGGACTTTCGGACTTTGATTCGCACCTTCTTGTACGAGGGCAATCATGTAATAAGTTGTATGTCTTCTAACCCCACGTCTTTCTCCCTTTTACTTACTTGCTTACGACGGCTAGTATAGGACATCATTTTTCAAATTAGCATTCTTGTACTTTGCATCTATTGTCTTGTATGCATCCAAGGTTCAGCTCATCATACTAACCCAATACCAATGTTCAAATTCATTACTTGAATATGTGTTTTATCGCATGTCTTGAATCAAATCATATGCCATGCTCATAGCTGAGCCTATAAAATTACATAATGCGTACGTTGCGTCAGTCATATTGCATTAATTAGGAACATGCATATTTTTCAATTATTTTGCTTTGTTTTGGCTCAGAGTACTAGGTGAGTAATTTTATGTTTTAGCATTTTGCATCGAATGTTTGTGTTACCATGTCAAAGCATACTTCCATGAGGCTAATTGCTTAAATGATATAACCATTTGAATGCATGTGGATGAAGGCTAGTTGCTTGAATTGGAATAGTTTGATTAAACATCCATTTTAAGCCCACTTTTTCAAGTGGCAAATTCATAAAATGATTTCAAATAAAACACAAAATCAAATATTCCAATTCTTGCAAATTAGTTTATATCTTGTGTGCATCACATAGTAAGTTAGCCTAATAAATCGAAACAAGAGCATATAATGTAAATAAAAATTACATCATGATTAGCAGAGGCTGATATTTGATTAGGCGAGTGGGGTGCTCAATTTATGACTTTCCCTTCTCGTACCTAAGTTCCCGAGCCGAGACACTTTGGTGATGATGGATTAATGCCCTTTGGCAATATTTAGGTGGTGACTCTAAAATCTGGCAAAGCATCCATTTTTGGCATTTGATTCAAACATCGATTTTCCAAAAAAATTGTCGGATTTGGACTCTTTTTGTGTTTTCACTGTTTCACGTTGCACTTATGAATTCAAAAATTAGATTCAGAACCACGAGAGTCCGAACTGTGGGGCTATTCGTCTTCCCAAAGGAGCACGAAAAGCTGAGCCATAGTTTCTGGCGACTTTGCTGGGGACTTAGAAAACTTGACTTGAAACTCATGATGCGAAATTTTATCTACCCTTATATGTTCTTTGCATTGCATTTTCATGGTTACTTTAAGTCACTGTGTTTTCCATCTGCTATTCCTAGACGGTTTGAAGAGAGACTTGCCCAAAAGGCTTGCCAAAAGGCACACCGGTCATGGGCTCTGCCACGTTGGAAACATAGCCCTTGGATCTGGATTACCGCTGTACCGCTTGATCCGCCTTTAACTTCTTGGTATTAGGTGTGAGGTATATGAGGTAATCTTGCTGAGGTAACCTTTCAACCATTTGACCTAGTTGCATATAGTGAAGCTATAGTGACTATTTCAACTTAGGACAGGATGCCACCCATTTGCAGGATGTTATGAAACTCATTGTTTGAAATAGTGCAGCTTAGATCATGCCAAAAATCTAGGACAGGGTAGCCCTACCCCCTCATAGGGGTGTTTTAGTTCTTTTACTTAGTATGTGCTTTTATAGTGAGACTGTACAGGATGGTTCATATCATTATGAGTTTGAGAACGGAGTTCAGTGGGGATTACAGTTCAACTATGTGTTATGACTGTTGTGAATTGAGGCCGAAGTGCTGTTCGATTTTGATTGTGTTTTTTTTTCTTTTTGCTAGGTAGTTTACCATCATAGCTTTAGAAAGACCTGATATTCCCCAAGTTGTGTGGACTCATTTTGGTAGGCTTTGTAAAGCTCAAGACCTTGTTGGTGTCACCCGACGAAGAAAGAATAGACAGTTAGTAGCATCAGTACAAAGCAATCTACAAACACCTATCCTCTCTCACTCAATTAGTTCACTAGCATCTAGTTCATCTAGACCAGCAATGGCATAGAATATAACATAGAACGTAGAGGAATTTGCTGCCATGATGGCCGCTTCCAAAGAACCATGAACACTGTAAACCAGAGGATGGCTGCACAAGATGAGATTATTGCTGTTCTACGACGTACATTTAGGGCATTTGCATCAACCGTGTATTTGATCTCGGCTGCTCAGCCAAACTCGGATCTACGCCCACCGGTTGAAAATCTACCAGTCTTGGATCCTCAAGACATGTTTCCCCCAGCTCCAGCTTATCGGCCTTCGGTTCAACCCCCTGCAGGAATCTTTCCTTTCGATATCAATGAAATTGATCTAGCCTTGGTCAAGATTGCTAGATTGGAGAAAGCATTGAAGAAATCCTTGGGCTTCAACTCCATTCCAAATATCGAAAATGGGTACACTGAGGCTTCGGTCAGATTACCAGAGAAATTTAAGATATACTACATTGACAGATTCGATGGGAGTGGGGATCCGATTGTGCATGTCCAATTGTTTTCAGATGTATTGAGGCCCATGGGTTTGTTTTGGGCGCAGAAGCTCTTTTTGTTTGGGAGAACCCTGTTTGATATGGCGGCCATCTGGTATGCTAAATTAGAGGACTCAACAAAGCGGAATTGAGAGGAGCTATCTGAGGCATTTGTCAATCAATACTCATATAACACCCAGATAGAAGTAACCATTAGTGAGTTGGAGGCTACTACCCAGAACCCCAAAGAATCATTCTTTGATTTTGTCATCCGGTGGAGAGCCAAGGCAGCCCAAATGACAAATAGGCATGCCAAAAGAGAACAAGTTCGACTAGCGGTCCAGAACTTTTAGCCAGACATATTACAGAGAATAATAGTGACACCATTGTCCACATTTGCTTCCTTACATGAGCTGGAGGTCTAGATTGAGAGTGCAATAAAAAAAGGTATCATCCACAGAGCAAGTGAACCCGCAAGAAGGCCATTCTCTCGGAATACCAATGCTAGCAGTATCACTATTCCACAGCCTGTGAATGTCAGTACTGTTGTTTCAACGGCCAAGATGGTTGATCTTTTTGCTCCTGCCACAACCTCACAACCTTCACAAAGTACCGGTCCACCCCAGAATTGAAGAGTTTTTACTCCCCTCCATATGAGCCTAACCTACCCCCTCAAGCTATTAATGCAAAAAGGGCATCTCAAGCCTCTCGATCCTTGTCCACTTCTAGACCCATTGCCACCCAAACATGACCCTACCCAGTATTGTATCTTCCACCAACAACATGGCCATCCCACGGACATGTGCTACCATTTACGTCATGAGATCCAGGATCTCATTGACAACAAAGTCATCGCCCCACCCACTAAACCAAACATAACAACCAACCCACTTCCTGTACACAACCAAGTCCCCCCGCCCAGAAACATTAACCATATCCATACACTACCGCCCACCTTCAACCCTAACACATACATTACCTCATCTCACTTACTAAAACCGAATGTGGTCATTCCAGAAGGCACAGACATGTACATGATGGATCTAACCTCACAAACCCAATCTAGGCCTGTGGTAGTAGAAGTAGAGAAAGAGAAGAATGCACTGAAGACAGGGTCGTCTGATACCCGTGTCATAGAGAAGGGTGTCTCGTTCGCAGTGGAGTACAATTTTGGTTTATACATTGTGGCCATCGATCAGCCGAAGCCAGTAGTCATACTGTCGAACTTTCTCAGCATCAATGCTATCGAGGAAGGCCAATTAGGGCAACATTAGAATGATTGGCCCGAATAAGGCCTAAATGACTTGGCTAACTTAGAAGAGGATTTGGCTGATCTGGAGGAGGATTTGTAAATCTTCAAAGAGGAGGATACAAGCAGTGTTCAGGTGGGATGGTAGGACCCAAGCCAGCCAAAAACAAGCAATGGATGGTTGAGTGAGGAAGAGTTAGATGTGGAGAAACAGATAGGAGACACTAGGACAGAAGAGGAAATCGGTGCTAGTAGCAAAGCTGAGGCTGCACCTCTAACTGAGAAAGAACAGGCACTGGAACAATTTCAAAGGGAAAGGATAGAAGAGATCCAAGTAAAGATAGCTCTGGAACAAGGCAAATGAAAAAGGAAAGAAGAACCCGAGACAATGGAGGGTGATGTATAAACTACTAAAAAGGTCGAATGAGAGCCTAATAACCAAAAAAGGATGTTGAGAAAGCTTAGAAAATATCGGGATTCAGAAACCAAGACTGTGGTGGAGGAAGAATGGTTTGATGTTGGGGCGCATGATGTTGACATGCTCCAGATAGAATCTGATGCCACCCCGACCATGACTGCGAGAGAGTGGTGGGAAGACAGCGACCTAAGTCATGCACATACTGACGAAGGTTGGAAAAATGATATCCCAGATGACACTTGGTATACTGACGAGATCAATCATATGACTCGGAGCGGTCGATACTTCAAACCCGCAGCATTAGACCAGCAAGAGACCTCTGGAAAGGAGGCTAAGAGATCAAAAGAGAAGGATGTTGAAGAAAACCTAGTCTTGAAACAGCTCAAGAAGATTCAGGCTGACATATCAATCTGGGGGTTGATAATGGCATCTCGGGAGCATAGGTAGGCACTGTCAGAGGCAATGAACCAGATTAAACTGCCTATTGATACCACTGCTGACCAATTGGTATCGTTGGTAACATCTAGGGACGTTACGCCGGTGATATCTTTTACAGATAAGGAGTAACCACCTGAGGGTGCCAACCACAACCGTCCCTTATATGTAACCTTGGAAAGTTGAAAAAAGTGGATTTCGGTGGTGTTAGTGGATACCGGATCGGCGATCAATGTATGTCTAGTGAGAACTGTCTATGCCATCAGTTTGAGGCCGATTGACTTTATACCCACGACCCAAGCCATCCGGGCTTATGACAATACAAGCCAGGATGTCATGGGAACGTTCAAGAGCCATATCCTAATCGGCCCGTCCGAATATAAGGTGGAATTTCATGTCATGGACGTTCCGGCCACTTTTAATCTACTATTGGGAAGGCCCTGGCTATATCAGATGAGGACTGTGTCATCAACAGTCCATCAGTTAGTAAAGTACCCTTTCAAAGGCGGGATTGCCACTGTGTACGGTAATTCTGCTATCCATGCTCCCCAGGGAACCACTGCACCATTATTGGAAATCATATATAGGGAGGAAGACGTGTTCCTTTTCGAGTTCTCTCTAGCGAAGCCTGATTAGTCCAAACCATCATGGCAGAGGGCGATGGGGACTACATGAGTGTGCAATCCATTTACATGATGAACAAACAGGGGCATATGCTCGGATCGGGACTAGGCCAAAGTGGAAGACAATAAGGTACTGTTGCTAAGGAGATCAGTCACAACCCCCATGCCTTCGGGTTGGGATACAAACCTACCACTGCAAATTAGCAATGGAAAGGGCAGAAGCTGAGAGAAAGGTTGAAAGAAAAGAGGACTAGGAAGCAGTATGAGTTAGTCCACAAACCAATATAGGAGACCTTGGACGGACGCTTTGTCCGCCAAGGGGAAGACTTTCTCTTTTGTGGATTCCCAGAGCCTTGGTATGATTGGGAAACAAAAACAAGGTATCCGGGGTTCGAGATCTTTTTTGGACACCAGCTACCAGAAGATAAGGATGAACAAGTAGACCTGAGCCCTAGCACAGGACTACAAACCTGGACATCGAAGAGGAAGAGCTGTTGGGAAAAGCATTGGCTGACCTACTGGTAAGTTCTACTACTGGAGCTGAGACCACCAACTTGGGGGATAGTTTTATTATCTCAATAATCGGGGATAACCCAGCAGCAGATTTCTCCAATCTTATCATGGATGCATCTAAGGCTTCACGCTTGGTCTAGAAGTTTGAGCAAGGCGCCATCAATAGTTCTGGATCGGATAGTCAGTCCGAATATGATTCCACTGAGTCTGTGGAGTCGAAGTCAAATTCGAATTCTTCTGAGTCTGGTACTTCTAGGAGTGGTAACCCAGATACCAAAGTCCTGTCTAGGTCGTCTTTTAGCTTTTCTTTCGAGTCTACTGTAACCAAAGATCCAGACTTTTTGAATGGGAAGGCTGTGGACTTTGCCTACTTCTTTGTGCCTTTAGTTTGTTATACTAATCTTAATTTTCAAAATTTTGACATAAACGAAGAGGAAGAAACTTCTCGGGTTTTGAAAAATTTGGTTGATCATGAGGTGGAGAGGCATATTAAGCCCTGTGCAGATGAAATTGTATCAATTAATGTGGGTACTGAGGAAGATCCTCGCTTGGTCCAAATCGGGTCCACGCTGTCTTTGGAGGAACGCGAGCGTTTAATCGCTTTATTAAAAATTTCAAAGATGTTTTCGCGTGGTCTTAGGAAGACATGCCTGGAATCGATCCTAAGAT
Organism: Camellia granthamiana; assembly: GCA_036172215.1. NCBI lineage: Eukaryota > Viridiplantae > Streptophyta > Magnoliopsida > Ericales > Theaceae > Camellia > Camellia granthamiana. The sequence continues at coordinate 90,855,440 of CM069907.1, forward strand.
TGTACGGCACCGGATCCCTCTTGACCTTCAGGCCCAGCCAGTTAAGCAAAAACTGTGCAGAGTTTGCCCATATTGGGCTTTGAAGATCAAGGAAGAAGTTACCAAACAAATTGAGGCAGGGTTTTTGCTTGTATCTAAGTATCCAACGTGGTTGGCCAATATTGTTCCAGTCCCAAAGAAGGATGTCAGAATCAGAGTCTGTGTCGACTTCAGGGATCTGAATAAGGCTAGTCCGAATGATGATTTTCCACTACCGCATATTGATGAGTTGGTAGACTTCACCACGAGCCATGCATTGCTCTCGTTCATGGATGGGTTTTCTGGGTATAACCAGATTTTGATAGCACCTAAGGATAGGGAGAAGACCATTTTCACTACTCCGTGGGGCACCTATTGCTACCGAGTCATGCCATTTGGGTTAAAGAATGCTGGGGCCACTTATCAAAGGGCTGTAACTGTCATTTTGCACGACATGATCCACAAAGAGGTTGAAGTGTATATGGACGATATGATTGTCAAGTCCAAAGATCGAGAGGGCCACTACACCACCTTGGAGAAATTCTTTCAGCGAATCAAAGACTATAGATTGAGGTTGAACCCGCAAAAACACACCCTCGGCGTAACAACAGGGAAAATGCTAGGATTCCTAATCACACAGAGAGGAATTGAGGTAGATCTTCCAAAATCAAGGCCATCTTAGAAATGCCACCACCAAGGACTAAAAAGGAGGTGCGTGACTTTCTGAGTAAAGTGTAATTCATAAGACGATTTATTTCGAAACTAACCATGACTGGTGAACCACTATTTGGTCTCCTGAAGAAAGGAAAGAAGTTCCAATGGGACGATCGCTATCAGTTCGCTTTTGAACAGGTTAAGTAGTACCTGCAGAATCCGCCTGTGTTATCATCGCCAGAATCGGAAAAACTGCTGATTTTGTACCTGTCGGTGACAAACTCAACCATGGGGTGTATGTTAGCTCAGGAGTCCGAGGCCAAAGTGGAGAAAGCCGCTTACTACTTGAGCAAGAAAATACTGGATTATGAGACCCGTTACACTCCCCTCGAGAAATCTTGTCCAGCCTTGGTATGGGCTACCTGGAAGTTGAGGCACTACCTAATAGCTCACTCTATAATCTTGGTTTCAAGATTAGATCCCATCAAATATCTCTTTGAAAAACCAGCACTTACGGGTAGGCTAGCCTGTTGGTTGCTTCTTCTCTCCAAATTTGATCTTACATATGTTACATGCAAGTCGGTTAAAGGGAAAACTGTAGTGGAATTCCTAGCAGATCACCCAGTAGAGGGGGATGAAACGGTGGAGTACTTTTTCCCAGATGAAGATATTCTACAAATATAGGAGAAAATGTAGACGATGTACTTTGACGGAGCAGCCAATCAATATGATTATGGGATCGGTGTGTTGCTGATAGCACCTGATGACTCCCATATACCCTTAGCCTTCAAACTCCAGTTCAAAGTATCCAACAACAAAGCAGAATATGAGGCGTATATTGCTGGTTTAGAAGCCACCCTGGAACTAGGGGCAAAAAGATTGGACGTCATCGGGGATTCGAATTTGGTTATGTCTCAAGCCAACGGAGATTGGCGGGTTGAAGAGGAGAAAATAAAGGTTTACCATCAGGTCTTGGATATGCTAATTCCAAGGTTTGAGAAGTTAACGTTTACCCATCTGCTAAGAGAGAACAAATTATTCGCTGATGCACTAGCAACTCTATCTCCTATGGTAGACATTCTATTGGGAGTCAGGATGCGTCCGATCATTATTGAACAGAAGTACACGCCGGCCTACGAAACCATTGGCGCGGTAGATGAGGCTTCAGAAAAGAACCCCTAGTATTACGATATTTGGAATTTCCCGGAAAAGGAGGTGTATCCGCCATGAGCAACTGCCAAGGACAAAAGGGGAATACGACATCTGGCCGTTCAATTTATCATCTACGGGGATAAGTTATACAAAAGAGGCCATTTAGGAATGCATAAACTATGTGTTAAGAGGAATCAAAGCGCCTTATGGAGGCCATTCACGGAGGAGAGTGTGGAGCCCACATGAATAGTGTGATGCTCGCTCGAAAAATCCTTAAACAAGACTACTACTGGTCAACCATGGAAGAGGAATGTATTGGTTTTGTGCAACGCTGCGACAAATGCCAGATTCATGCCAATCGCATGAACATTCCGCTATCAAAGCTCTACAACATGAATTCACCTTGGCCATTAAATGTTTGGGGGATAGATGTTATCGGTGTAGTCACACCAAAAGGGTCAAACGAACATGAATTCATCTTGGTAGCAATCTACTACTTCACGAAATGGGTAGAGACCCAGCCCTACTCCATGTTAAAAGCGTCACATGTGGCTAAGTTCATCAAAAACAACATCATTTGCTGGTATGGAGTTCCGAATGAGATTATCTCCGATAATGGGTTGCACTTCAAAAAAGAGGTGATAGACTTGCTTGAGAAATATAATGTGGCTTTCCATAAGTCATCAACCTACAAGCCACAAACCAATGGAGTTGTCGAGGCTACGAACAAAAATATCAAGAGAATTTTGCAGAAGATGGTGGAAACCTACAGGGATTAGCCAGATAAATTGCCATTTGCGCTTTGGGACTATAGGACCTCAATTCGAACATCTACAGGGGCGACCCCCTATTCTCTCGTTTATGGGATGGGGGTTGTTTTGCTGATCGAAATTGAAGTGCCCTCACTATGAGTTATGGCTGAGTGTCAGATAGCAGAGGCAGATTGGCAGCAAAGTAGGTTTGAGGAGTTAATGTTGTTTGATGAGAGAATACTAAGAGCATTGTATCATGTCCAGGGCTACCAACGCCGAATTGCCAGGGCTTTTAACAAGAAAGTTAAGTCCAGAAATCTTCAAGAAGGGGACATGGTGCTAAAAGACAACTGAGCTCCCACCCATGACCGTAAAGGCAAGTTCAAACCCAATTGGACTGATCATTACATCATCAAGTCAATCTAGTCAGAAGGGGCGATTATTCTTATGGACTTGGATGGCCTGGAGTTCTCGCAACCGATCAATATGGACAAGTTAAAGAAATACTACCCCTGAGAGGCTCGTTAGGCCGAAAATCCGAAAGGGCGACCTAGGCAAAAGTTAGAACATGAAAAATTAGAAATAAATAAAAACTGAGCTCGTAAGGTTGAAAACCCTAAAGGGCGACTTTGGCAAAAGTTAGAGTGCTGTTAATTATGTTGTTTAATTTTGATGATGTCTAAAATATTAATTGAAAATTTGAAAATAATATACATATTTTATATTATTTGACACAAAATATTATCTGTTTAAAATATATATTGTATGATACAGTTGTTATAAATATTATTTAAATAAAAATATTTTGAAAATATCACTATTCACTTTTTGACAAAAATGATTGATTGGTTGGCTGGTCACTATTCACTTTTTGACAAATTTAAAATTGATTAATTGTATTATTTTGACAAAATTGATTGATTAGTTGTATTATTTTGACAAATATGATATTGATGAATTGTTTCCTTTTGATATACTCACATGGGATGATTGGCTATTTTTATTTGAATGCATTTATAATCTCTTTAACAATTACAGAACTTTTAGAAGGGATATATATTTGTATGTCTGATATAAATATTTTTTAAAGAGATTTTACTATACATACAAATATTTTATTAAAAATATCAATGTACATTCTATTATTTTAATATAAAAATTACTATGCAATCACTATACAACTTTTGATTATTCGTTGCCTTGAAGGAAAAATTAAACACTATTCATTTGTTGAAAAGTTGTTTATACAAATCACTTATATTTTTAAAGTTTTGCAAGCCATATGCTTGGCACCTGTCATAGAAAAGAGAAAGGAACTTTTGTAAGCCACATGTTTGGCACCTGTCATTAAAAAAAAATTAAAAAAATAAATGATTACAGCATGCAAATTTTGAATATAAAGAAGAATGGTCTTTTGCTCCACATGCTCAAACTACTAAGTCAAAAAAGAGGAGCATGCCCACGTAATCCATAACGTCAGCAAGGAGCGTCCTACTTCCAATGGATATATTTTTGGGTATAAATAAAAGTGTTTTGTGTGAAAAAAAATCAAGAACTTGAAGAGAAAAAATTTGTGTGCTCCAAAATTTTGAGTGTATTATATTATACTCTTTCACTTTCAAATCTAAGTGTAGTTTTTGTTCTTATACTTTCATATCTACTTTTTGTGAGCAAAATATTTTAAAAGAGGGTTAAAGTACCTCTTATTTTTATTCATTATTTCATGAGAGATTTTTGTAAGGGTAATGCATTTATTGTTGAGTGACGTTCAATAGATAAAAGTAAGAACTATGTAAAATCCACAAGCTTGGTGAAGCCTTGGTGGTGTATTAATTCATTTTGATAGTAAAGAAATTCTCAAGGAGATTCCTTGGGGAGTGGACATAGGCCTAGCGTGTCGAACCACTATAAATCTTAGTGTTTGATTTTCTCTCTCTATCTTTCTTACTTTTATATTGATAATTTTTGTTCTGTTTTTTATTTGTTAAAATTCTAAATATTGTGTTTGTTATTTTTAATATCATAAAATTTTTAATAATCCAATTGATTCCCCCTCTTGGGTTGCCTACCTGGGATAACAATTGGTATCAGAGCCTAGACTCTAGCTTGCGTGACTTAACCGTCTTGGAGTAGATCATGGCAACCCCTAGTTATTCCTTACCTGAGGGACAAGCATCCAATAGGCCGCCACTGTTTAGTGGCACAAATTTTAACTATTAGAAAACTAGGATGACCATACATGTTCAATCAAATGATTATAAATACCGGAAAATTATTTGTAATGGTCCAAAAATTCCTACCAAAACCGTAGAAGGCCTTAAGCTACCAGAACCTAAAGCTGAGTGGAATGAATTAGATACTAGAATGGCCCAAATTAATGTCAAAGCCACAAACATGTTGTATTACGCCTTAAATGCCAGTGAGTTCAACAGAATCTCCACATGTAAAACCGCAAAAGAAATTTAGGATAAGCTTATAGTGACTCATGAGGGAACTGAACAAGTTAAAGAATCTAGAGTCAGTTTGCTAGTCCATAATTATAAACTCTTTAAATTGAAGCCTGATGAAACTATTCCTCAAATGTTTACTCGCTTTATTAATATTGTTAATAGTTTAACTTCTCTGGGCAAAATAATACTAATGCTGAAATTGTAAGAAAAGTGCTTAGGTCATTGCCAAAAAGTTGGGAGACAAAAGTCATTGCCATTATCGAAGCCAAGGATTTATCAAAGCTAAGTCTAGATGAGTCAATGAGATCTCTCTTAACTCATAAGCTTTTAATGCAAGAAGGAAATGAAAAGGATGACAACAAGAAGAAGAAAGGAATAGCCGTCAAATCCACCTCGAAACATCAAGAGGATGAGGAAGATGATTCAGATGATGATGAGGAAATGGCATTTACCACTACGAATTTCAAAAGGTTTGTGAAAAAGAAACAAGGTGTGTGAAATTTTTTCAGAAAAGACTTTAACAACAGGGATTTTCAAAGGGGAGAAAATCGCAGAAAATCTGAAGTTACCTACTATGAATGCAACAAACCTGGAAACTACAAATCAGAATGTCCGGAACTTAAGAAACAATTCAAAAAGGACAAGAAGAAAGCTATGATTGCAGCATGGTGAGAAGATAGCGATGAAAGCGATTTAGAAACTGAAATTTGCAAAAATGAGGTTGCTAACTTATGCTTTATGGCACTTGGAAACGAAGATGAGGTAAATGACGAATCTTTTACGTTTGATGAATTACAATCAGCTTTTGATGAATTGCATGCTGAATTTAAGAAACTTAATTTAAAAAGTAATTGTCAAAAGAAAGTGATTTCAAGTTTATCAAAAGAAAATGAATCATTAACTTCCAAGATAAATTCTTTAGAAAATGAAGCCATGAAAATGAAAAAGAAATATGAGATTGTAACTCAAAAAGAGTCTTTAATTTCTGAGAAAAAATTAGTTGTATTGCAAAAAGAAAATGAGTCTTTAAAAAAGGAGCAAATTGTTTTGAAAGAAAATATTGAAGACTTGATAAATACTCTTTCAAAATTTACTTAAGGTAGAGAGACTTTAGATAAAATTCTTAAAAATCAAAATTGTACTTTTAGTAGAGCCGAAATTAGATATAAACCTTTTTCAAAAGTAAAAACTGTCAAAAATGGTTTTGTGTATGTATTTTCTAGTCACTCTCATCTCACATGTCATTTTTGTGGTACAAAAGGTCATATTTCACTTTATGTCCTGTTAAAAGAAATCCTTTTGCTAAAATAAAAAAGATGTGGATTTTTAAGGACATTTTATGAGTGTCAAATTCTAACTTTTATGGACCCAAGAAAATATGGGTACCAATGGAAAAATCAAATTTTTGTAAGTATGTTTCAAGACAAAATCTAGTAACGATAGATGGTATCTCGACAGTGCATGTTCGAGGCACATGATCGGAAATAAAGCTATGGTCGCCACACTCCAACAAAAGGATGGCGGATATGTGACTTTCCGCGACAATAACAAGGGTAAAATCATTGGTGTAGGAAGTATTGGTAAAAATCATTCTCCTATTATTGAAAATGTTTTACTTGTTGAGGGTTTAAAACATAATTTGCTTAGCATTAGTCAATTATGTGATAAAGGTTATAGAGTTATTTTCGAGAAAACTCATTGCACTATTGAGAACACCCTAGAAAACAAAACTTTGTTTGTAGGTTATAGACATGCGAATGTATATGTGTTTGATTTGTATGATTTGTCTTCTCATTTTAATATTAAGTGTTTATCTTCTATAAATGATAATGGTTGGCTTTAGCATAGAAGATTAGGGCATGCTCATTTTGATTTAATTTCCAAACTTTCAAAAAATGAGTTAGTCATTGGTTTACCAAAAATTGCTTTTGAAAAAGAGAAACTTTGTGATGCATGTCAATTTGGAAAACAAACTAGAATTTCTTTTAAATCTAAAAATATCATTTCAACTACTAAACCACTTCAACTCTTACATATTGATTTATTCGGACCATCTAGATCATTAAGTTTATGAGGAAAATCGTATGCTTTTGTTTGTATTGATGATTATACTAGATATACATGGGTATTATTTTTAGCACACAAAAATGAAGCTTTTTTATAATTTCTCAAGACTTTGTAAAAGAATTCAAAATGAAAAAAATCTTAATATTTATAGTATTAGAAGTGATCATGGTAGAAAATTTGAAAATGATGATTTTATCATGTTTTGTGATGAGTTTGGAAGTGATCATAATTTTTGTGTCCCCTAGAACTCCTTAACAAAATGGTATAGTTGAAAGAAAAAATAAAACTCTTGAAGAAATGGCCCGTACTATGCTTTGTGAAAATAATTTGCCTAAATATTTTTGGGCAGAAGCCGTTAACAGTGCATGTTATGTTGTAAACCGAGCTATGATTAGCCTATTCTTAAGAAAACCCCTTATGAAATTTGGAAATGTAGAAAACCTAATACTAGTCACTCGTGTGTATTTGGTTGTAAATGCTTTGTATTAAACCAAACACAGCCTTTGTATACCCCAGCTGTTGCTGTGGATATTTAAGATATGATGCATACCTCTCTTCCATTGTTTTATTACCTTACTTGTATTTGTGGCACAATCCATATCTAATAAATATCATGCATTACTGATTGGTTTAGTGGTACTTCTCTTAAAAATACTTCTTTTCTAGGTGCAAAATTTGCATAATTAGTTGTTCCCCTAGCATATAATCCTCTATTTAGATAATTATAGTGTTCGATTCTTCTCCTATAAGCATAATTTCTAGTATCTTCTTCTAATTGTTGTCTGGTAAAGTTTTTAAAATCTAAATAATTTGGATTAGTTGGGGTGGATGAACTACTTCCTTTTTGTTTTACCACTGTCATTTCAGTATCATTAACATTATTAGTTTTTTTTGAAATCTTCTACTATGTTATTTTCTTTTTCGTTTTTTGTGTCACTACTTCAAATTATTTGTTTTAAGTCTTCAAAAGGAATGTGTTTCATTTCTCCTAGACTGATTAATTCTAATTGTGTGTATATATATATCTTCTTCTACTTCTATTCTATTATGTCTTTATCTATTTTGTCTAATTGTTAAGCTATTATTAATATTATTTTGTATTTTATTTCATTATTATTTTCCTTTTCAGCCATTTCTTCTATTTGTTCTAGATTATATTTACTTAACTCCATTATTTTTTTGATTTTTAGGTGAAACTAATTCAAACGGTTCTGCTATATATATTATATGAGTAAGGATAAACATATTATATTTATATATGTTTTTCTTCTAAAATAGCTACTTACTTTTCTGTGTTTTGTATTAAATATCTAACTTCATTTATTGTTTTTAATTGATTATTTCTAATATTTTCGTTGATTTCTTTTAATAGCCTAATTAACGTATTATTTTGTTTATTATTATTTATAAAGAAGTACTATTATTTAAATTATCATATTTTACTTCTTCACCATATCTAATATTCATGCAATTTTAATTGGCAAGACCAAGAAACTAAGTTCTTATACCAATTTCAAATGCCAATTTAAACTAGTCACAAATAATTATTTATTATAAAAATTATATATGCATTTGTTCCAACAAAAATATCAGTTGTAAGTACTTAACAAATTAATTTAAACACATAATAAAAATATCAACCTGTATTTTCATAGCGGTAAAAAAAATTTCCCTGCAACAATTTATCTGTACATTGCAACTAAAACAAATCTAGAAAAAAAAAAAAAAATAGAAAAATCAGATATCAAAAGTTTAGAGACCTGACAACCTTATTAACACACAATGTTCATATTGTCCTACGGCTTTAGGATTATCGGTTCCAAATTCAATTGCTGATTTTGGATTATTAGGTATCCAAAACGTGAGAATTGAGGATGCAGCAACAAACATGGCCAGATGAGGTGCCCACTTCAAGCAAGAAGCAATGCCAATGTGGCTGTCCCAGCTTGCCGCCTACGCATTGACATTGACGATAGAGTTTGAACAGGCACCTATGGGCATTGCATTTGATTGCCTCATACGGAGTTTCACAATAAAAAGTATAATTAAGTCCCAATTTTATTTCAATATCCATAATTTACATGTCCTTTGGCAAGTTACCCCCGAAAATCAGTCTACAAGATCACAATAAGCAGGTATTATGATGCGATTCCCAGCCACACCATCTGTGCATGAAAAATGATATAGAGAGAAAGAGAGAAACTATGCCACTCATTCTTTTTTTATTCATATATACATATATATTTTTTAATCATGGATCCTTGTGAATATTGACTAGATATTGTGTAAGAACATCATACCCTACTCACGTTAAAATCACAATCCAATTTCATCGAAAGCGAGTTCTAATTAATCAAATCACATAAATCTCACAACTCATAACGAAATTACAAACAACAATTTCATAAGAAACAGAGGTTCTAATAGAAGAAATATAGGCTTTGTCAGCCTCCTCTCCCATAGGTTTTGCAATACCAATACAAAACTAAATATTGAGAAATTTTTCAAATTCTGAAATATTAATAATAATAGTAACCAATTCAAACTAATGTTACCCTTATAAACAAATATTGACAAAAATAAAAATTGATGAGGAAAAGTCATTGGATCCATACCAAATGATGGTGAGTTGTAATGTGTATTCAAACAAACAAGTGATGTGTTATCTTAGGACAAGTAATGGAAAGTTAAGGTGTAAACTAAGGTAGTTTCAAATGTTAAAATTTAGGGTTGGTTTGGGATGATCTAAATAAGTGTACTTTTTGACTTTTTACGAAAAAACGTGAAATATAGGTTGGGTTTGAAGTGATTTTGTAGAGAGGTGATATGACTTAAATAGGATGATGTGACTTAAATAGGATAGTGACTTTTTGACTTTTTGACTTTTTTGGATTGTGCCAAACTAGCCCTTATTATACGGGTGTATTGAGTAATAGTGTGTATTGGTGGTATATAAATAGAAGTATAAATTACACTGACACCCCTTGAGATTTGGTCTAATTACATCTCATCTCTTGACGTTCTAAAAAATACTTTCTCATCTCTGTGGTTAATAGTCTCATTTCACAAACTCTTCTATTTATGTAGAATGCAACAACTCCTAATAAAAAAATAGATGAACTTACATCGGGAAAAAATTAAAGTAAAGGAAAGGGAAAAAAAAAAAAAACAAAGGAAGTAAAACAAAGTAAGAAAAAAGAAAATGTATAAGTTCAATATCTCAATTTTGTCTAAATAATTATAATGATAGAGAGTTAGTCTAATTTTTCAAATGTTAGAGAGTGATATGTATTAAATTTAAATTCTAGGAGGTATAAGTGTAATTTACCTATAATTACCTTTTTTTTAAAGGCTTGTGATGTAATTTACTTAGCTAAGTTTTATTATGACCCTTGGATTGATTTAAACTATCTTTGGCATAAAACTTTTTGGACTAAATAGTTTTAAAAAGATAAAATAAATTAAAAAGTCTATAAATTAAAATGTCACATTTAAATTATTATCATTTTATGTTTTATCACAAAAATTTAAAATTCATTATAAACGAGAATTTTTAATCCTAAACTAAAGCAGTGAAAAAAAACAAAAAAAAAACCTAAAAGAAAAAAAAAAAGTAACCCACGGGCCAAAAGAAGGCTTAGATTATGGGGGCATTTCCCTAAATAAGCCAAAATACCAATTCAATTCCCAAACTAAGCCTAGTTTTGAAAGAATTCCCAAAATAGGCTAAAACGTGGATCACAACCACGATTTCAACGTGTGCACGCCTGTCTCGCGTGAAAATTGGGAAGTCTTAAAAGCGTGGTTACAAAACGCGCTTTTGATTAGGAAAGCACGGTTACAAAATGCGCTTTTAATTAATTTTTTTTTTCTTCTAAAATCGCTGTTCTGAACCACGCTTTTTATCCAACAAAATTTTTCTTCTGAAATCGCTGTTCTGAACCACGCTTTTATCCAAAAAAAAATTTCTTCTGAAATCGCTGTTCTGAACCACGTTTTCTGGCAAATTTTTTTTTCATTAAGTGAAATCGTGGTTCACAACCACGCTTTTAAAACTTATATATAATCTCCCCAGCCCCGTGTTTTGCATTCACGCTTGTTACAGTTTCACTCTCTCGCTCCCTGTTATCTCTCTCTCGCTCTTACTACTCTCTCTCTCTCGCTCTTACTGCTCTCTCTCTGTCTCTGTGCTCGAGCTCCCTCTGCTTCTCAGTACTGTCGGTACCTCTCTCTCGTTGGTATGGCTTCTGTCATCTACTTTAATGCGTTTTTTGTGTTTGTGAAAATGTGAATAAATTAAGGTTAGGGTTCATGAATGTGGATATAATGTTGGTAGAATAGGGTTCATGAATGTGAAAATGTTGTGAAATCAGAAATAATAAATTAGGGTTAGGGTTTATATTTGTGAAATCTGTTTAGAAATCTGTTGAATGTGAAATCTTAAATCTTAAATCAGGGTTAGGGTTGGGGTTTATATTTATGAAATCTGTTTAGAAATCAGTTGAATGTGAATGTTGAATGGTTTATATTTATCTTAAATCTGTTTATAATTGTGAAATCTGTTGAATGTGAAATCTTAAATCTTAAATCTTAAATCTTAAATTAGGGTTAGGGTTATATTTGTGAAATTTGTTTAGAAATCTGTTGAATGTGAATGTTGAATGGTTTATATTTATTTTAAATCTGTTTATAATTGTGAAATTTGTTGAATGTGAAATCAGATTTCTATTGAATGTGAAATCAGATTTCTGTTCAATGTGACATCTGTTGAATGTTGAATCTGTTTAGAAAAATTTAAATATTATGTTTGAAATGAGAAAATGAGGGTTATGGTTTTCTATTCAATGTGAAATCAGAAATGAGGGTTTTGGTTTTGAATTAGGGTTTTGAATTGATGAATGTGAAATCATTTTTCAATTGGGGTTAGGGTTTTGAATTGATGAATCTGAAATCATTTTTCAATTAGGGTTAGGGTTTTAAATTGTGAAATCAGAAATGAGGGTTATGGTTTCAGAAATTAGGGTTTAAGAAATTTATGATAAGTTAAATTTTTTTAATAATGTTATATGATTTTTTTAGGGACAAATAATTTTTACATAATCAATAAATAATTATCTATAATAATAATAATTTTCTTGTATATTATTATCGTAACTAACTTTATAATTTATTGGAAAAAAAACATGGCAAAACACAAGAAAATCTAATTTTGTCTATATAAAAATTATCTATAATTAAAATTTCAAAATTTTCTATCCCTTTCTTTCAAAATTTCCAAATTATTATTTTTTTTCCTTTCACTTTCACTTTCACTTTCCACAAAATTTCCTTTTTAATCAAAACATATTTAAGGAATAATCATGCCATTCCCTTTTATTTTCATTCCAATAAATTAATGACAGCCTAACAATATTTACAATATATTAAAAAAAAAAAAAAAAAGAATCATATAATACATATCAGTGCCATACAAAATTGAATTACAAGAAACTATGTTTAAAGTTGTCATGGTTAGTCTAATACTAATTATCCCGAGTCCATAGATCCAACTGATCATTAAATCATTTTTTCTTTCTCTATTATGGAAAGTATAAGGGGATGTTTGGCATAAAAGAAAAGCAAGTTCAGTCAAAAGAAAATGAGGAGAAAATTAAGGGGAATGGGAGAAAATTTTCAGTTGTGAGAGGGTGGCCGTGTCTTTCGTCGCGAATAGTCTGAGTGAAACCTAAGATGGTCGTCGACGACGTTCTTGTGATTGTGAATTACAAATATATTTTATAGGGTTTTCAATTGTGAAATCAGAAATTAGGGTTATGGTTTCAGGAATTTGGGTTTTAAATTGTGAATCCTGTCTATATTTATTGTATTGTGAATTGTGAATCCTATCTATTTTTTTACAAATTAGGTTTTTGAATTTTGAATTGTGAATCCTGTCTATATTTTTTGAATTGAAAATATAATTTCTGATTGCTTCTTAGTCCTGTCGATATGGTTAAATCTTGTTATTCTTTCGCTTATCTCTTCAGCTTCATCATTAGGCCACTATAACTAGTAGAAAGAATTTTTTGGGTTGTTTTAGGAAATAAGTTAAAAGCTAATTTTTTGTACTTTATAATTTTTTTTTGGAAAAACGTGTAAAAAAAATACTAAAAATGCCTTTTTACCTCTTTCCCAAAAAATTACCAAAATATTAGAAGTCACAAAAATTGATATAAATAAATGACTTTTTAGAAGTGATCCACAAAAAAATTGATATAAACATTAGAGGTCAAAAAATTTGATCCACAAAAAATTAGAAGTAAAAAAATTACTTTTTACCTCTTTGCCAAAAGAGGCCTTTCAAGTCGTCATGGAAAATACTATTATCAAAACATTTGATATAAAAAAAAAAAAAAAAATTGTTTAAGAATTATGTTTGAAAAAATTAAAATTTTTGATTTATAAAATGAGTCATTCTCGATAATTTTTACCCACTTGAATTATCCAATTGACTTATTCTCTATGCGCTTGCATTATGTTTATTCAATTAAGTTTTAACTTTTTATGATAGTCGGATGTCTGAATCATTTTACGTATTTATCGACTAATCTTACAATCCACACCAAACATCCCTTCCACGTAGATCCGACAAATCTCAATTAATACCTATAAACATGACACATACTGAGAGTTCAACTTGAGATCTGAAAGGGGCATACCTAATTTTTAACACATAATGACAGCTCATTAATATTAATGAAACTCAAGTTTGACTCGATTCAGGTCGATAATTTTTTTGTTGTGTTTTTTATATTGCTTAAAATTATGAGAGCTCATTAATTTTTTATTTATGTTATTTCTTACGTTATTTTCCTAAGTTATTTCCTACGTTATTTCACATGAGGTTATTTCCCTAAGTTAGGGAATAATCTCATAGGAAATAACCTACCAAATAACTTTGTCATTAAGGTCCCTATTGGCAGAAGCTTGAGCAAATAAAAGTAACTTCTCTTTAATTGTCCATAAATCTCACTAATTGGACCACCAGTTTTAAAAAATTACGTGAACAATGTTTGAAATAAAAATTAAGAACAAGTCATACAAAATCAGTTGAAATAATAACTCAATGAAAAAAATAATAATTTCATAGAAAAAGTTACACTATGATTTAAGATTTTTGTATGACTTGTCCAATTTTGTCCAATCGCACTGAATAAATACAATACTTGATACAAATTATACTATAAAATTATATGAACAGAAAAATAAAAGAAGAATCTTCATAATGTCTTCATATTCAAAATTATTGATATATCTGTCTAGTTTATCGAAATACTAATGTCTGAATAGATCAAGATTTATCAAAATATCCTGAAAATAAGTGTTTTTTAAATTGTTACCATTTATATGCATACGATTAAATCATTGCCCAAATTAGGGGCTTTTCCCAAATTAAGGCAAAATAGTAATTTATTTCCCAAAGTAGGCTTAGTTTGGATAGAATTCCTAAACTAAGCTAAAACGCGGATACAAATCACGTACCGTTTTTGTGGCCCTCCCGCGGACAATTTGTAAAATCTTAAAAGCGTGGTACAAGCCACGCTTTTAATTAACAAAACGTGGTTACAAATCACGCTTTTAAGAAAATTTTATTTATACATAAATTTTTAAGTACTTATTTTTTTAAAGTAAATCTGATTAAGGAAATTTAATTTATACATAACCATGCTTTTGTTAAGTAATTCTTTCTATCTTCAAAAAAACGTGGTTGCAAACCACGGTTTTACTGTTGACCCGTGGTTGCAAATAGGCTTTGGTTTTCTCGATTTTTTGCTCGATTTTTTTATTACAGTGACAACTCATCTCTTATTGATATATGTAGGATTCTCAATTCATAAAGTCACATGGCAACAGTGAATTCACAGATTTACCTTATAGTGAGCATGCCCTTATTTTGTCGGTATATGCAGATGGACTGTCAAGTCATGTGACTTGGTGCACAGGCTTTGGTTTTATCGATTTTTTGCTCGATTTTTTTATTACAGTGATTCTCAATTCAGAAAGTCACATGCCAACAGTGAATTAACTTATTTACCTTACAGTGAGCATGTTCTTACTTTGTCGGTATATGCAGATGGATTGTCAAGTCATGTGACTTGGTACACAGTATTTCCTTTTCTCTGTTTTTTCAGTCTACTGACAACTCATACCTTGTTTGTATATGTGGGATTGTCATGCAGGGGCATCTTTCTAAAGCTGTTCATAACTAACTATATAAACGACTGAAGGTGAAGACACAACCTTACAACTCATTTCGCCCTACGAAATTATCATTCGTTTGTTTTAAAAAATTAGCATGGCTACATGGTTCATGGGAGAGAGTGGGAATCGCAGAGGTGGTAGGAACTTGCAAAGGGGTGACAGTTCACGACGAGGAGGGGGAAGGGGAAGGGGAAGTGGCGATGCTGAAGATGAAACACCATTTACTTTGTTAGATGCCTCTTGTGCTTATCATGATAGGTTTGGGAAGCGACATTTTGTCATGCCCAAGTACTATCAAGATCCATGTGGTTTGGTAGAGGAACCATTAGATAATCAAACAGGATATGGTTTAGCAAACGCTAGACTTCTGAAGTGGCCCGCACTATTTATAGAGCGAGTGCAAATGGAAAGATTATGTCGGGAAAATCGATTGAAGGTGCCAAAAGCACGTTCTGTTGAGATCCAAAAGGAAGATCCTGATAATGTTGATCGACTATGTGAAAGACTACAATGTGAGATTTCTCAAATGCGCCATAGGTTAGCCTGCGATATGCACATAGTTAAGAAGGCTGCCCAGAAGAACAGAACATAACCAAATGATGCGGCTATCAAGGGTATCAAGGAGGATCCTGAACTTGTCTCTGACGCTGAGCTTTCGGATTATTCAGACTCTGAGCCACCTACCGATTTAAGCGCGAATTAGGTCTTAATGTCTACACTTCGGCAATATTAGGTCATACATTAATATGTAATGTCTGTGTTAGAGTAAGTGTTTCCATAATGAGTTTGTCAGATTGTCTGGCTAATATTTATCTGTCTAACTGTTATGTTTATGTATGTATTGTGTGTTCAGTTCATGGTGTCTAGAATGTATTGTTGTCGGAGACTTATGTCTGTACTACCTATGTATTTTTGTGGAAGACTTATGTGTTTTTTCCTCAAGGTTTTATGAATTACATTATCACCTTCTAACCCAAAACAAAGACAACAGAAAAAAAAAAATTATTTAAATGAAAATGGCTTTAGTAAAGCCAAAACAAATTTCTGAATAACACATTCTAATCCAAAACAAAGACAAGAGAAAAAAATAAAAAATAAAAAACTTTACATGAAAATGGCTTTAGTAAAGCGAAAAGAAATTTATGAATTACATTATCACCTTCTAACCCAAAACAAAGACAAAAGAAAACATATATATATTTAAATGAAAACGGCTTTATTAAAACCCAAACAAATTACTGAATAACACCTTTTAACCCAAAACAAAGAGAAAATAAAATAAAAAAAAATTTACATCAAAACGGCTTTACTAAAACTCAAAAAATTTATGAATTACATTATTACCTTCTAACTCAAAACAAACACAAGAAAAAACAAAATAAATTTACTTTAGTCAAGCCAAAAAAAAAATGCTGAATTACACATTCTAACCCAAAATAAAGATAAAAGAAAAGAAAAAAAAATTAATATGATAACGGTTTTAGTAAAACAATTTTAATCCAAAAAATTATTTTGAAATACATTATCACCAAAACAATGACAACAGAAACAAAAAAAAAAAAAACCAAAAAAAAAAAATTTCTTCTTCAGAGTTTAGTTAAACTGAAACAAAAAAAAAAAATTTGCCAAAAAGCGTGGTTCAGAACCGCGCTTTTAGAAGAAAAAAATTTTAAGCTAAAAGCGTGGTTCATAACCACGATTTCAGAAGAAATTTTTTTTGGATAAAAGCGTGGTTCAGAACAACGATTTCAAAAGAAAAATTTTGTTGGATAAAAAGCGTGGTTCAGAACAGCGATTTCAGAAGAAATTATTTTTTTGATAAAAGCGTGGTTCAGAACAGCGATTTCAGAAGAAAAAAAAAAAAAATTAAAAGCGCCTTTTGTAATCGCGCTTTCTTAATTAAAAACGCGTTTTGTAACTACGCTTTTAAGACTTCCTAATTTTCACACGAGATAGTCGCACACACATTGAAATCGTGGTTATGAACCACGTTTTAGCCTATTTTGAAAATTCTTTCAAAACTAGACTTTAGTTTGAGAATTGAATTGGTATTTTGACTTATTTAGGAAAACGTCCCTAGATTATGAGGTGGAAGTGCGTGATGAATAGTGCATGAAGACGGAAGGACGGGAGGTATGTTTGTAATTGATGATGATGCCAAGAAGAACAGTGAACGGTCAAACAGACGACATACCATATTTTGTGGGAATCCATATATAACGAATGAATCAAAAAGTTTAACAAAATGGAATACTAGATTGGATCATATTTGTGGGAAATTGTACAAACCCTCAACCAAGTCTTGCAATTCTTCCTAATGGCGGTCGTATCAACACACCCTACATCAATTCAGCGTCTGAAACCATCTCTAGTTTCGACTACTCCGAAACTAGGGTTTTCGAAAACCCTAGGGTTGGGGTTTTCAACCACAATTCAAGGCCTAATTTCGAAACCCAACTTTTCCGAGCTCAAGAGACTGGTGGTCTCTGCAACCAGTGCCGATAAGCAGTTCGATGGCAACACATCTTCTCTCACCGATTCAACTACGCCAACGACCAGACCAAAGTACTTTTACTTACTCATACTCCAATGATGTCACTAGTCTTGTATTTTTATTTATTTATTTTTTGTTTTTAGTTTTTTTCAACTGGGATGTGCTAATACTTATTGGGTTTTTATTTTATTTTTTTGGTTATCAGTATTTGTAGTTCATTAGTTTAGGGTTATCATGTGTTTACATGTTAAGCAGCTTGTTTCGAAATGAAAGCTCATTTGGGTTTTCGAATGTACAATTAATTACATTGCTCATATTTAACTTGTCAATTGATGTGTTTAATTTGTTTGGATTTGTAAATGTTTGCCCTCTACGCTGTTAATTGAGTGCATTAATTCCTTCTATTCGGAAGCTTGACATTTTTTTTTTGTTAGATTTATAATAATAGATTAATGGTTGGTGTGAATGTCAGCTGTTTTCTAGTCATCAATTGTAATTTACATTGTTTGACTTAAGTTATTTAGCTGAAAGATTGGAGTTAATTAATTGTTGGTCTGAATTTCAGCTGTTGTTCTCGTCATTGATTGTAACATTTACTTTGGTTGACTTAAGTTATATAGCTGAAAGATTGGCATTATTCTTTTTTTATGGTGCTGATACTGGTGGTACTGATTAGGTGATTCTTTGTGTTACAAGAATTTTCCTCTCGTTTTTACTGATGCATTGATGGTGAACATAAGTTATTCTTTGTTTTAGGCTTTGTTGATTAATTATGTTTATTGAACTCACGTTGATCTTAGACCCAAAAAAAAGCAAAAAAACAAAACAGACTGATCAATTTTATATTCTTTCTGTGAACATGTACATTGAATTTATCTTAATTGATGAATAATTAGTGATTAGATGTTTGTGTAATAGAATATAGTATAGTTTGGCTATTTATGTATGACGAATCATGTAATAGTGGAGTGTTGTATATTCTCTGTGTCTGGTTAGTTGGTTAGGGTGTTACACTTTTTTTTTTGGTTGAAAAGAAACGACGATACCAAAGGGAGGACAAGATGTCCTCGTACAATGAGCGAGGGATACAAAAACTAACTAAAAGATCAAATAAGTAAACATCCCTAAGACTAGGATTGACACACGGTACCCGTCTATGGAAACTAAAAAAAGGGGGATCCCGGGGGAGACACATAAGCCCAAAATGAGGCTAAGTGACACCTTCTCCAACGGTGAATCCTCATCCGACCCCTTAACATAAAAAATACAAGCATTCCTCTCCAACCAAATGGTCCAGAAAATGGCAAAAATGCTGCAGGACCATAGTGACTTGGCTCTCTTATTTCCTCCAAAGTCTCTAAAATTAATTAAAAGCATATGTATGCAGTCCCTCGGGGCTGCCCACTATAAATCACAAAGCCCAAAAAGACGATGCCATAAGGAGAGAGGACAATGATGAAATAAGTGATTTGCCGATTATGCATTTCTCCTACACATTATGCACCATTGTGGACAAAGATAGTGATTAGGTCTTCTCCTTTGGAAGAGATCATTGGTCATAATGCTTCCCTTAGCCAAGGACTAGTAAGCTTCCTTAGGGTTTAGGGTTAGGGTGTTTGTAGTGTCCCGGGTCTTAAATCTGACTTGTTTACGTTAAGCGGTAACCGTAACTTTATATATATATATATTTTTGGATTTTTGAAAAGTTATGGGTTGCATTTGACCTTTTAGTTATTATAATTGGGACCTTCTCCTCATTGTTTGGAGCCTTGATTGATGAGTTAACATATTGGTTGGGCAAGATTAGAGCAAGAATGCCAAATTCGAATATCTGTTTTGAGTAGTGTTCACTCTTTTGCCTTTTTCTTTCTCCACATTTTGAATCTTGATGTGAGGCTAGAACAATTAGAAAGCTTATTTCCGGGGCTTCAATTTAGACACAAAATTGACCATATTCTGTTTCCGGAAAAGGGAGATACGCTTGGTTGAATTCACTCAACAAAAGTTGTCTGGGTCAAATCCGCACAAGCAGAATCTGAATTCTGCATGAGCGGATTTTGTGAGAAAGCCATTTTTCACTGAGTTGATCCACTGTTGTGAAAGGCGCATTTAGGTGCAAGGCGCAGAGATTGTGACTGAAGGGACCCAGGGCGAGGCGATGTGGATGAGTCGCTCCTTGGCCGAGCCTTGGGTCAGGTGCAAAAAGGCTTAAGGCGATGCTTAAGTGAGCCTTTTTTTTTTTCCCCCTTCCCTACTGCTTATCTAATGGCTCTGATATGAGTTTGAAAGGGTCCAACCACATAAGATTATAACTCATACAACTTAATACCCAAATCAATCAACGACTCAAAGCCCTAAAATCGATCGAAGAAAGCTTGAGGTGTCGTCTCTTCTCTTCCTCTAGGCTCGTCGCGACTGTCTTTGATTAAGGACTGCAACTTCGTCTTTAGGTTCGTCTTCTTCTTCTTCGCTGTGCTGCTTCGATTAATTTTTTGTTGTTGTTGTTGTTGCTTATTCGCTGTGTTGCTGGGTGTTTTTTTCCTTCTCCTTCTCCTCTTCTTCTTTGATGGGTGCTGTAGTCTCTATTTTTTTAATATTTTTTTTGCTGTTTTTTTGTTGTTGCTACTGGTTCCCCCCCCCCTCGGTTATTCTCCTTCTCCTCTTCTACTTTGCTGGGTGCTGTTGTCTCTCTGTTGTTCCCCCCCCCCCCAATACTTCTCCTTCTTCTTCTCTTCTTCTTTGTTGGGTGTTGTCGTATCTCTGTTTCTTCTTTTTTTTTTTTTCCTTTTTTTTTGCTGCTTCTTCATTGCTGTTGTTGCTGGGGACTTTTTTGTTTTGTTTTGTTTTGTTTTTTTTCCTCCTCTCTCCTCCTTCTCCTCCTCCTCCTCCTTCCCCTTCTTTTTCATTGCTCTTTGTTTTATTTTTTATTTTATTTTGTTTTATTTTCTGTTGCCGTTGTTCTCTATTTTGAGTCTGTTTCTGTTAGGGGAAAAAAATTACAAATAATTAATTAATCACACATTACATTACACAAATTATTTTCCATTTATTAAATTTGTTGTGTAGAAAATAATATCTAAAAGTAATAGAAAAGATCCAGCGTGGAAACATGTCCATTTGGTATAGCCTAATAACTTAAAGAAGTTTGAATGTAATTTTTGTGGTAAAGTATCAAATGAAGGTGTTTATTGGGTAAAACAACATCTCGCGGGAGGTTATAGGAATGTCACCGCTTGCTTGAAGTGTCTAGCTCATGTAAAAGAAGAGATTAGAGAGTTCATGCCAAAAAAGAAGACGCAAAAAGAAGAAATGAACATGTTGCTTGATTTCGATGACATGGACATGGAAGATGAAGATGAAGATGATGATGTTGTTGTGATCGATGTCAATCAACGCCGTAAGTTGACAAGTAGCAGCCATGGTTCATCCAAATTCAAATAAAAAATGCCAAAGAGAAAAGGGCCTATGGATGCTTACCTCACACCCAATCTTGAATCAATGGTGAAAAATCGAAGAGACCAAGCAAAAGGGAAGCAAACACAAATTGATGAGAATGACCCTTACAAAAAGAAATGAGAGCTCGAGCAATGCAAAGATTTGAGAGATGGATGTATGATGCTAGTATCCCTTTTTGTGCTGTAAATTATGAGAGTTTTGGACCAATGATTGAAGCCATTGGGTCCTGGTATGAAGCCACCAACTTACCATGAAGTGCGGGTTACCCAACTCAAAAAAGAGGTGAAACATACTGAAGATTTGATGAAGAATCATAAAGAGGATTGTGCAAAATACGAGTGTTCCGTAATGGCTGATGGCTAGACTAATAAGAGAGGGAGGACATTGATTAACATTTTAGTGAATTGTCCAAGAGGTACCATGTTTATTGAGTTTGTTGATGCTTCTAGCTATTCAAAGGATGGACAGAAGCTATTTGAATTACTAGACAAGTTTGTGGAGAAAGTTGGACAAGAGAATGTGGTGCAAGTATCACTGATAGTGCTGTAGCTAATGTGTTAGCTTGTAAGAATCTTTCCTCCTTCCTTACTTCAAAATTGTTTACTCATAGTTTGTTTTGTAGTTAAAATTTTAAAACTTGAAAATAATAATTCTTTGTTACATAGAGAGGTTTTTGGAAGCCAAGTATGAACACTTGTATTGGACACCATGTGTTGCTCTTGCTCATTGCTTGGACTTGATGTTAGAAGACATTTTCAAGATACCCAGATTGAAAAAGACATTTGAAAGGGGTATTGCAGTACATGGTTACATTTACAACCGCCCTGCTTTGCTAAACATGATGAGGTGCTATACAAATCTCAAGAATTTGATCAAGCTTGCAAAAACTAGATTTGCAATTGCCTTTTTGACTTTGTCTAGGATGCATCAACAAAAAAACAATTTGAGAAAGATGGTCACCTCCGAATACTAGACCTCAAGTAAACGGGCAAAGGAGCCACAGGGTAAAAAAATGGCACAAACTTTGTTGATACATTCATTTTGGAATAATGTTGTGTTTGCCCTTAAGGTCTCAGGTCTTCTTGTCGAAGTGCTTAGATTGGTTGATACTGAGAAGAAACCTCCCATGGTATACATTTATGAGGCAATGGATAGGGCAAAAGAATGCATTGCAAGTTCGTTTGATCATAAAGAAGACAAATATAATGAAATTTTCGAAATCATCGACAAAAGGTGGGATGTCCAGTTGCATCGGCCTTTACATGCAGCTGCGTACTTTCTTAACCCAGAATTCTTTTATCCAAAAGCGTTAGAGGTGTAAAAAGATCATGAAGTGATAAATTAGTTTTATGAATGCATGCCAAGGTTGGTCCCAGATGTCATTGTTCAAGATTTGATCACTAATGAGATGAGTATTTATACGAAGGCTGAGAGCCTTTTTGGCAAGCCCATTGTGATTAGGCAAAGAAATACAAGGGCACCATGTAATATATTATAGACTCATAGAGTTTATTTTTAGTTATACTTTAAGTTTTAGTCAAACTCAATACTTGGTAACAATTATTTCTAACTAGTGATTATTGCAGCTGATTGGTGGGCATTATATAGTTCTAAAACCTCAAACTTGCAAACTTTTGCCATAAAAGTCCTTAGCCTAACATGTAGTTCATTGGGTTGTGAACGAAATTGGAGTGTATTTGAACATGTAAGTATTTAACATTCAAACCAATTTTTGGTGGATTCAAGATCCTATTGATGGGTTAGAATGGGTTGGTTTCTTGGTGTTGATACTTTTATTTGGGCTAGCAAGTCTTGTCTTGTGGACCTTGTCAACAACCCAAAGAAAAATTTGGACTATAGCGGGGCTTAAATTGTAGAACAGGTTCATAGAAGATGGAGATGAAGTGAGTGATCACCCATGAGGCAATGAAATTGAGCCAACATATTCAAAGTCAGTGTGGATTGGTTCAATATTTAGAGGCGAACTTGAGGTTGAGTTTTTTTTTTCTTAGTCGAGTATAATGATGCAAAATGTAGAGTCAAATATCTAAGCACGTGTGCGAGACTTAATTTATAATTAGGGAAATTGCAAATAAGTGGGACAGTCTTAAACTACTAGTGATATCCTTTTTGGTACAAGTTTGACACAGAAAAGACTTGCATCAAACACAGGAAAGACTTGCATCATACACACTAGAGACTTGCACTGCCATGAAAATGTGATTATTTTTTCATTGTCCAACTAAAATACAATTTTCCCTTTATAATTTGGGGATTTTTGTATTTAATATTTATTGCATTTTTAATTATAGGTTAATGAAGAGTCTTTTGATTTGTTTCTTTTTCTTAGGTATAAGATTTAAGGTCTTGGGTTCCAGTCACTCCAAGGGGCCATAAGAGGTTTGCCTCGTTGTTAACTTCAGGGTCTTGGGATTAGTTAAGGTGCGCAAACTAGCCTAGACATCCGATTATTAAAAAAAAAGTTTTCTATTAGATTAGGATTTTTTAGCCTGTAAATAAGAGCCTCTTTTAATGTATTATGTGATTTTGAATTAATATTATTGAGATTAAGGCTGTGGCTGTCTTGTATTAGGGCTGTGGCCGTGTTGTATTAGGGCTGTGGCCTTTGTTATTGTTCTCTTTCTTCTTCTTTTTCTTTACCACAAGGTTCTACATTAGACCCCTTGTGTGATTGATCCAGAAACAAAGGAGGACAATGTGAAGTCCCATAATGTGATAAAATTAATATTAACATGGCGTATGATTCTAAGGCTTTGTAGCCATAACTCACAAGTATGTTGGGTAGTTCAATAAAGTTGTTTTATCCCACGATCTGTCCCCTAGGCTATAAAGTCAATTCTCAATAGCATTCATGGATATGTGGATCTTATTTTTGGAAAAACATTGCATATCAAAGTTCATGTTTGGAGCTGTCTTGGATTCAAGTGTCTCTGTTTGCAAAATTATTAGTTGGCATTTTGTCTATCTACATGTTGGGTTTTTTACATCTCCATGTGCAAGATGAGGTTGCATGTGAGAGAGGGTGTTGTAGAGTTTGATGGGCTGTTTGGTGCTGCTTATATAAGCTGATTATATCTTTTTATTTATTTATGTTGAGAGTCTGTGCCAAACTACTTGTTTGTTACAGCTTTTGCTTACCTTATTAGGCAAAAATAGCATAAATAAGCTAAAAAAACTGATCATATGGAAGTTGGGAGAGAGGGCTTTTGGCTTCTATTTTCTGATATGCTTTTAGCTTATAGTAAGCTAGACACCAAACAGGCCCGATATAAATCGTTACGTCCCTTTCCTAGCTTGAGCTTAAGTTGACTTTCGTCAATTCTCACCTATGGTGGTTTCTGAAGGCAATTGTGAATTTCTCTGGTAGATTTGAGGGCTGGTCTGTTGGGTGTGGATTCACCGGTGATTGTAAGACTCTTGTAATTGCTCATTTGGTCCAGTGGAATTGGCCTCCTGTTTTTGTTGTTGTTGTTGTTGTTGTTGTTGTTTTTTGTTGCTTTTTCCTCTCCAATTGAGGTTTTTCCACGTTAAAAATCTCGTCTCTTTATTGTGTTAGCTAGATCTTACATGGATTCTTTTAGTAGTTACATAGATCTATACAATTGTGTTGGGATCAATTTGACTTTCAAGTGCTTGGGAGATTGTCTAATCAATCGATATTTGCTATTTGCTAATCAATCACTTTAAGGAAATTTCAATTTTTAATTCAAGAGCTTTGGTTTGGAGCTAAATAGAGTTTGCAACCCTTTTGTCTAGCAGCAGCATTGGAATCCTTGGTTGCAATATTTTTGGGCCTTTTTAACATTCAACCTAGGAACAAATTTTTAAGGTTTTTAATTTTTCATTTGACCTAACTGTTCGTTTTCAGTCCTCCCAGAAAGTGCTGGTAAATACACCCAATGTGATAAGTAATAATATGAATGTAAGAGTGAAAAAGTATATTAGAACAAAGTGAGCATGATGTATTCAAATATTTCAAGCAAGATAACAAGAGAGAGAAGATACATCAAAAAAACCAAAAAAAAAAAAAGATAACAAGAGAGAGAAGGGACTGAGAGCAAACACAATGATTTATAGTGGTTCGGCTCCCAAGGCTCCTGCTTGAGTTTTTTTCCCACTGTTATCCAATTGCTTTACAACCAGCTTGCTTGCCTGGGTGCTAGCCAAAATAAACAGGGAGTGTTTTGTCCCCAAAACACTCGAAAATGATGCTGTGTTTTCTGCTGACAACATAGCACACACCTAGCAGCTTTCATGTAGTGATTCTTGCCAATCACTCAAAAATAAATAATAAGGGTTCAACAACCCTTATAAAAATGATTTGGGGTAAGTGCTAAACAATAATTACAGCAATGAGTGATTAAAACAATGAAGGTCATAGACTATGAAGCACGGATACTCCAAAATAGGCCACGTATGCGTATCGGATACGTATCGGATACGGATACGCGCCCGATACGCGCGGATACGTATCGGATACGGGAAAAGAAGTATCCGAATTTTTTTTTTAATTTTTGAATTTCGGATACGTCTTGGATACGGTCGGATACGGTCAGGATACGGTCACGATACGGCATGGATACGGCGGAGGCAAAAAAATAATTTAAAAAACTTAAAATGAGGCAAAAATGTAAAATATAAAAATTAGATCAAATAAAAAACAAAAACAAAAAAAATTATAATCAACCTTACTTACCTCTAGGTCGAATTCGAACACAGCTGCCGCGAAGGAGAGGAGTTTCACGGTCTGCCTCAGTCGATCTCGAACAGCAGCTCCAGCTCGACGGTCGTCCCTCTCTCTCGATCAGGTTCGTCGATCTCTCTCTCACTTTCGCTCCCTCTCGTCCCTCTCGATCGATCTGTTTTGGTCGATCTGTATCTCGTCGATCTGTAGCTGTCGATCTGTATCTCATCGATCGATCTGTTTTTGGGTCGATCTGTATCTCTCGATCGATCTGTATCTGTATCTCGATCGATCTGTTTTTGGGTCGATCTGTATCTGTATCTGTTTCACGGTCTGCCTCAGTAGTCACTCTGTAAATAAAATCAAATAAATGAAATAAATATATATCCCTCTAAAAAAAAAAATGAAATAAATAAATAAATAAACTTATGAATTAATTACTTATAAAATAAATAAATAAATGAAATAAAGTTATTAAAAATTATTCAAATTACTTATAAAATAAATAAATAAATAAACTTTAGGGTTAAAACAAATAAATAAATAAATTATTCAAATTAATTATTCAAATAAACACCTAAAGACATGTTAATTTAAATTATTCAAATTATGGGATTGAATTGCATTATTGTTGTTATGTTATGGGTGAGGGTGATGCTATATTGTTGAAATTTAATTGAATTGATGAATTTTTTTTTATGGGTGATGTATTATGTATGTTCTAGTACTAAAAATTGTTGAAGTTTTATTTTTGTGTATGCTACATTACTAAAAATTGTGGAAAAAAATATTTTTTATGAACGTATCCCCGCCGTATCCGTATCCTACTTTTTCGAATTTTGCCGTATCGCCGTGTCCGTATCGTATCGTGTCCGTATCCCGTATCCGTATCCGTGCTTCCTAGGTCATAGACAAGAAGAATGTTAGAAAGTTAGGGAACAGTAAACTTGAATGTTCCTAATGGGTTTGACTATTAATGCTTAATCTTTTGAAATAAAATTGAGGGGAAATCTTGTCTTTGTAGCTTGAGATCATCTTCCCATTGGATGCTGTTGGGGTGCATTAAATGCACTGTTAGCCACTGAAATGCCATTGGCACCTTTATTTTTTTTGCGGAATGGAGTTGACTCTTCCACATTCTGGGCACCTGATCTGGACAAGTCTGTCACTTGTAGTTGACCTTGTCCTGGACCAGAATCATCTCCTCACTGTGGCGCAATCTCTGCCTTCTTTGTATTTCTTGGTCAACTCTTTTGAAGCAGGGAGTTGGCTCTTTCCTGCCGAGTTCAATATCAGTCAGCCACAGGAGTTTTGGGTCGACTGAGTCTGAAGTAGGTGCTAATTAAAAATCTAACATTTTGAGATTTCAACCTGTTATGCACTCCAAGCTCATCCAAAACCAGCGGTATCTTAACAATAAGCTGGAACATTGGAAAGCTCTGAAAATGTAAAACTTCTAAAAATCTAGGCTCTTCCTTTTCTTACAAAAACATGAAATACATGTGAACCCACTTCATCAAATCCTTCGTCTATGTATTGTTATCTCCAAAATCAAACCATGAAACCTTGGGGCTTACAAATCTCATATTATTTGAATTTTTTTTAACTTAATGCAATATCCTGAACAATCACTGTTTTTCCGTCTTTTCCTTTTCCTCTGTGTTAGAGATGTTGATGTTGAGTTATTATTCATAATGATTATCTACCAAACTTTGTCATGATTTATCACCACTTGTTTTGGGTACATAATTACTTTTGGAGGGATTGTCTTGAGGATAGCTGATTTTTTAAAATATAAAAAATGAATTTGACATTTCTTGAGTTGGATGTTAATCTTAATATCTTTATAATACATATTATAATCATGTGAGGTTGCTTGTCATGATATTTAGGTTTTGTTTGGCATATACTAAAAAAGTCAAAAAGTCACTATCCTATTTAAGTCACATCACTTCTCTACAACATCACTTCAAACCCAACCCATACCCAACCCATATTTTATAAAAAGTCAAAAAGTGCACTTATTTAGAACATCCCAAACCACCCCTTATTATATATGTTTTTCTATTAGATATTCATAAACATTGTTTGTGAAGTTGTCTTTATCATGGAAGGTATTTGTGTAGATGTTAATTATCTCTTGAATGTTTTTCTTGATATTACTTTCATTCCCTTCTTTTGGTGGATGCTTATTTTGATATGCTTATCTTAGTTACTGGATGTCTCATGTTAAATATGCAGGGTGAGACGCCACACTGTTTCAGTATTTGTTGGTGATGAAAGCGGAATGATAAATCGGATTGCTGGAGTCTTTGCAAGGAGGGGATACAACATTGAGTCCCTTGCTGTTGGTTTGAACAAGGACAAGGCTCTCTTTACTATAGTTGTATCTGGAACTGAAAGAGTGTTACAGCAAGTTATGGAACAACTTCAAAAGCTTGTGAATGTTTTGAAGGTTTGATCTTATGTTTGGTCTTCCATTTGAAAATTCATAAATAAATCAATTGTTTGGTTCTTTTTTTTTTTTTTTCTCTTCAAATTTTTGGGACATTCAGTTTGTTATTTTGGAAATCTTTGATTCCTTCCCCACATTTTTTGACCTTTGATCTAATAGCACATTTGGTACGACGAAATGGGTTGGAATGGAATGCCCATTCTAGCTTTGCGTTTCCTTTCCTTTATTTGGTATGCCTTGTCTAAGTGGGAATAGTCAATCCATTGGAATGACTATTCCAACAAAATGTGGGAATGCCTATTACTTCCTCCAACCTAAGGAATGTTCATTCCATTTCGTCATGGAATTACCATAAAATAATTTTATTATTTTTTTTTGTTGGCAGTTAAAAAAAATATTATTATTTACCACGCATTCCACCACCCTACCACCACCACCACCTTATTGCCATCACAACCACCACTACCACCACCACGGTCGCCACCATAACCACCACACCACCATACTAAGTAGCACTAGAATTTAATGTATTGTTTAGCTTGCCTCTTTCCGCATTTGTTATCGTTTCTCTAGAGCTCATTATGTTCTGATTGTTTCAATGGTCTCTTCTAACTCTAATATGTCTTTAGTTCTTTAGAAATCTAAATGCTCGTGAAGCCATTGAATTTGCTTTCTAGTCATCGATTTTTGTAAATGTTTCTTTGCCTAGTAACTCTTTTAATAGAGGAATTCGGTCTGCTCATTCATCTGAGATGTTTTCTTGTAAATCCTTCGTTAAATTGATTAATGATCCAAAAGTGCTAGTCTTTGCTTCTTATAAGTTGATTTGGATTGTTTGTATACCCATTTCTTTAGGGTGGGTTTGGGCTTGCTTTTTAATGGTTTTTTTTTGCCTTTTTGACTATTTTAGAAAAAAACTAATGTGTTTGGGAAGTTGCCAAAAAAGTTACTTTTTTGTGAGTGAAAAAAGTTGATGTGTGTTAGATTTAGATATGAAGAACAAGAATAACAACGAGAGCAAGAGAGACATAGAGAAACGATTGATATTCTATTGCTGAATTATAAACTTAGGGTTCTCCCTTCACACACAACCATTTATAATAATAGATAGACACAAATTACATAACTACCCTTATACTGAAATATAACACTCCCCTTTAAGTTGGTGCAAAGATATCTCTCATGCTCAACTTGCAACAAGTAGGATGAAAGATCTTATTGCTATGACCTTTAGTAAATACATTAGCCAATTGATCTTCAGGCTTTACGAAAGGCATACACATCAAACTCTTATTCAATTTCTCCTTAATAAAATGTTCGTCTATCTCAATATGCTTGGTGTTGGTCCTACCATGCTGAATAGGATTATGAGCAATACTGATGGCAACTTTATTGTCACAGTATAGAGTCATTGGTTCACGGAAAACGATTCCTATATCATCCAACAAAGAATGAAGCCACATAAGCTCACAAGTTCCATGCACTATAGCTCGGTATTTTGCTTATGCACTAGACTTGGATACCACTGCTTGCTTTTTACTAAGCCAGGTAACTGAATTTCCTCCACAAACATGTAGTAACTAGATGTAGACTGTCTGTAATATACAGAACTTGCCCAATCAGCATCTGTGAATGCCTCCAACCTCAAGTGGCCATGATTAGAAAACAAAATCCCGTTGCCTAGGGTTGATTTAAGGTACTTCAAAATGCGATATACAACATCCAAATGTGTTGTACGAGGATCATGCATAAACTGACTTATTATCCCGATTGCATAGGCAATATTTGGCCGAGTGGGATAGATAGATAAGCCTTCCCACAAGCCTCTGGTACCTTTTCTTCTCCACAAGATTACCAACACCACTGCAAAGATAATGATTAGCTTCAATAGGCGAATCAGCGGGTCTGTAGCCTAATATGCTAGTTTCCTCAAGAAGATCAAGAATGTGCATTCTTTGAAAAATAAAGATGTCTTTGTCAGATTTGGCAATTTCAATCCCAAGAAAGTACCTCAATGGGCCAAGGTCTTTGATCTCAAATTCCTCGGCCAACTGCATCTGAAGATGTGTCACTTCCTCCTCATCATTGATTGTCGTAACTATGTCATCTACATATACAATAAGTATAGTTACCTTATTTGCATTGCGTCTAACAAACATGGTGTGATCCGCATTTCTTTGCTTATATTCAAATCTCAACATAGCTTTCAAAAATTTGCCAAACCAAGCTCGAGGTGATTGTTTCAAACCATAAAGAGCTTTCTTCAACCTGCAAACTTTTCCAACTGTAGACTCCGATGATAATCCTGGTGGCACATCCATGTATACTTCCTCGCCATGGAGAAATGCATTCTTCATATCTAGTTGTTGTAAAGGCCATCCCAAGTTAGTAGCACATGAACGAATGGCTCAAATGGAATTCATCTTCACTACAGGAGCAAAGGTTTCTTGATAATCAATTCCATATGTCCGAGTAAATCCCTTGGCCACTAGTCTTGCTTTGTACCATTCAGTTGTTCCATTTGCTTTCCCTTAATGGTGAACACCCATTTACACCCACTGGTTTTTTCCCATTAGGCAGAGGAACTAACTCCCAAGTATTATTCTTGCTCAAGGCCTGCATCTCTTCTACCATATCCACTTTCCACTTTTTTTTTTTGATAAATTATATCCACTTACCACTGAGGATCTTGAATAGCTTCTTTCCAACCCTGGTGATACACACAAAAGACAAAGACGAAAAAAACACGATATACAGGATACAATGAATTATATGACACAAATTTAGAAATGTGGTGTTTGAGTACACTCCCTCACCCCCTTTCTAAGAGTAATAGAAAGACTCAAATCATCAACAATTGGACTATCATCTACTGGAGGAAAATCAACTGAAGAAATAATAGACTGAGGTGCATTACTTGTAGAATCAGTCGGAAATGGATTTGGAACCGGCACGAGCGATGATGATTGACCTGGTGGCACAAGCGGAGTCTCTTTCTGGCGTTGTGAATAAGTCTTAAGATTAACCCTATCCAAATGGCCACCTATGCTAGGCTCTCCATCAATAGATCTCTTAGGCTCCCCCTTACCACAAATAATAGCCCGCTGACTAGGAAGGAAAAAGGATAGCTCATGCTAATATGACATCATCTCATCCGCAATCTCATCCGTAATCCTCTCCCCCTAAGGAGATGGCGGAGGAGAAATAAAAAAAGACTCAGATTCACGAAATGTGACATCTATACTAACATACACTTTGCGAGTGTGAGGATCATAGAATTTGTAACCTTTTTTAGTAGTAGAATATCCAATAAAACACAACAAACAACCTTAGGATCAAGCTTCCCACAACTACGAGGGTGAAGATGAACAAAACAGACACCAAAAAACCCAAGGAGAAGGAGGAAGAGAAGAAGTGGGATAAGTCACATGAAGAAGTTCAACAAGAATTTGGAATTAGATGACGCTAGAAGGTATACAGTTAATAAGATAAGCAACAGTAAGAACGGCATCCCTCCAAAAAGACTTAGGAACATTCATAGTAAACAAGAGGGAGGGAGGGAGCGAGCAACTTCAAGGAGATGACCATTCTTGCATTCAACAACTCCATTATGCCGAGTGCCTACAAAACTAGTCTGATAAAGAATGCCATGCTCTTAAAGTTGTGCTCGAAAACCGCCATCAACATACTCATTTCCATTGTCATTCTGAAGAATTTTGATGTTAACATTAAAGAGATTGGTCATCATTTTATGGAAAAGTCAAAAGTAAGAAAAACCTTATTTTTAGTCCGAAGTAGGTAAATCCAAGTCACATGGGAATAACAATCAATAAAAGTAACAAATCACCGATATCTAGAAGTAGAAACCACAAGGGAAGGCCCCTACACATCAATATGAACAAGCATAAAAGGAAAAGTACTTATTTTATTAACTGAAGGATAACAAGTACGTTTATACTTAGCAAGTTCACAAGCATCACAAATAAAATTGTTCCTCGGACAATCTCGATCTAATGAAGGAAAAAGCTTTTCTAAAATAGTAAGGGAATGATGACCCAAACGACGATATCACTGATAAAAGAGATGAAGGGAGGAGTTGGTAGTGCACTGGAGAGCCTGAGCAGAGGACAACGGTAATGCAGGAGAGACGACATCTAGAAAGTATAGTCCACCTTGTGCTCTACCATTGCCAATTGTTTTCTTCGTAGCCAGTTCTTGAAAGACACAATGAGTAGGAAAAAAGGTCACAAAACAATTTAGAGAAGTAGTAAGGGTACTAACAGAAAGTACGTTGGTTGAAAAATTAGGAACATGAAGAACAGATGAAAGAGAAAGTAAAGAGGAACAATGAACTGACCATTTGCCGGATGCTGAGGATAAAGTGCCATAAGCCACTCTAACCTTATCGTGCCTAGAACAAGGAGAATAAGAATAGAAAAGACTAGAGGCACTTGTCATGTGATCGGTAGCACTAAAATCAATAACCCAAGAAGGCGACAAGGATGTACAAAGGGCACTAGCAGGGATACCTATGTGAATACAATTGGAAGAAGCAGAAGTAGAAGGGGCTGTGGTAGACGGAGAATCAAGCCGAGCCATCAAATGCCTGAGAGTGTGGAGCTCATCCTGGGAAAGAGAATCAGTGCCACAAGTACTAGCAATGATTTCTGACACATGCGCTTGGGGACGAGCAGCACCACCACGACCATGGCCTCGAGTAGGGATGCCCATTCAACTTCCAACAGCTCTCTATTATGCTTGTCTTTCCCACAATAATCACACTTTAACAGATCCTGATCAACTATTGTACCCTTACTTCCAAATTGAACCGGACTAGGCTTAGTGTCCTGGGTGGTAGGAGCAGCAACCAAAGCAGAATGATCCTGAATAGAGGGAGGAACCATAGCACTACACCGACTCTCCTTTTGCTGAACAAGAGCATAAGCCTCGCGTAAGGTGGGAAATGGAGAATGACCTAACACTTAAACGTCAATCTAATCACACTCCAAATTAAGGCCAACAAGAAAGTCATACACACGCTCCGTCTACACAGATTGCTGAAACAAAGTAGCATCCCTGGAACTAACAACCTAGAAACTCTGATAATAATCAAGTTCCTGCCACAAACTACTGAGCTTAGCATAGTACACTGCAAGTGATCTGTCCTTCTGATCCAAGCCCCAAATCTTCTTCCTCAACTCATATACTTGTGCATCATTACCCTGTTGTGAGTACATCTGTGCTGCAAGAGAAGAAAAGACCGACTAATGCTGGGCTGCATAGAATTAATCAAACACATCATAACCAAAGTGTTCTTAGAAATCCATTGAGTATGCGAAGCACCGTTGTCATCAGGTTGGGGAAGGTCACCAGTAATGTAGCCAGTCAAACGATGGGTGGCAATAGCAAGACTGTAGGAACGTGACCAAATCAAGTAGTTGGTATCATCAAGTTTTTTACGGGACTGATTTGAAGAGAGGGACTATCTTGAAGAGTTATAACACGAGTCATCCCACTCTCCTCATGGACCTTAGGATCTTTATTCTCTCTTGTAGCCATAAAGAATCAAAAAATACACAACAGAGACAATGCAACGGCTCACAGAAGCAGCAAACAAAGAGAAGCAAATCCACAAAAGAAACTCAGGCCTAGTAAATTACCGAGAGAGAGAGAGAGAAAACAAGTTAAACCTGAAGCCAACAATGCCGACAATGATCCAGGAGGAGCCGAAACTGACATACGCCTCAAAAAGCCTTCAAACGAACGATCCCCAGGCCCTGGACTAGACTAGTCGGCCCCTAGAGAACAAATAGAAAAGGGAAAAACCAGCTTTGCTTTAAGTGTCTAGAGCAAGGATTTCAGAATAATCACCAATATTTCCAAAAAAAAAGAGGAAAAAATGGAAAAACAATAAAACAATGAGC
This sequence comes from Camellia granthamiana, assembly GCA_036172215.1. Classification (NCBI taxonomy): domain Eukaryota; kingdom Viridiplantae; phylum Streptophyta; class Magnoliopsida; order Ericales; family Theaceae; genus Camellia; species Camellia granthamiana. The sequence goes on from CM069907.1 coordinate 90,889,808, forward strand.
AAAAAATTAAAAAAATTCATAGGGCTGATTTTTGGCCCTAGTCGATCATGCTAGGAAATTTTTTTTTTTATTTTTTATTTTTGAAACTGCTATAGAAAACTGGGAGGAAAAAAAATGAAAGAGCAAGAAAACGAACCAGAAATCTTCAAGGAAGAAGATATAACTCTGATACCATGTTAGATTTAGAGATGAAGAAGAATAATATAAGAGAGCAAGAGAGACAGAGAAACAACTAATATTCTATTATTGAATAATAAACTTAGGGTTCTCCCCCTCACACACAACTATTTATGATAATAGATAGACACAAATTACATTACTACCCTTAGACTCAAATAACTAATGTGACATTTAGCTTTTTTAGCAAAAGCTGGCATTTTTAGCATTACCCCAAACGCCCACTTAATACCAATGATATGGTTAAAAAAGGAGATTAAATTGCTATTTAACCTCTCAATGGTGTGACATGTTTAGGGGGGCTTTTGGAGAGTATTGATAATTTATTTTTTGCATTGTCTTATAGCATTATCTTTATGGTGGTAGGTGTTTCATTTGTTTCATTTGGTGGAAGTGGATTGGATACTTTGTTTCTCTTGTGTTCATATGCTTTGCGTTGATTTTTGAGGTTTTGGCTCAAGTGTTAGGTTAAGTCTCTTTGGAGTGTAGTGTTTTCTGTGGTTTTTTGGGTCATATGGTCAGAAATTAAGAATGCTAGAGTCTTTGAGCAAAAATTTGAAGGTTTTGAGGGTTTGTGGGAGAATATTTTGTTACCTTGCATCTTTTTGGGGTTCGGTTTTCTCCCCTTTCAAGGGAATTCCTTCTTGATTTCTAGAGTTTGTAGCTTCTTTTTTTATTAATAATATTGTTGTTTTGTCGCCGATCAAAAAGAACAAAAAAAATAAAAAAATAAAAAGGGAATAACAAGAAAGGATGTATCAATGCTTTGATTGAGTTCTGTGATTTTTCTTTAAGCCCCACTTAGTGAAAATCTGTCTGCAATCAAACCCTCTATTTGTTGGGTCCTTCCTTTCTTTTGTGTTTTTGGAAGTTAGGTGTCCCATTTTAATTTTTGTGGCACTTTTTAACTGGTCTGGCTGTTTTATTTATTTATTTATTTTTTCCTTTTCTGAAAAATTGCTTTGGCTGTAACCTGACATTTTACTTGTTACCAGGTTGAAGATATCTCAAAGGAGCCTCAGGTGGAACGTGAACTGATGCTTGTAAAGATCAATGCTGATCCATCGTACCGTGCTGAGGTAGTTATGCTGTGTCCTCTGGAGAGGTTTGGTATGGTGTGCATTTATAATATTTGGGAGTTTTTGCCAAAATAATACTATATCCTGAAGAAATCTGTATCTAATATTTTCAAAGCAATAATTCTAGCTATAATGCTTTTCTTGGTATATATGCTGTTGTGTTGGTGGGGTGGTGGACATGCAACCATTTATTTTATTTGAATGACCTTAATCGGCTAAAAAGCTCTGAAAGTCATGATCCTCTCTCTCTCTCTCTCTCTCGCTCGCTCGCTCATTGAATAATGCCAAAATTTTCTAGCAGATCTCCTTCACTAACCCTTTGAAGCAGTGTTGCTATAAATCTTAGTTGCACGAAGCAGGAGTTGGAGTTAGAGCGGGAGCGGGAGCGGGAGCGGGAGCGGGAGCGGGGGAGTGTGGCCACGTAAAGGAGTCGTAGATTGAGAGTGTTCATATATTATTTTTAATGAAATATTTTTAATTTATCTATATAGACATTATTTTAATTTTTAATTAACATATATATATGTTATAAATTTTTTTATTTTTATGTAATATTTAATTAATTAAATACAACATAAAAAATATTTTTTTTAAAAAAATGAATAGCAAATAAAAGTAGTGGAGTGATATTTTTTTAAAAACAAGTCATTATCTCTGAATAAAATTTATTATATTTTATTTAATAAAATAGCATTTATGTTTTAGGGAGGGAGGGAGGGAGGAGACCAAGCAACAGAAGAAAGAGGAAAACGAGATCGAGAGATCGATCGAAAGAGAAGATCGAGAGATCGAGAGATCGAGAGAAGATAGAGATCAAGAGAGTGTTTCCTTCTCGCATCAAATTCGCGTTTCCCTTTCCTCAGATTCGTTATTCTGCTTTAATTCTTCCTCAGAAGCGCATAATCAGGCTTCTTCCTCAGATTTGCCATCTGAGACGATTCCTGCTACTAAGCTATAAATAGAAGTGTCAACTCAGACTCCTTGGGCCTCTTATCGAAAATTTTGCTCAAGCTTGGTCATGTGATATGGATCGTGCTTCTCCATACTTGCTTTTCTCATTGTAGAAATACAATAATTCTCCATTGTCTTTTGAATTCCTTGTTTCCAGATCAGTTGAGACATCTTAGAAATTCATTGGCGGATGATTTAACTCACTGTTTTTACTATAAAAATAGACAATTTTCTCTTTGTTTTTTTAGTAAGTGAAGTACATTAGGAAGCACGGGTGTGGGTACGATATGAGTACGTTGATACAGCAAATTTTCAAAAAAATAAAGTACGGGTATGACTGGGATATGTTAATTTTATTTATTTTTTTTAAATTTATAGATAAACATCCAACATACAAATCAAAGTTTAATATCATAATTAAAAAGAGAAATTACAAAACCAAAAAATAAATCATTCAACAATACCAACAATACTTGCAATTGAATCTATACTTCCTGATGAACTCATATTCCTATAACCATTATTAAAAAAATAAGTTGTGAATTCTTTCACTTCATTCAATTGTATAATTTTCAAATATTCAAATAACAATTTAAAAACATCAATACTATGATGAAAGTAATTAAATTTTTTTATATTTTATTTTATATAATTCTGAATGTCTACTACAATACAAGACTACAACAGTAAGAAGAAATGGCACATAGTAGGTGATTTGATTTTACATTACCTAATTTTTTTGAAGATGATTAAAGAGGAATAAGGTTGTAGCTTGCATCAAATTCTAGCTGCTATATGGGGGAAAAAACATAAAAAAAAATAAAAAATAGATCACAAAAAATATGAAATGAATTGGGAATATGAAAAAAAATCTAAAGAAAGAAGAAAAAGAAGAAGAAAGAGGAAGAAGAATTTGAAGGAAAAAAAAAAAGAGAAGAATTGAAGAAAGAGGATGAATTTGAAAAAAATCTGAAAGAATCAAAGAAACAAAATCTAGAGAGAAAAAAAGCTCACCAGCGAAGAAGAAGAATAGAAACTCATCGATGGAGAGCAGATTTGCCGTCGACCCTCAGTGTCGCCTTCGATAGACAGCAGATTCGACCACTCTATTGTTCGAATGGAAGTCGACTTCACTGGTTCTTCAAATGGTTTAGGGTTTCAACTCAAAACGATATTCGTTTTATGTTTTTCATTATTACTAAACACTCCATATTTATTTAAGTTTTCAAAATGGGCAAATATTAATTGCTCTGGTGCCCCTAAAAGATTATGAAAATTTTGTTTTGACCCCGGCGTACCCAACTGCGTACCCATGGAGTACCCATGGCGTACCTGTTGTATATAGGTTGTATAAAATGTGCCCGGTACGTTTTTGCCGTACCTGGTACGCGCGCAGCCGTATCGGTACGCATACCCGTACCTGTACCCGGTACTTGTACAACAATATTTTTGAAGTACTCGTGCTTCAATATTTAAAAAGTACCAAAAGTGTTGAAAGCTGTAACCTATACAAAAGCTATATGAAAGCAGAAAGCTAAAAAAGGCTCAACACGAAAATTGAGCTCGAAAAAGATAATTCACCAAAAAAAAAAAAAAAAAAAAAAACACTTCAAAAGTGAAGAGTCCAGCTTGTCTAAAGTCAGCTTGTCCAGTAAATCATGAAGTAGATATTCTATTGGACCACGTCATTGTCATAAACCATGTCACAATTTCAGCTACATTAATTCATTTCATTTTTTCTTGTCTGTGTATTTAGTGGTACCAGAAAATGATAAACAAGGAAATGGAATGGAAGTCAAGTTCATCCTCCAAAATTTTTAATGGAGTCAAAAGTGCAATCATATTAAACTACTTAAAAAGAAGGAAAGTTATCAATTCTTTCTCATATTTAAACACAATCATGTTGAACCTATAGCAAAATAGGTAATTAAGAAAAAAACCTTGCAAAAAATAGGACTTTTAATTAAAACTGTAGTTGATCAATATGTTAGTCTCCAGATATGTGTTAATGGTTAGACATTGGGTTGGGTCTTGGATCTAAATTTAGAGGATACATTTCCACACTATCACGATAGTGGGAGAGATATATGTTATACATATAAGATAATACGATGTGGTATTCAAGACACTCTCTTCTGATATAGAATATGCTCTCTCTGCTTTTCTTTATCTGTCTACCATCATTGAAGAGAGACAAGCCCTTCATTTGTGGATATTGTAGATAGTGCCCCTTGTGTGGTGTTGCTCATCTGTTGGAGTGAATATTGTTTGTGGTTAATCAATGCATACGGAGTATGTAATTCACCTTGGTTTGGAAGGATTCGGATTTGTGCACACGAGGTAAGTCTGATTCTGCTACCGTTTTCACTAGGATTTGTTGTCTAATGTGGTATCAAAGCCAGGGTCTCTAAGGTGGGGATGTTGGCATCTCACATTGGTTGTGGACGATGTCCAGGAGGGTATAAGACGGCGAAGACACTTCCATTATAAAGGAGCCTTTTGGGTTGGAGCTTAAAGGGACAAACCCGTGAAGCTGGGTTGTTGGGCTAAAGCTATAGTGGAAAATACTTCCAAGTGGGGTTTAGACTGTGAATTTAACACTAACTATATTATATTCCTAGAAGATGTTGGATTTTAATGGAGAGCAATTTTTTATTCTTTCTTGTTGGAAAGATTAGAAAGTTGATGAACGTGTTTGAAGAAGAAAGAACAAATACAAAATATTAAGTTCTAGGCGACTCAATGTGTCAATGTATATATAATATGCAAACACACACATATATATAGAGAGTTTTACAATCTAATGGAAATAAAATAAGGGAGAAAGCAGAGAAATTAAAGGAGAGAAAACCACATAAGGTTATGAAGTGAAAGAATTGAATTAAAAAACTAGTTAATGGACTGCAAACTTTTCGTCTGCGTAGTGTGAAACATCAGCCTCGTCATTGTTGAGGTGGGCAAATGGAATGCACACTTTATTTTTAACAGCATAATTTGATTTAAGAGGATCTTGTTTCAAAGTGAAAGCTATGCAATAAATACATCTTATGTTTTTTCCCCCCATTTTTGTCTCTTCAGAAGTACGATGGTTCCTTTCTCTCCACAGGCACCACATAATGAACAAAGGTTCCACCATCCAGGCTTTCTTCTTTTCTTTCATTCAGCAACCGGCCCCCAACACTAATAATTTAAGAACATAAGCCAACATCATCCACTGAACCTCGAAGGGGGCCAACAGATTACAAAAGTTATCAGTGATTTTCTAGCAAAGGAAGACACAAATTAGTGCACACCACCAGTTAAACTCAGAGTTCAGTATTTTTTGTTCGTTCTTTCTTTTCTTTTTTTACTTTTCTTTCATTGTCCCTTTTTTTTTTTTTTTTTCAAAATAGAAGCAACAGCATAACGAGTTACAGGGTTCTGAAATCATGCTTAAGGTGATACTTCTATCCCAGTTTAGTCACATGTACATGCTATACCCTCCTTGCCACAACATCATACCAACTAGCATTGAATATGACCAGTGGTTGGCTGGCTGCTTTGTGATCATGTTGCAGAGATGCTTCACCGTTCTGTATGTTACTATGAATATTTTGGCAAAAGGAAACCAAAATGCTTCCCCCCCTCGAACAATCCCAGTATGCTTCAGCAGTATTTAAAGAATGCACTGTAATGTATCTGTTTTGGACAATGGTTCTTTATTCTCCCATTCTTATGGTTGGTTTTTATGGTATCTCTGGAAAAGGAGAAAAAACAAAAAACAAAAAAAAAGGGAAGAAAATGAAATATGGAAGTGACAGACATGGTGGTTTGAGTTGAAAGCTCCTATTCTACATGGTGATTGAAGTGATCTATGGATCAGAACCTTCTTGGATGATGCACTCATTGTTGATTCTTTAGTCTTAGTCTGCCGGTCAAAGGATTTGGTTCGTTTAAGTGTCACATGTGAAATGCTTCCTAACTGTTCATAGCTTCTGAAGCCTCTTTAAATGTTGCGACTGCAACAGTAATGCTTCTGAATTCCAGTTAGAGAGAGAATACCCTGTGGAGAAAAAGTATGGCTGATTTTTTAACTCTGAATCTTAATACTGGAAGGATTTGCATTAAACTATATTTTCATAAATTGTACATTAAAGACCATGAAATTATACAAGGGCTTCAGAGCCAATTTGTAATGAAAACGTGTTACACTGATGCTTCAAGTAATACCAAGCTTTACTTTTATCATGAATCTAAATTGAAAGGAAAACAGCGTGACCACCAGTCTTTCATATCTATTTTCATTTCGTCAAATTTATTCTTTTTTCTACTGCCGTCATCCTGCGTAATTGTAGATGAAGCAGGGATCAAGATGAGGGAGGAATTTTCTTATGGTTTGTAGCCTTTATAAGTTGTTCAAATAAAGTGGGAAACTTCCTGCGTCTCCTGATATAGCAGTGCAGGAGGCAGCAAAAACATTAGAACGTGTATTACTATTTTGCAAAGTCAATGTGTTACAGGAATTCTCTAGAGAATAGTCTGTGTAGAAAATTTTTCTTTTAGTGTCTTCTCTTACTTTTTTCTGCTCACGTAGTTTGCTAAAAATCTTTTCTTGGCTATAATCTCCAGGTCATGTGGTTGGTGGACATCTTTAGAGCCAGAATTGTGGATATCTCAGAGCACTCACTAACTATTGAGGTGATGGTGGTGAAATTTTGCTGGAATTTATTTATTTATTATTATTGTTATTTTTTTTGGAATAAAATTTAACGCAGCATATGACCTGAATCTTGAATTCCTGCTATGTTTGTATTGCTAAATGTCTAAAGTAGCTATTGGCTGTGTTATCCTCTATTATAAAATGTCAGATGCAGGTGTGTGTCTTTTCATTTAACTTGTATCACAGGACATGGAGATGGCTGAGTTATCAAAGCAAAATGATGTTTCTACTTGGTATAGGTGCTTAGTATGAATGTTGCACTCAATTTGTAAGTTAATTTGTGGACTATTACCTGGAAAGTGTTTCAAGTAATTTGCAGTAATTGTGATTGTATTTGCCTTCTTTTATATACTCTGTCAGATAGGTGTTTTGTGGTAGGCATGTAGAAGGTGACCTCCATGCCCACATCCACTTTCTGTTACATGTGGCCTAGGTTCTTCACTGTGAGATGCCTGAATGATACTGACAAAGGGAAGGTCGTAAAGGCTATGCTTTCCTCAGGGGTGGTTGATCTTGCATGTATTCATAGCAAAGACGGACCATGTTAGTAAGGATGTGCTTAAAAGTCTTTTATACAACATATTTGTTGATTGGGTGGCTTTGGGTGCTGTGAGACTGCAGGACCCATGGGTATTTTGGTCTTATGGGAGAAGAGAGTGTTGAGCAGGAATGATATGCTATTGGGGTCCTATATCAGCCTATATGCCTCTTGCTTGATTGTGGGAGGATAGCTTTATACCTGAGTTTTTTCCACTTTGAAAATATGTGGTTGAAGGTGGAAGTTTTATTTGTATTTTTTCTGTTCAAATAGAGTTGAGAATTGACGGAGGGTGCTAGGTATCAAGAAATCCTAGCTTTGTCATAGCTAGGAAGTTGAAAATGCTGACTTGAAGTTATAGAACAAAGATGAGGAAGGCTTATGATTTGAGCAAAATCAAGGAGATTGAAAATAAAGAAGCAAACTCTGGTATTTCAGATGATGAAGTGATACAAAGAGAGGAAGCTAAAGGGGTCCTTAGGTCATCTGATTCTCATGGAGGACATTAGCAGCAGGTAGATAATTGGGTCTCAATGACTCCAGGAGGCTGATCGTAGTATATGAAGTTCTTCAAGCATATGGAGGCTCATTAGAGGTTGGCAGCTTGGTCATTGAAGGTGAGGAGACTAGAAAAGTGGAGCTCATATGTAGGGGCATGGTTAGCTTCTACAGGAACCTCTATATGGAATCATATGAATGAGTAGCTTGGTTGAATGGCTTGAATTTTTTTTCTCCATTTCAGTGGAAGACAACATATAGTTGGAACAACCCTTTTTTTGAGGTGGTGGTGATTGCACTGAAAGAGGGCAATAAGGATGAGGCTCAAGGTCTAGCTGGTATGCCTATAGCTTTTCTTCACGCTAGTTGGGAGGTGGTGAAAGAGGACGTGATGGCATTATTTGATGCTTCCATGAGGCGGTAACTTTTGAGAGGAGCTTAAATGCTTCTTTGAAAGGCTTGATTCCTAAAAAGGAAGGACTGTGGAATTGAGGGACATTCAACCTATTATTTTGATGGCATGCATCTACAAACTTTTGGCAAAGACTGGCTTTTGTTTTGACAAGGTGTTGATTTTTATGATGTCTAAGAATCAAAATGCTTTTGTAGTAGGGAGCAAATCTTAGATGCCATGGTTATTGCTAATGATTGTTTGGAGTCATGGTTGAGGAGTGGAGTTCCAACTGTTACCTTTAGAAAGCCTTTGATAATGTGAATTGGGACTTGCTCTTGTACATGCTGGTGAGGATTGGGTTTGGGTGGAAATGGGGCTAATGGATTAGGTACTGCCTCTCAACCATTCAATTTTTAGTGTCAGTAAAAGGTATACCACCTGCTTTCTTCTCAAAAAGATCCTCTCCCCATGATTTTCATTTTGGTAATGCAAGGCTTGATTGGGGGTGTAGAGGTTGGCTGGGCTTGGGAAAGAGAGGGGGGGGCTTAGAGTTTCTGTCTGTAAAGAGATTTTTTTTTTTTGGTCTTTGGTGGACTTTTTAAATTTTTTCCCTTTTCTTTTTTCATTTTTAGGGACTTCTAGTCTAGTAAGATCTAAAAGTTAAAAGTTGTGGATTTTTTTAATTTTTGAAGTTCACCGAAAATTAAATAAGTCAACAAAAAAGTTGCTGTAAGGCATTTTCCAAACCAGCCCTAAGGAGATCAGTTGAGGAATTTGAGATGTATTTTGTTGGGCTTTAAGGCAATGGCTAGCATGAAGGTGAATGTCAGTAGGAGTGAACTTTGGAAAGGTACCAAATATACATGTTCTTGCCATGAATATCGGATTTCGATTGGCTTTTCTTCATACCTCTTATTTAGGTCTTCCACTTGGGGCCTTTTATAAGGCTACCATAGATTTGGAAATATGATTGTACGCTTTGAAAGGAGGTTGGCAGGTTGGAAAAGACAATATCTTTATAAAAGAGGAAAGCTCACACTTATCAAAAGCACTCTATCTAGCCTTGCTGCTTATTTCTTTTTAGCTTTTACTGGTGGTTTTGGGCGAGGAATTCTAGTATCATCTTGTGAATTGAGATAAGATTTGTATGCGGATGAAGGAAGGTAGTTTGGATATTCATCACTTTACCAGCTTTAACGAACCTCTCCTTGGGAATGGCTTTGGATATATGTTGTGCAGGTGGGAAGTTTTGGAAGAGGGTGGTGGAGTACAAGTACTGTTTGCAGTTGGGGGGGGGGGGGGGGAATGTTTGGGCATCTATAGAGGTTAGTAGTTCTTGTACCTCTGGAGAGAAATTGGGAGTAGATGGGCTGACTTGGTTTTGGATTGTTTGCAGTTCTCGGAATCAGGTGTGGTTTGGAATCTTCTTTTGTCAAAGCTTTTCCACATTGGAAATTATGAGCAACAGAGGAGTTCTTGGAGTAATTAGTTAGTGTGAGGTGTTCGAGAATCCCTGTACTCTTATTTTCTTCTATCTGTTTGCTTTTCCTTCTTCTTAGTTGATTCTTTTTGTTATCTCTTCTTATTTTTGAATTTGATTCTTCTTCGACAATAGACTCATCATCTTCCTTTTCTTCCTAGCACCATTTTCCCTGATTGTTTATTTCTTCTACACTATTTCTCCTGTCCCTGGATTTTATTTGATCTCTTTTGGTCTTCTCTTATTCTATTTATATCTTCTTATTTGACAACTGATTTTTCTTTTTCATTATCAACTTCACCCTACTTTTTCTTTCATTTATTAGGATCAAGAGTGTAATTTCGGTTTCCAATCATTATGGAGGTCCGAGATTTATTGAGTAGGAGATTCTATTACAATCATGTTCAAGATATTAAGATTGAATAGGTAGTTTTCATCTTACAAATTAATAGTGCATCCAGAGGTGGAATAGTGAAAATTACAGCTATAAACAGCTCACGTAGTTACACTTTAGTTGTGGATTTGGGTTTTGTGATATTTGCATGAGGACTAAATTGATCATCTTTTGATACATTGTGACATAACTGTCCGTGTGTGCTGATATTTGACCAAGAGTGTTAGAATAGTAGAGTTTTTATGTTATTTTGCTTAGTTACATTGAGGATACTATTGTCATATTCTATTGTTCTAATATAAATATGTGCCAAGGTGGAGGGTTTGTTACAGACACAAAACCTATTTGTCTAATTCTCTTCTTCTTGTGTGTGTGTGTGTGTGTGTGTGTGTCTTCTATCCTTAATTTCTCACTTTACACTTAAAACTATGAATTTTTTAAAATCATGTTATCTTGATGATTCAGGTGACGGGAGATCCAGGGAAGATGGTTGCAGTGCAAAGAAGTTTAAGTAAGTTTGGCATTAGAGAAATTGCCAGAACTGGAAAGGTTGGTTTTTCTGTTAAAATAGTTTGTCAAATGTTCACTCTTTCTTCTCAGGACTTATCTAGATTATCCATTCAGACATGTATGCTTTTTATGAAATCTGAACTGTTAGTCCTTCAGATTGCTTTGAGAAGGGAAAAGATGGGGGAGTCTGCTCCTTTTTGGCGATATTCAGCAGCTTCATATCCAGACCTTGAAACAACAATGCCGGTAGACACTTCTGTACGGGACATAAAGAGAAAACGCAATGGAGAATCTGATACATCTGTTAGGGTATGCATTTATCTAAATAATGCCTCCTACTGTTGTCCTAGCTAAGTGGGTTTGTTTCTTCAATTAGTATAAGAGAAAAACTAGTAGTAGGCACATGCAAAGCTCATGCAAATAAAATTACTAGTTTTGGAAAATGATGTAACCGACTTTATAATGTAATTATATAAGTTGAAGATAATTTGATTGGGTCTTAATTTCTAGATTAAATATATAATTGAATATTTTAGTCACTACAATCTCCGATTTTCTTCTTGTAATTATTGTTGTCAACTCATAATGTGCAACCCCACTTTTGAAAAATATTAACAAAATATAATTTACTTGACCACCTCTACAATTTGTCATCATAAATTACTATAGTAGATTCCTCAATACCTGATACATTTTTGGGAAGAATATTAATGTTGGCTTTGTAGTCTCTCCCTTTCTATTAGTAGAATTAATGTGTGCAAGTTAGTGGCCTTCGTGTAGCCTCTCCCTTTCCAAAAAATTAATAGATTTTTTTTGAGTTTGAATGCTTATTATTTGTCTGTTTGTTGAGGCCAGAGTGCACACTCCTTTGGTTAAAAGAAAAAAAGAAAAAAAAATTCTTACAATTCGTCACATCAAATGATGTTATATCTCCTACCTGTATTTACGGCACAATACAAGCAAGTGTAGAAAGATACTCGATTTAGGCCAACAAGAAAAAATGGAAAATGAACAGAAATCAGGTGTGATCTGACCAGAATTTTCATCCATCCTTCATCACCTCTTCATCAGTTCAGAAGAAACTTCGATATGGATTGATTCTTCTTTTAAAAATATGCATTTTCTACGATTGCAGTACTCTGATTTGCTCATTTGCTTGTTATATTTTTGTATTTATCTAAAATTACCCATGCTAATTGTCTGACTTTTGATCTGTGGAATGATGATAAAGTGATAGTGGATGAAGTTGTTGAACTAAGAGTACAACTGGAGAATCCTTGGCCAAGATTTCTTTTTAAGCATGATCATATCATCATAGTTGTCAAATCGGGATTCAAATCGTGAATTGAAATGGCCTTGTACTGAATCACGAATCGAATTGAACCGTAAATCTTAAAGATTTGGTTATCTTTTTAAAATTACATAGGAAAATATATCTACATACTTAGATGTTAAATATAACTTGTAAATAGCATTGGCACATGAATTTTGTTATTGCTAATTTTATTTCTAGTATTGAGATTCTCATTCCCTTCAAGATTCCTGTCATTCAAAGATAACCTTAAAGTTGTGTAATTATTTGTGTCTTGTTTAAGGGATGGGATGTTGGGTGTATTATCATTTGCCCTTATGGTAAGTTGTCAAAATGAGATTTGAATTGTGAATTGAAATGGCCTTGTATGAAAAATAAATAAAAATCGAATTGTGAATCATAAAGATTCGGTCACTTTTTTCTAAATTACTTAGAAAAATATATCTATACACTTTGATGTTAAATATGATTTATAATTATGAAATATTTAGACTTAAATCAATGAAAATGTTGTTTTTGAATGATGATCATATTGTCTACTAGGTAAGAAGTTAACAAAACTTCTATGTAAGATAACCATCTTACCTTTTGTCCTTTTAGATTTTTCTTATCAACCGTTCTTAATAAAGAAAGTAAACAAAGACAAACTCTCAATTTCTAAGTAAAAGTAACTCAACAACAATGTTTTAAACTTTTTTACAACTGAAGTAATAATACACTCACTTCAAGGGGTAAAGAAACCCAAATCTCCAAAATTTTCAAAAATCTCACTTTATAGCTTCAAAAGATTTCTTTTTTTTAAGTGCAAACACTTGGATAAAGTTGAATTTGTAAGCCTAGAATTCGTAGATAGAGAAGGTTCTTTTTGTTTTGTTTTGTTTTTGTTTTTGTTTTCCTCCTTCTGGGATTTGCGTATTTCAGAGTAAATAAGGAGGGAAAAAGTCAAAGTATGGTGTATAGTAACCATAAAGGCGTTAAAAAGGTTGCGAAAACCATTTTCCTACAGTTAAAAAGTAAAAAAAATGCTAATAATCGATTTTAGCAAATCAAAAGTGAATCGATCGATTCATGATTCACTCATTCAGTTCAACGATTCATTAATTTACCCATGATTCACAACTATATGTGATTCATGCAACCTGTACATGTCGGTTACCTAGTGAATCGAATTGCATCGTACGATTATAATAACAGAGCAGTATTTCTAGTCTAGGAAAGGTGCTAAAGGGATAAAAGGGAAAAAAAAAAAAAAAACTCATTGACACAATTCACAATTCCTCATATAATGGTTTAGTTTCAATTGATATGATATTGACTTGAATGATCCAAGATGCTAAATTGTTTTATGTTGCTGAGATGTGCTGGTTTTCATATGTATACACTTGAGTTTTCAATGAACATCACTTGACTAATCCTATCTTCATGCTTGTGGTTATGGTTGTTAGAATCTTATGATTCATGATCCAATTAATATGATTCTATATGAGTTTCAACCAAAACAATTCGGTTTGTGTTGTTGAATCTTAGTTTGAGTGAATTGTACGAATCAATTGCGATTCACTACGATTCATTGCAATTCAATTTTGTTTGCATAATGCATGAAACGATGTCGCTTTTTCAAAACAAAAAGTGATCAATTAATTATATTGATATACATTATATATATACACATATAGAGTGTAGTTAAATTGATATTTATTTAATTTTTAACACTGTATGTTTTAATATGTATGTATAATATAAAATGATATATTATGCTAAATAAAGTGGATCTTATGATTAACGATTCAATACGATTCACAATTTTAGCAAAACGATAAGGAATGATTTGGAAAAGTCATATGCAAGTTTAATCCGAAAGTGTGAAATATTCGGGCTGCTCCCCAAGTCCCAACTAAGAAAAATGACATGCTAAACCCTCCTGCATCGTGAATAGAATGTTAGCTCGATCACTTTCGCATGGGTGTATATTAGTTGGAGAAATTTCTAGAAGTATGGATCTAATAATTGGAGAACAATTTGCTGTTGGGCTAAAACTCTTTTCCATTAATTAGTCTACTGTTGTAGTTCCCCTGCTCAGTGTACGCAACTTTCTCAGATTTTTGGTTAATGTAGTATATAAAGAAATTATATGGGCAAAGCGAATTGATTAATCGCCTCTGCTATGGAGTCTAGCCACAAGGTTTACATGATTTCCTCCTTGGAACATTATGTTTTGCTGGTATTAGCACTAGTTACACAATTAAATTCCATTTTGTACATTTTCTCCTGGGGTTATTCCATTATTGGTGTTTACTTAATTAGTTTGATGTTGAATCATGATTGTCTTCCTGTTTGTTAATGGACTTCTGGACACTAACTTATCTACTTGTCGAATAGGTAATGAGAGTTCCAAACACCAAACCCCTCCCACCTTATTAATTTAGTGCTAACTTTAAGTGTAATTTATATTATTCATGTTCAAAACTTATGTTTGTTATATTGCATTTGTGGGTTGAGTATTTTATACATTTTTGTTCATTCATGAAGGGTGATGTTTATCCTGTGGAACCAATGGATGACTTCCCAGTAAATCAAGTTCTTGATGCTCATTGGGGTGTTCTGAATGATGAGGATGTAAGAATTCTTGTTGCTGCTCATGATCGTATTACATTTTTTCTTTGAGATACTGCAGTTGTTTTTATTTATTAATAAGAATTGTAGTTGTTATTTGTAGGTTAAATACATTGTCAATAATTTGAAATTATGGTCCATCTTTACGGAAATGTTGTTCAGATATCCAATCTGATTACTTAAAACTAAAGTGTTCAAAATAATTACTTTTGTGATCTTATTTTTTAATTGAGTAGTTGAATTTGTTACTCTGTCCGTTTCCCTTTCCCTTCCCAAGGGACTTTTTAGGAAAAAATATTCTACTTGGTGCATAAATCTCCCGCTTACAGCATGGTCTGGGAGAGGTAATTGTAGGCAGCCTTATCTCCACTTTTTTGTGGAGGGGTTGATTCACGTGACTCAAACCCTTGTTCAAATGCTGGGGGCGATAGTTGGGGTGACAATCATATGGGTTTGGGCAGGTTGTAAAGTTGGGTTTTTGTCTACTCACTTTCTATTGCCCATTTAGCTAGCTATTTTTTTATCCATATCCCGCCCACCTCATTATTTAAAGCCATACTCAACCTGCCCATTAACCCAATTATATATTTACATATAAAATTAAACACCATGTTAACACCACCCCCGCTGTCCTACCATCACCACTACCACTGCTGCAGCCGCCAAACAATGAGAAAATGATACAAATGTCAACTCACAAGCAATGAGAAGAGGAGCATGCTGGTGTGTAGCATACACCGAGGATTACTTGTGTAAATAAACTACATCTGGTAATTCTTTAAGGTCACTTCATATTGGTGGTCATGGCTCATTGGGTTCGGTTATTTGTTAGAGTTAACTTTAAGATCAGTGCAGAATTTAATTGTCAAAGATTTCACAGTTAGTTATCTAATTGTAGGTTTCTCCAGTTGTTTTGTATTTTTTGACCAATGACCAATGGAAGGATTAATGCAAGCAATGTCTGTGAGAACTCATGATGAATACATAATATGCAACAACATGGTTGCCCAGCGAGTCAATTAATTTAGGAATATTTGAATGTCTTCCTTTGGCCTTACTACAGCCAACGTAGCTTGTTATTATGCTCAAATGCATTTAAAAATCTGATGGTGTATATTAATTGTACTAGGCAGGACTATGGTTATTTATTTATAATATAACAGCTTTATGTTTCTAGTATTGAGTAATGGTAGTGGGGTTGGCAAAGGTGGTGACAGTGGTTGAGCCGGTTAAAAAAGATCAAGTTTTGTTGGGTCATTTAATGTTGGGTAACTTAGGGCTTACCCATTTAGGATTATTTTTAAATAGGTATGAGTGAATCATGACTCATATCTAAATGGGTTGGATCTTTACTCATTTATTGGGCAGGTTTATGGGTTTGGGTAAACATTGCCGCTCCTAGGATAGCAGATGCGATTGCACTAGGTCACGAACAAAAAGGTCGTGTCCAGAGTAGGGCCGACTCCACCTAATAATTGATGGGGTCCCATCACCCCATCAACTTATCAAAAACTCTTAATTTTTGTATTTTATATTGTTAATATTTTATTTAATATGATTTTATATCATTAAAAAATTAAGGGACCCCACTATATAGTTTGACCTCAATAAATAAATAATTTTTTGATTACACATATACAAGAAAATGTGTTTGACATTATTGACAATGAAGTTATTATGAATCAATTCTAAAAAATAAAACCTCATCGAATACAATTGTAAAAGTTTATATTCTTTTTTGTTAAGACAATAGTATAATATTTTTGTAATTAATTCTACTTAAAGTTTGAGAAGTTTAAGGTCTTGTTTGGCATTTGACTTTTTAAATAATTTTTTGGCTTAACTGTTTTATGCGGTGAAAAAAGTTAATATACTTGATAATAATTTTTAGTTGTATAAAAAACCATATTGACTGGTATGTATGACTTATTTTTTTAGCCTTTTAGCTTTGTATTTTTATAATTTTCATTTTTTTTGACCTTTTTACATTTTTCTTTTTCTTTTTTTCCGTAGTCTTTTGGATTTTTTTACTCTAAAAGTCAAGTTTACAAATAAGGCCTAAATGTTGTTTAGTTTAAAAATTTTATTTATTTATTTTTATGAATTTGTGAAACTTGAGCATGTGGGGTGAACCTTGTGAGAATATAATCGTATATATTATAGATTTGATATAGTTCTGATAGTGTAAATATTAGGCATGATTGTGATTATGTAAATCTCGTATTTCCCTTTTGGTTTAGGCGTTAGGGTTATATAAACTAAGGTCTTGATGTAATTGGAAAACAATTGAATATACAATATTCTTCAGAAACTTAAATGGTATCAGAGCCGCATTCGAAACCCTAGTCCTCATTTGAGTTTGAATCAACCCTTTTGGTTTAGTCTCTGGTTCGTGGCCATCAGACGACCTACGTAGCCATCAGACAACCTCTCTTTGAAATCGCAGTCGTGGTCGCGACCTTTCTCACACTCTGGAGTGGCGATCGTACTCGCCTTCTCTTTCCCGACTCACATCCGTCATCGCTATTGAAATCGTAGCGTGATCAGCCTCAGCATCCTCTGATTTTGTCACTATTCTACACTCGTAAGAGGTGTCTCTCTCTAGTTCTGGAGGCGCGACACCTTGTGCTTCGCAACTTCTTTTGGTCTTCTCCGATTGTCTCTCTGCTTGTGGTTCTCCAGTTGATTGGGTTAGTACACTTAAAACCTATTTTAGGTTTATTACTGTTCGACCCCAGCACCTTTTGAATATTATAATTTTGACCCATTAATTCTATAAACCTTGTTTTATTATAATGTTGGACACTAAAAACCAAGCCATCAAGTGCAAACTCACTGTGACAATTATGCCTATTGGGCCAGTGTTATGAAGAACTTTCTTCTTGGTCAGAAAAAATGGGTTATGTTTTTGGTTTTGTTCCTCGTCTATTGGACCCAAAGGCGGAAGGATATCTGACTTCCTGTGATACTTGGGATTGTGATAATGTCCAAGTTCTGACTTGGTTTCATAATTCTGTTGATGACCGTATTAGAATGATGTTTTTCAAATATAGTATTGCTAAGAAGGTGTGGGATTATTTACTGGGTGTTTATCAGCAGTCCAACTTTGCTAAGCGGTATGAGTTGGAAACAGCTATTCAGAGTGCTCGTCAGCGGGGTCAGACTATTCAGGATTTCTATATTGAGATGACAGGTCTCTAGGATCATTTGGTTCTCATGGAACCACCTAGCCTCAAGGTATTAGACACTTATGTTAAGTTTCGGGAGCAGGGTCATTTAGCGCACTTCTTAACGGCTCTTTTCTCTCAGTATGATGCTATCCATGATGGCATCCTTCATCGGTCTCTTCTTCCCTCTGTGGATGCTATTGTTCATGAGCTCCTTTTCGAGGAAACCCGTCCGTCTTAAGATGGGCAGTCAGATTCTTCCTCCCTCTGTCTTCTTGGCTCCTGCTAAGCCTTCTTTGCTATCAACTCCTCTTCATTAGCTTCAAGCCACTGCAAAGCCCAAAAAGGGGCCATTAGGTCTAGATGAGTGTGCTTTCTGCCATTAGAGGGGTCATTGGAAATACAACTGTCCCAAGAAGGGACGTCAGCCTGCTCCGTCCCAGCCACCTCAGACACAGCTCTGCAATCCTGCTTTGAGTACTTTCCGGCCTCCTGCTGCTTATACTGCATCTGCTCCTACTTCAGATCCTGACTTGGCTTCCTTGAGTGCTCAGCTTGCTCAACTTTAGCATATCATGTCCACCTCTCAGTCATCCCCATCTACCTCCGCTCTTACCTCTCTTCATTCAGGTTTGATTGGGTCTTCTTCAGGTGTCTTTGCTTCCATCTGGCTTTTTGATTTTGGTGTCTCTCACTATATGACTCCTCACCTTTTCTTACTTCGAAACTATATTCCCCAATCCACTCTTATTATTAATACTGCTAATGGGTCTGGTATGTCTGTTCTGTCTATTGGGTCTGTCTTATCCTCTGCTATGTTTGCTATTACTATTCTCTTTGTTCTTTATGTCCCTCAGCTATCTGTTAGTTTATTATCTATCAGTCAACTTGATGCTTCTGACTTTGATGTTATTTTTTCTTCTTTTGCTGTCTGTTGTGTGCAGGATCGGGTGTCTAAGAAGCAGATTAGGACCGACCATAGAGTTGGAGACCTGTATGTGGTAGAAAACTTGCATCTCCCTTTATCCATCTCTCTAGTTGCACTTTCCTCGTTTCAGTTAGATTCTTAGTCGAGTTGGTTTTATTTATGGCATTCTCGCCTAGGTCATTTGTTTGTTGACCGCTTACGGTCTTTAGCTCAGTCTGGATTGTTGGGTAAAGTTTCTCTTTGTCAAATTTGTTAGAATAATATAGTATTATTTGGGTTATTATTTTGTAATTATTCTATGCCTTAGTGCTTCCTTGAAATTATTAATCTTCATTAATATAAATAGGGGATGATATCCTAATCATTCCCTAATCTTAGTATTCTCTAAAATAAACATGGTGTCAGAGCCACAACCCTAAACCCTAAATCATACACCACACAGCCACCATAAACCTGCCGGAGTCAGCCCTAAACCATACACCACACAGTCACCATAAACCTGCCGGAGTCAGCCTTAAACCATACACCACACAACCACCACAAACTTGTCGGAGTCAGCCCTAAGTCGCAGGTGCCCAGTCACTAATTGGTCACTGTTGACAGGCCTTCTAGCCTTAAGTCGACCATGGTGGTTTTGGCCAACAGGCCATCTTGCTTGGTCGAACCCCTTGTTCACTGTCGCAGGTCCTTGTCGACAACTCTTCTGGACTAATTCGACTTCTGTGGCTTTGTCGTCTTCCTTGCCGACTACCACTGGCAGTCTCTCAGCCCCAGCTGACAGCCTCGAGGCTTTCTCTAGCTTCCTTCGTCTCCCTCTGTGTCGTCTTCCTCTTGTTTGACTCTCGGTGTTGTCTCCCTCTTGTTTGACCTTCTACTACGGCACTTTGATGAGGTATTGACCTCGGTTTTTTGTTTGTGTTTTCTTATTTTCTTCTCTAAAAAATAGAAAATAAAAAATAAAATAAAATTTATGAGTGTTTAATCCTTTAATATTCTTAGTGGTCTTAGTGCTTACTATTCCTCCACCATCTTTCGGGTTTATGATTGACACTAGTTTTTGTTAAGGGTTAGGTAGTAGTATCCGTGGCAGATTCCACCAGTGGGTCCATTACTTCTTAGACACCTAAGAGTGAGAGTTCCATTATACCTACTACTATGACTGATAATCCCAACCTTAGTCTTAAAATCACCACCTCTCTATTCAATGGTCAGAATTATCTAGCATGGTCGCAAAGTTTGACTATTTTTTTGAAGAGCAAAAGAAAGATGGGGTATGTTGATGGCAGGATACAGGCACCCAGCACCATGGACCAGGGTTATGATCAGTGGGAGATTACCAACTCCTTGATTAGGGGTTAGTTTATACATTCTATGGCCCCGGGGATTGGAGAGGGCTGTCTATCTATGGACACTGCACAGGATATTTAGGAGGCAGTGGCTACTACTTGTTCCCTCAAAAGGAATTTCTCACAGGCATTTGAGTTGCGCCGCTCTATTGAGAGCACTGTTTAGGGGGAGCAAACTGTTCTTCAGTACTTTACCTTTCTCACCAATGGCTAGAAATGTCTTGATCACCTGCAGGATTATAAACCTGTTTGCACTGCTGATCCAATTGGGTATAGGGAGTTCATTGCACAAGAAAGGGTCTTCAAGTTTTTGGCCTGTCTCAATGTGGAGTATGATCTGGTTCGGAGTCGGGTTCTGAGTATGGATAATGTTCCTTCACTTTCGGAGGCATTCGCCTATGCACAGAATGAGGAGAGTCGTCGGTCTACTATGATGTCACTTGTCTGTACTGACCGCTCAGCGTTATTGTCTACCCCTAGAGATGGCCTCAGTCTGACTCCCATCCCTCCGTCTGCTGCCAAGGAGTTTGTCTTCTATGATTACTGTTGCAAGCTACGGCATACTCGTGAGACATGTTGGAAGCTTCATGGGACTCCATCCGGGGGTGGAGGTGATCGGTTTGGTTCTAGAGGCGGTCGGTCAAGCCAGTCTAGAGGACGTGGCTCCCACCCACGGGCTCATTAGTCTAGTGCCGTTGATACACTTGATTCTACTTTCGCTTCCATCAGCCAGGCTTCTGATGGTCTTTCTGGCATGACTATTCATGAGCTCGAGGATGTTCTGCGTTATTTGTTGGACTGCTGGTCTTCTACTGCTTTCAGTACATCTTTCTCGTGGTTTGCCCGCTCAAGTAACTTAGTCTCTTCTCTTCGTGTTTTCCTGTCTCATAAATCTTTGCCCTGGATTATTGATTCTGGTGCCTTCGATCATATGTCTAGATCCTCTGACCTTTTCTCTGCCTATAAGCCCTTTTCAGGTCAGAACAAAGTTAGGATTGCAGATGGTACTGTTTCTTCCATTTCTGGGAAAGGTTTAGTCTATGTCACTCCTATCATACCTCTATCTTTTGTTCTCCATGTTTCCAATTTTTCTGTTAGCCTGTTATCCTTGAGTCGTATTTCAACGGATTTGAATTGTAGTGTGGCTTTTTTTTCCTGATCATTGTCTTTTTTAGGATCTTGTCATGAGGACGACGATTGGCAGTGGTAGTGCAGAAAATTGTCTCTACTTCCTGGATCAACTGGATAAGCTTGCTCCTTCCACCACGAGTCCTACTACCACTGATGATATATGGCTGTGGCATCGGCTTTTTGGGCATCCTTCTTTTTATTTACATAAGCATTTATTTCCATCTGTTTTTTCAAACAATGATGTGTCTGAATTTCTTTGTGAGTTTTGTCAACTTGGAAAACAACACAGAGCTTCTTTTGCTCGAAGTTTTAAAGGAAGTTTAGTTCCTTTCTTATTAATACATTCTGATGTCTGGGGTCCATCTTGTGTTGTGTCTGTGAAAGGTCATCGCTAGTTTGTTACTTTTATTGATGATTTTTCTAGTACTACTTGGGTGTATCTCATGAAAGACAAAAGTGAGGTTTTCTCTGTGTTCCGCAATTTTCATAAGATGATTTGTATTTAGTTTGGGGCCACTGTCAAAATATTCCGTTATGATAATGGGGGTGAATCAGATTCTGGGTTAGGGCACTATTTTTGTACTCATGGCATTATCTATCAGACCTCTTGCACCAATACCCCTCAACAATATGGGGTGACGGAACGTAAGAATCGACATCTTCTTGACATGGCTCGGTGCATATGTTTTTTCTATGAGTGTGTCTCGGTCATACTGGGGCGACGCTGTTCTCACCATTACCCATCTTATAAATCGTCTTCCTACCCAGGTCTTGCAAAAACAAGCTCCTCTTCAAGTCCTCCTAGGTTCCCAGTTCTTATTTTCTAGTCCTCTCAAAATATTTGGCTGTGTCTGTTTTGTCTGTAATCACTCTTCTATTCATGGTAAGTTGGACCCTCGCTCTCTTAAATGTGTTTTTATTGGGTACTCTCGTACTCAAAAAGGGTATAAGTGTTATCACCCTCCTTCTCATAAGTGATTTGTGTCCATGGATGTCACATTCTTTGAGTCCCAGTTGTATTTCTTTTCCTCTTCGGTATCACAGTCCTCCCTTTAGGGGGAGCCTTGGTGTGAAGTGATTCCTATGGTGGAACTAGTTATTTTGCACCACCAACTCCTACTGGGACTACAGAACCTAATGTTACCAAGGATAGGGAAGGGCAAGTTTATGTCAGAGACAAAGACAAACATAAAGTTAATTGGATACAAGAGACCACTTCTGCTCCTCTACTGCTATCTCCTGCTTCTGATGAGAGTCCAGGTAACTTTGAATCTCTTGAGTTCATTTGATATTGATGTTGATGTTATTATTGCCAAGAGAAAGGGTGAGAGATTTTATACTCAACATCCTATCTCAAATTTTGTGTCTTACTCTCATTTGTCGTCCTCATATAGAGCATTTCTGTCAAATATTTCCTTTGTTAGCATTCCTAACCATTTTTAGGATGCTTTTGCTACCTCTGAGTGGAAACTTGCAATGATTGAGGAAATGAAAGGACTTAGGAAGAATGACACTTGAGAATTGACTGAGTTACCTAAGGGCAAATGACTTGTAGGATGCAAATGGGTGTATACTGGGAAATACAAAACGGATGGTTCCATTGAGCGTTACAAGGCTAGACTTGTGGCAAAATGGTTCACTCAGACATACGTCGTTGACTATCAGAAGACCATTGCCCCTGTGGCTAAGATGAATTCAGTCAGAGTACTTCTCTCTCTAGCAGCTAATCTAGATTGACCACTTCATCAGTTTGATGTAAAGAATGCCTTTCTCCATGGTGACCTCGAAGAAGAGGTATATATGGACATTCCTCCTGGTTTTGAGGATCATCAGACAGAAGGCAAAGTATGCAGGCTTCGGAAGTCATTATATGGTCTCAAGCAGTCTCCAAGGGCTTGGTTTAAGAGATTCACTCAGGCTATGCTTAAATATGGCTTCAAACAAAGTCAGACAGATCACACATTGTTTGTGTAACATTCCTCACGTGGTAAGATTACAGCATTCATTGTTTATGTAGATGACATAATTCTTACAGGCGATGATAGTGAGGAAATACCTATGTTGAAATATTTAGCAGTGAGTTTGAAATCAAAGACTTGGGGAGCTTGAAGTATTTTCTGGGAATTGAAGTTGCTCGCTCCAAGGATGGGATATTTATCTCACAGAGGAAGTATGTGTTTGACCTGCTGAAGAAAACTGGGATGCTTGGCTGCAAGGCCTGTGACACTCTACTGGAACCTAATCAGAAACTGGAGGATGATGAAAGAGGAGCAGCTGTTGATAGGGGGAGCTATCAGTGATTAGTGGGTAAGCTCATTTACCTATCTCACTTCCGTCCTGATATTGCTGTTGCTGTCAATGTGGTTAGGCAGTTTATGCATGCTCCTCTTCAGATTCACTTCGAGGCTGTCATGAGAATTTTGAGGTACTTGAAGTCTGTTCCTGATAAGGGTCTTTATTTTTCAAAGTATGATCATCTTCGTGTGGAAGCCTATACAGATGCTGACTGGGCTAGATCAGTAATTGATAGGAGATTGACTTCAGGGTATTGCACCTTTGTTGGAGGCAACCTAGTTATTTGGAGGAGTAAGAAACAGAATGTGGTTGCCAGGTCAAGTGCAGAAGCTGAGTTTAGAGTTATGACACAAGGGGTGCATGAGCTCTTATGGATCAAGTTATTGTTGAGTGGTCTAGGTATTGATCAGACGAATTCCATGCGGTTATACTGTGATAATAAGGCCGCTATCAACATTGCTCACAATCCGATGCAACATGATAGGACAAAGCATGTTGAGATTGATCGCCACTTCATTAAGGAGAAACTCACTAGTGGCGCAATATGTACTCCCTTTGTGCAGTATCGTGAACAACTTGCTGACATCCTCACCACGGGAGTTGGGAGTAAACCATTTCATAACATCTTAGGCAAGCTGGGCCTGAGAGATATTTTTGCTCCAGCTTGAGGGGGAGTGTTAGAATAAATAATACTATTTGAGTTATTATTTTGTAATTATTCTATACCTTAGGGCTTCCTTGTAATTATTAATCTTCATTAATATAAATAGGGGATAATATTCTAATCATTCCCTAATCTTAGTATTCTCTAAAATAAACAAAATTGATGAATGTCGGGGATGTAAACTTGTCAAAATGTCAGCTTTATCATTTCATAAAAGTACTTCTATTTCTGTTTCTTCATTTTTTCTTGTGCATACTGATGTCTGGGGACCTTCTCCTGTTCTCACTAAAGGGGGTTTCCGCCTAGTATGTATCTTTTGTTGATGATTGCACCCGCTATACTTGGGTTTATCTTATGACTCATAAATCTGACTTCTACCAAATATACCGTACATTTCAGTCTATGATCACTACACAGTTTGGGTCTACCATCAAATTGTTACGGTTTGACTTAGGTAGAGAGTATTTTAAAACTGAGTTCTGTGAGTATCTGGCCAATTTGGGTACCATTCACCAAATTTCCTGTACTGATACACCCGCCCAAACTTGTCGTGTTGAGCGTAAACACCGTCATCTCCTCGAGACAGCTAAATCTCTCCTTTTTGCCTCTGTTTCAGCTCCCTTTTGGAGGGAAGCAGTTCTTATAGCTGCTTTTCTTCTTAATCGTATGCCTACCCCCTATTCTCTGGTCGTTCTCCTTATGAGGCTCTGTTTTCCTAACTTCCCAATTACTCTCTTGTTCGTGTTTTTGAGTCTGCTTGCTTCGTCCTTCTTCCTCGAAAAGATAGGACAAAACTTAGTGCCCGTTCTGTCCTGTGTCTTTTTGGATTACAGTCTTACTCAGAAGAGCTATCGTTATTATGATCCTGTTTCCTGCCGACTTTATGTCTCTCGCCCAGTTGCCTTCTTAGAACGTCTAGCTTACTTTCAGCTTTCTCTTATCATTATTCTGGTTTCTAAAAATGATTTGATTCACATTGATTAATTTCCTTTTGAAGTCCCTTCTGATGAGTACATCTCTATTATTTCCCATGAGCTTGTTCCCTTTTCTCCTTCTACCACCCCTCTTGCTGAGTCCCTCTCCACCGTCTCCCATGAGTTTTTCCATCCTCTCCATCTCCACCTCCGCTTGCTTTTTCTTCTCCTCCGTTGTTAGTCTATTCTCGTCGTAAGGCTCTCCCTCCACCAGTTGTCTCTACCCCTGCTGCTGATGCTCTTGCTTCTGACGACTCTGATCTTGTGAACCGTAAGTATTCCCTTCGCATCCGTAAATAGGTAGTCAAACTTGGTTGATAAAACATGTTTTTCTCCTTCATATTATACATTTTTGTCTGCTATTCACTCTTTTTCCAAACCTCAGTCTTACAAGGAGGCCTGTTAGAATCTTCATTGGATTCGAGCTATGGAGAATGAGTTGTTTGCTTTGCAGAAAGGTAGTACTTGGGAGTTAGCTCCTTTGCCTGCTAGTAAGAATCTAGTTGGTTGCAAATGGGTGTACAAAGCCTAGACTCACTCTGATGGTTCTCTTGAGTGCTACAAAGCTCACTTGGTTGCCAAATGTTTCTCACAGGAGTATGGTATTGATTATAAGGAGACCTTTGCCTCTGTTGCGAAGAAGACTATTGTTCGTACTTTGATCTTTGTTGCTGCTGTTCGTCATTTGCCTCTTTATCAAATGGATGTTAAGAATGTTTTTTTTAATGGCCATCTCACTGAGGAGGTTTACATGCGTCCTCTCCCTGGTCTTCATCATTCCTCTGGACTTGTTTGTCGTCTTCGGCGTGCTTTGTATAGTTTGAAGCAATCTCCTCGTGCTTGGTATGATTTCTTTCAGACAGCTGTTACTGAGCTTGGGTTTCATCCGTGTGACCAAGACTTTGCCTTGTTTCTCCTTTGCACCTTTGCTGGTTTTGTTGCCTTATTACTGTATGTGGATGATATGATCATTACTGGCTCTGACACTTCTGCTATCTCTGAGGTCAAGCAGCATCTTTTCTACACTTTCGAAATGAAGGATTTGGGACCATTGCGGTATTTTCTTGGTATTGAGGTAACTTCTTCTCCCAAGAGCTACTTTCTGTCTCAGGCCAAGTATGCCAATGAGGTTATTCACTATGCCAATCTTATTGACACTAAGATTTCTGATACCTCCATTGAGCTTAATGTGAAGCTTAACACTGCTGATGGTGTCCTATTAGATAATCCTACTTTGTATCGCGAGCTTGTGGGCTGCGTAGTCTATCTGACAGTTACTCGCCCTAATCTTGCCCATGTTGTTCATATGGTTAGCCAGTTCATTTTTGCTCCTTGCTCTATGCATTAGGCTGCCTTGGTTCGGATTCATCGCTATCTCTGCGGTGCTATCTTTCAAGGCTTGCTGTTGTCTTCTATTTCTTTCTTGGATTTGGTGGCTTATGCTGATGTTGATTGGGCTGGTGATGTTACTAATCATAAGTCTATTTATGGTTTTTGTATGTTTCTTGGTGATTCCTTGATTTCTTCTCTAAAAATTTCTGGAGTCACCATTGGTCCAGAGCACAAGGCTCCCGCTTATAGCAAGTTTTGGGAGTGGTAGTAAATAGACAATCTTACCCTTCATTTTTGTGTAGAGGTTGATTGGCTTTCTCCAACTCAGTTTTAAAAGGCTTTATTAAGGCTCGCCTTGAGGCAAGTCCTAAAGAAAAAGCATTGAGGTTTTGATTTTTAGGCGACACTTCTCAAAGGCTTGCACAACACAATCTGAGGTGTGCGCTTCAGATGTGCCTTGCATGCCTTTTGCACATAAGTATACGAGGAGTACGTATATGGAGAGTTGGTTTTAGGCTATTGTTAAACTTATTGTAACTGCATTTCACGGGAAAAATCATGTAAATAACCAACACCCCCCCCCCCCCCCCCCCCCCAAAAAAAAAAAAAAAAAAAAAAACAAAACATACGAAGTTAAGGATCAAGTGAAAAGCTCGATAATTTAAATTGACAATGTCGTTTTCACTTTCGATGAGGGCGAGCTTCTTTGCAGTGAAATTTCGATGCGTTTAGGATAAAAGTATTTACACCTCTATATTTAAGTTAATTGTTTTTTACTATTTTGAAGTATTTTATTTATTTATTAAATATAAAGATTTGAAATGCTTATGTCTCACCTCATGTGAGGTAAAATGCCTCGCATTATGCAGTTGCTTTTAAAAACTTTGCTCAAACCCACAGCTACAAGGTTGGTGTGCATAGCACTTGCCATTGTAGTATGTCACCACCTCTAGAATATCACAGAAAATTTGAGCTGGCCAAGTTTTTCATCGTCTTGTTTTCTTGAATATCAGAAATAATTCATAGTTGTATTTTTTGCAATAAACACTACAAATTCTGTTTCCCTTTTAACTTCTGTACAAGCATCCTATGCTGACGAACACATGGATTTCTTTCAAACTTATTATCTGGTTTAAATGCTTCCCACAGGATCCCTAAAAAGAGTAGGTTATGTCTCATTTTGAATCTGAAGCTTTTGGGTCACTCCATCCTCCAGTGGACGAATGGGACATCCCATAGAGAATTGTTACCTAGGATGGCAATCATTTGCTGGAGCAGAATTTCTGTAGCCTCATACTGATGCATAATGTGACGATGAGGTTAGGCTAATATAGATCACTTAGTTGGAATATTATAAACTAGCTGTAAATTCAGGAATATTTTCTTTTAATCAATAATTGTTAAGGAAACTTAAGAAACTTAATATCCCCAAAAGATGGAACTAAAAAAGTTAATTTTTGGATGCCAATTAAGATGGTGTAATTAGTCATGTAAAAGGCATGAATGGTTACAGCACCTTTGTACTGTTCATGGGCACATCCTTTTCTTTTTTTTCCTTTCTCTCAAAACAAGGTGCTGCATTTCCTTTCTTTTAATAAATCTAATCAGTTGCATTTGTAACCATTATTTTTGACATTTTTTTAGGGTATAGAATATTGATGGTAGAAATAATGAATGTTTAAATAATCCAATTTGGTATTTGGAACTGAGGTTTGTTATGCTATAGGTTTCGTGATCTGGTAGTTTGTCAGAGTGCATTATTATCACTCAAATGAATTTAGTTCCTGCCATTTATTAGGATGTCTCATTGATGAAGACATAAGAAATTATTCCTTTCAGACTGTTTTTTTGTTTAATGTGCCATTGCCACTCAGGGAATGCAAGTTGCACTAGATGACTGTGAATGACCTATTGACTTGTTAGAGTAGGGGGATGTGTTTGGCCCAGTGTGCAAAAGGCTATGCCTTATTTTTGATGTGGTACACATGAGCATGGGTGGTTTGTCACAGCCCAAGTAGCCTATTGACTCAACAACTTGAATGTAGTGGGTCTACCAACATGATCCAAAACCTTAAGCCCATGTTGCTAATAATAGTCCACTTGCTGCTTTATATACCAAACGAAGGTATCATATTCTATTGATGTGGGTTGCAGGATATCACAAAATCCCTCACTTAAATACGGGACATCCTTGTTGTGCCCTATGGCGCTTTGCGTACATCTCTGTGAGCAATGTGGGATTCCAAAACTCCAAAAAGACTTGCAAACTAGCACGCCTTGCAAGGTGGCTATTCCCCTCGCAAGGGCACAAGTATCCTCTCGTATGGGCCCCACACTTCCGTTCAACTCTTATACCATTTGTCACTCCCGAAGTAGCCTACTGGCCCATCAACTTGAATCGAGTGGGTCTAAACCAACATGACCCAAAAGCTTAAGTTCAAGTAGCTAGTAGTAATCCACTTGGGTCATGTTTGTTTGGATGGACTAAATAAGGGAGGATTGTAATGTAACAGACTGATAGTCCTAGGATACATAGTCCCTAGACTATTTACCTGGAAATGATGTGTATCCCATGTTTGTTTTCTCATGAGATTAGATGTGTGGAAATGACTATTTTAGTGAATCTCATTTCTGATTGATTTGAAAATTATGAAATATATTGTTTAAATTGTTTACAATGACAATACTTAAATTTGAAGTATAATTTATTTTATTTAATTTAAAGTTTATTTTTTAATCTTTCTTTGAAATATATTTTATTTTATTTTACGAAAACACTTTTAATTTTATTTAAATATGACATTAGAAATATATTTGCATTTATGATTTTGCTAATATGAAAATGAAAAAAAAGAAAGAAGAGAAGACTATTATATATCATGAGATTAATTTACATAGGTTTAAAATAATTCCAACATGTTTAAAAAATAAAAAAATGAAAGAAAGAAATTTTATATATACTTGAGGGTTAATTTCGTCATTTAATTAGCTAATCTAGAGGTTGGCTCAGTCCATCCATTTCTATCCCACACCTCCCTCCCCCCATGGGATTGAGTTATCCCATATATCCAACTGGACTAATAGTCCGACCTTCATTTTTCCAACAAAATATTGGACTATCCACTTTGTTGGACATGGAGTCTAATCCCATGCCCGAATCCCACCAAACAAACACCTCCTTGGTGCTTTATATACCAAACTAAGGTTCATATTATATCAATGTGAGATGTGGGATATCACATAGTTTTGGAGATTATGAGCTCCAAATTCATAAGATTAAAGGGGTGCAATTAAGCATGTTATAATATTTGACTTTGTGTGGCTTTGCTTTGGATTCTTCCATAGAGCTTTTGATGACTTGTTTGTTCATGTGGCAATTTAGGAAAGGGTACATGTATGTTTCATGTTGTACTGGGGTTGTTCCCCCTTAGTGGATTTTAGTGGATAAATTTGCTTCCTAAAAATAGAAGAAAATAAAAGGTGTTGTTGGAACCTTTATATCTGTATTTTACCCTAAATTAATCTGGGACTAATGCCATAGAAAATACTAATAGAATAGTCAAGAATTGCCTTTTCTGTATAATTTTCTTGGTTCTGTTGCTACCGTGAACTTTACACATTCAAAAGGATTAAATTCAACAGACCTTGGTCATCGAAAGAATCTTCGAGACCAATTGAATCATGAAAGCAGAATCTTTCAGAAACGGATTCCTGTTTGAGGATTTAATAACTGCAGGAACAAGCTCCCACTAATCCGTGTATTTAGGATCCAATGTGAATGGATTTTGGTTTTGTTCCTAAGAAAAGGATGCTCTTTTGGTGCAAATATTAAACTTGAATAAGTTAGGTTAATGTTGTAAGTTCTAAAATGTTGTTAAGATGTGATTTCTACATTCCATTGGCTTGTTTATTGGTTCTAAAAGGTGTGATTTTTTTGTAAAAGTCGTTTCAAGATGAGGTAAACATTAATACTTAGTTTGATACTTCCAGACCACTGGACTTCGGTCACACACTTTATCCATGCTTGTAAATGACTCTCCTGGAGTTCTCAACATAGTTACTGGAGTTTTTGCTCGAAGGGGCTATAATATTCAGGTATCTCTAATTTCACTGCTGTTATTTTTCTTCTTTGGTTTTCATTTTCATACTTCTCATTGTCGTGGGTGTGATTTTCTCTCTCTCTCTCTCTCGTTTTCCTTTCAGAGTTTAGCTGTTGGTCATGCAGAGGTTGAGGGGCTTTCTCGTATTACAACTGTTGTTCCTGGTACAAATGAGTCTATTAGCAAGTTGGTGCAGCAACTTTACAAGCTGGTAGATCTTCATGAGGTGAGGTTATCCCAATCAAGATGCACCATGTCAGTTGAGTAAGTAGCATAAATGGGATCAAGTTTCCTTCGTTTGTGGGAAATGGAGGATGACACCATCAACATTGTATGTCTGCTGGTGAATCAGTGGGTTTTTATATCTTGGTGGAATCTTGTGGAATTCCACCAGATATTGGCTTATGTAAATTGAATAAAAGAGTGATCACATTTGTGGTTGGCTAATTTATGTTTTGCATTGGGTTCTACCATGTAGCAGACAGTTGGATTCATACCAAATTACCGATCAAGAAAGAAAAAAAGGTATTTGTGGTTCGCTGGGGCCGAATGGCCAAAATATGTATTAGAATTTTGGTGACTGTTATATAGGTGTTCATTTGATTAGACCTGTAAGTTAGAAGTGCCCTGATGGGGTCCACAAGTCAAAAGTACCTACTTCAAAAAAACCAGATATTGGTTTATGTAGATTGAATAAAAGAGTGATCACATTTGTGGTTGGCTAATTTATTGTCTTGCATTCATATGAAATTGCCTATCAGGAAAGAAATAAAGTATTTGTGGTTGGCTAGGGCCGAATGGACAAAAATATGTATTAGAATTTTGTTGACTGTTATATAGGTGTTCATTTGATTAGACCTGTAAGTTATTGGTTTATGTAGATTAAAAAAAAAAAAAAATCACATTTGTGGTTGGCTAATATATGTCTTGCACTGAGTTCTACCATGTAGCAGACAGTAGGATTTATACCAAATTGCCTATCAGGAAAGAAAAAAAGTATTTGTGGTTGGTTGGGGCCGAATGGACAAAAATATGTATTAGAATTTTGGTGACTGTTATATAGGTGTTCATTTGATTAGACCTGTAAGTCACAACTTTAGAAGGCCCCTGATGGGGTCCATAAGTCGAAAGTACCTACTTCAAAATTTTTTTGGGTATAACTTGAACCTAAGTCTTGGATCTAGAGCATGAAGTGTGACATCTTCATACATACATACATATATATATTTATATATCAGGCAGATCCCTTTAACTTTTGTATCATTTCTTCATTTTTCTTTTTCTTTTTCTTTTATTACTTTGCAAGACTCATGTATTAGTTGTATTCAACAATCAACATAGATGTAAAACTCATAGTGAATCAAATGCTCATAGTTGCGTTTATAAATGAGTTATTCGTGCATATGAGCTTTCCTGGTGAACATTCAGATTGATAATAGCTTTGCTGGTACTTTCAGGTTCGAGATTTTACCCACTTGCCATTTGCTGAGCGGGAATTGATGTTGATAAAGATTGCTGTGAACTCCGCTGCTCGTCGGAACGTTCTTGACATTGCTAGCATTTTTAGGGCCAATGCTGTTGATGTTTCTGATCATACAATAACGCTTGAGGTGAACACTGTTTCTTACAATTTGTCATTTAACTTGTTTACATTTTGGTTCACCTAGTCTTTTCCAATTTGATCGACTTCTTATGGACAATGAATGAGTGGTGTCTTAGGGCATTAAAAATAGAGTATACTGGCAAATTATGTGGCCATTGTTTACCAAGAATAAGGGGGGTGCATTCAACCTTTTTTTTAATTTTTTTATTTTGAAGGGTGTGACCAAAGGGTATATTGATGCGATAAAAGACGAACATGATGGAGTCGTAACTACAATTTGACCACCTGTGGAAAAAACTAGTGAATTTTCAGTCACCATAGGATTTGTATCAACGATCAACTTTGAGTTCTTCATGCATGAATTAACTAAGCACATTCATGATTATATCTTATGGTGTATGTTGTTTGCAGATGATGTTGTTCTAATAGATGGAAACTAAGGGAGGAATTAAACACTAAAATAGAAATATGAATAAGCACTTGAGTCAAAAGGGTTTAAAATTAATAGAACTGAAATTTATTATATGGAATGGAACTTTAGTAACAATATAAATAGAAATAATAGAGAAGTGAATATTAAAAGATGACAAAGAGTGAATATTTTTGTTACTTGGGCTTAATTATTGTTTTGGATGAAGAGGTTGGAGATGATATGATCCATAGAATCAAAATAGGTTGGCTCAAGTGGAGGAGTGCGTTTGGCATATTATGTGAATGTCTGGCAACTAATAAACATGTTCATAAAATGAGTATCGCTGAGATGAAGATGCTTAGATGAATGTATGATATGATTAGGAAAGATAGTTAGAAATGAATATATTTGTGAACTTGTAAGAGAAGCACCAAGGGAAGAGAAGTTAAGAGATAACAAATTAAGATGATTTGTTCATGTACAATGAAGGTTTTGTTGATTCAGGAATCAAAACTGGAAAACTTCAAAATGGAGGGAACAACAGCTTCAATTTGGAGGAGGAGCAACAACTTAGCTTTTGAGGTTGTGATGTAGTTAGAATTAGTATTGTTGTTAGAGGTGGGCAACGACTTATCCGACCCGCACAACAAGCCCAAACCGACCCTACACGCACAAAATCCGACCTTACCCGCATGCATAAATAGGGCGGGTGCGGGTCTATTTTTACATGCAAAATCGGGTTCGGGTTAGTTTCGACCCTACCTGTGCAAATCCGCAACCCGTCCGCAGATTATGTTTAAAAAAAAAAAAAAAATCTCACTCACATGTTGAACTAAAAAAATCTTCATTCTTTTGGTCTCCTCTCTCTCTCTCTCTCTCTCTCTCTCATCTCGCCTACCTCTCTCTTCTCTCCTCCTCGTCGCCGTCACCACCACCATCTCTCGCCCCTTGCTCGCCTTCTCTTTCATCTCCTCCCCGTCGCCATCTCTCTTCTCTCCTCTAGTGCCGTCGCCGTCGTCTCCCGTAGATCAGCCCCTACTCCATCGCCGCTCCATCACCTCTCGCACATCAACCCAGTCATGTCGTTGGTTGCTTGCCGTCGTCCCCTCCTCTTTTCCTACTAGATCTGGAAGATGTAGAAATAGAAGTTGCAAAAAAAAAAAAAAAAAAAAAAGCTTCATTGTTCGAAGGTATGAGTCCCAGATCTGGAATCCTCCGTCTTCATTTATTTATGGTTTGCTAGTTATGTTGTGGGTTTGCTGACTTTTGTTCCCACTCTTGTAACTTTTTGCTTTGTTTATTTAATAAAAAAATATTTTCATTGTTGTATGTGATAAAGCTAGGTTGAATAATAATAATAAAAAAAATTGTTTGTCTTGTTTTTTTGTGTCTTTGTTTGTTATATACATATTCAAAGTGCAAAAAAAATTATTTATGTTTGTTTTTTTTTATGGCTTTAGAAAGTGGGGAAGGCCCTAATGCAAAAGCCCAAAAATAAAATTTCAAAAAAAAAAAAAAAAAAAAAAAAAAAAAATCTAATTCACAAACTACCTGCAACTGCCCCCCACCCTTTCAATCCACAACCTGCACTGCGGCCGGACGCGGTTCCATTTTTTCCCAACCCGCATCCCATCGGGCGGGTCCAACTTGTCATCCGAACTGCACAGAACCAATCCATGACCACCCCTAATTGTTGTTATATTAAACCATAAGAGTTAGTTAGAGTTAGTTGGGTCCTTTATCCTATAAATAGGTGGTTAGGCCCCTCTATTATTCAGTTTATGATATTTTGTGATTGTATTTTCAAAGCTAGAGAGCTTTTTTATCTCTAATTGAGCTTTTCTCTCTCTATTGAAATCCCTTTCTTGATTTGATTCCATCAGTTTGGAGATCATCATAAATAAGATCAAGGTAGAAGAATAGATGGTGATCAGAGGATAGGCTTGTGGTTGGATTGGGAGGTTTTTGGACATTGTTCATTGATGCACTTATGTCTGTGGTTGGTTAGCCTGAAGGTGTCTTATATTGAGCTGTTCTGTTGAGTCAGAGAGAGGCAATGGGTGCTGTGGTTTTCTTGAAATGAGGCAATGGGTGTTGCAATTTATTTGGTAGTTTGGGAGGAGGACTTGGGGTCTAAGGGGTGAGCTAGTGGTTTTGTTGGGTTGTGATGCAAGTCACAGATGTTATCAAGTTATCATGGTCTTGCTATATATCTGATTTGGAGGAGTATTTCTGCTGCTTGATCTTTGGTTGGGTGTTGGGGTTTGTTTCTTTTTGTCAGTTGGTATCTTACCAACTTTGTTTCCATTTTGTTTTCTTTTTTCTGGATTGCTTGTTCTCTAACATTTGTTCCATGAATAGCTTGATGCTTTTCTTCAGTCATGCTTGTTACATGCATTCCCCTTTATTATCATAATAAAATATTACTTTTTTTGCCGATAAAAAATAAGGAATAGTGATATGATCACCATAAGTGAAAATGTTAAGAGGGAGAGGAAGATCTGAACTGACATGGAATGTTTAATTTAATTGAATCTATATATCTCTTGATAAAGCATATTGTCAAAAAATGATCCATATAGCCGATACCACTTGATTGGCTTATTTTGGTCTAGTTTGATGTTTCCTTTAGTTATTAAAAGTTTTCGAAGTTGTTCAAATTGAATAAAAATAAGGCTCCAATTTCTTTAGTATATTATCTATGCAAAAGCTTAACCTTGAGAATTAATTGTTTGCTTTGTTTTGTTTTGTTTTGTTTTTTTTTCCCTCTAATAAAAAAGTTCAGCCAACTAGTATAGGCATTCCTTATGATCTTGCTTCTGGTATTCATTCTTGAATCAACAAACCCTCAGATTGTTACTTATGCTATTTTGCATTTCCTGCTTCACCTTATAAGCTCAACTGGATTGGAGTGGCATCTAGAGAGAAACTAGATCCTTCTTAAAATGAGGGCTCAACAATGGTTGACTCAGATTTGTATTAATTCTCAAGGTCTTGTTGCCCCAAGACTTGCAACCATTATTTATAATAAACCTGATTCTTGTAAAATAAGAAACTAATGAATTAGGAAATAAAATTAAAACTACTAAAATATTAAATCTAAATAATCTCAAATCAAGAAACTAATAATTCTATTTTATTCTATACTAAATTAGAATATTCCTAGTCAAATATTAATTTTAAAATAATAAATTAAAAAGTTAGATTTTTTAAAATTTCATCTGCCTCATAAGGCCCCACCACGGGTAGAATCTACCGTTAATGGAAGGGAGGTTGGTGTAATTATACCAAACTAGTTGGATTCATTGTATTTATGCCAATTGCCAGGGAGGTTGGTGTAATTTACCATTTTACCCCCCCAATAAATTTATCAGCCTGTTCATTTTATTTTAGATCCTTTGGTTTCTCTCTCATCTTTGAAAGGTGTTGCTAACGATTCTTCTTGTGGGCACATGTTCCAGCTTACAGGAGATCTTGATAAGATGGTTGCTCTGCAGAGATTATTAGAACCATATGGCATTTGTGAGGTATGTTATTTCTCCTTGATCTTGATTCCAGTAGCATTTAGTAACTTTTAATTAGGTGTTGCATACTGTTATGTGTCCTATATTTTTCTGAGATTACTTTTGGACTTGTTCGCTAAAAATGGCTTGTTGAGATGAGATTTTGTGAGAAATAAAACCAGCCGAATGTCATTTCATGATACCAAAATTGCTTTTCAAAATATGAAGAATGGAAAAGAAATCCTACGAATCCCAGCCATATCTTGACAAGAAGAAAGCTATTTTGGTAAAATAACGGAAATATTTTCTTTATTTTCTCTTTTGTATAGTCTAACTAAATAAGGATGGCTTGTTTTTGTAGGTGGCACGAACGGGGCGTGTGGCATTGGTACGTGAATCTGGTGTGGATTCCAGGTACCTTCGTGGATTTTCTTTGCCGTTGTAACTTGAACTTGAGAGAGAGTTCATGATAAATGGAGTGGGGATGCATTCCACGCAGAAGTTTCACATAGATACAAAGAGACATCTCTGATTTTCCACTTAGTTTTAAATGCCAAAAATAAAGCAACATAAATGAGAAGCATTCCAAACCATACAATTCCAGTTTGCATCTTGTAATTTTCTTATTGTTTCAACCCTTGCAGAGAGATTAAAAAAAATGGAAATTATGTCAAAAGCATCTTTGTAGGAGAATTTTGTGTTTAAATTGGGAGTGTTGTGAAACCATGTTTGAAGACTTATTTTTCTAACCTGGTCAAGTCATGGGATTGAAAACAAAGCCTACCTTTAAAGGTTAATTTCATTGACAGAGGATGTTAGAAATGACAAATGTCATTACCCTCCGAACCCGCTGCCACGCCCTTCTCACTCTTGCCCTCATCTTTGTCTCTCTTAAAATCACAAACTCAACATAATCGGTCACAGCCCCAAGGTTGCCTCCATTCTTCATCACACCTCCAACTGCCATCACTTGTATAGTTCCATCACTCGCAAATCATCAACCAACCCAACACCATGACCATAAACACAGATCCTCTCCAGCACCCACGTGGATCTACTCCAGTGCCACAAATTAATTGTCTGCTACCACTATGACATGATGACATGGATCCACCCCATAGATTGCTGATTTTCATGGTGTTTCAAAGAGAGGCCACACGACCATTTGAAACCCAAACAAAATTCCCGAAGTTCTTGCAATTTGACAACTGTAGTTTGGATTGGTTTGCAATTTGATAACATGGATGTTGGCGGGTTTGTATTTGATGGTGGCTATTGGTGGTAGTTGGGGTGAGAGATGAGTATTTGATGGTGACTGGTGGTGGGTGGGGTGAGATATGATAAGAGGGGGAGAAGAAAGAGAGGGATGACAGTGGGGTTGGCAATGAGGCAAAGGGAAGTGGTGGCGCCATGTGATGGTCGAGAGAGAGAGGGAGAGAAGAAAAGAAAGAGAGAGAGGAAGAGATGAAGGATAAGATTGAAAAGAAAAGAAGAGACGAGGGAAGTTTGGCCGTGGCAGCTAGTTGGGGATGGTGGGTGGTGGTGTTATTGTGAAAGAATCATAGCAAAAGGAATTAGAGCTGATCGTACGAGAGAATGTAACGATCGTCCTGGGCAATGTTATTTATGTAATCATCATATTTTTGGGAGTTTGTTGTGGTGTTCTTGAGCTTAATTAATCTTTTGTAGCTTGATTTTTTTTTTTTTTTTTTAATGTTTGTTTCTTTTTATTATTATTATTTTTTTGGAGTTTATTATTAGTTGGACACTACAACAACAGAAAATTTAATAATTATGTGGAAATCTTCTTTGTGTGATACACATTTCTATTCTAAAAAAAAAAAAGAAGAAGAAGAAGAAGAAGAAGAAGAAAGATTTCCTATACATATCTGGAAAAGTTGAAAAAGAAGTTGGGTATAAATTTGTTTTATATTATCTCAAATGTGTTTGAATGCACTTTGATGATGCTCATAGGGACATGGAGTTTATTTCTATTTTGGAAATCACACAATTCATGAAATTATATTTTGTATGTTTGATTAACCTACTAAACTAAATCAGAATAAAATTGAAGTGCATTTAAGAATTGTCTACTTACTAATAATATTCAAAAAAAAATTAAGGGAAGAATTGTCAAGGATTTTTCAAAATAAAGTGTTAATGTTTTGATATTTTCAAAACATTCTTGGTTCATCTTTGGAAAATTAACTTGTACCGTATTAGAAAGTGAGGAAAAAATGGAACAATTTGCCAATGCCAACTGCAGTGAGCCGCATAATCCAAGCAAAAATCAACAAACAAAAATAGAAAATTATAGCGATAGAAAAATTTAACAAAACCCATTGTCCAATGATAAGCATTGTCTATACACTTTTATGTCTATGTGTTAAGGGCAACATTTCTCTTATAATTCCCCCAAAACTTTGCCTACCATAAAAACTATTGTTTTCTCTCAATTAGTTGTGCGCAGAGAGAGAGAGAGAGAGAGAGAGAGAGAGAGAGATGACTGATGAAATAGTAGTGAGTAACAAACAAGTGATTTTGAAGGATTCTGTTATTGGTTTCCCCAAAGAATCAGACATGTTATTAACTGCTACCAACATACACCTGAAGGTTCCCGAAGGCTCTAAAAGCAATTTTGATGAAAAATCTCTACTTTCATGTGACCCTGCCATGCGAGCTCGCATGAGCAAGTTTGAAGGAAGCTATTTTGAGTCCTTCAAACCTGGCCAGGTTAAAAAAAAAAAAAAAAAAAAAAATTCAAATCGATAACAATAAGCTCTGGTGACAAAAAGGATAAAATTCAATTCTGCCCATGCATATGGCATTAGGTTTATAGTAAATGTTGGATGTCACAACCACATGTTTTGTACTCCAACCCATCCTAAAGGCTTTCAATAATATAAAAATTGTTGAATATTGGAAGCTGTAAATTGGATAGATAGCAATACAAGGGAATCTTTTAAGGTAATTTGAATAAAGAAAAATGGTTGAGGGCACTAAAAGTGGTATTTTAATAGTATTACTAATGATGTAGTAGTGGGTAAGAAAAATAGTTGAGAGCACTAAAAATGATACTCTAATAGTATCACTAATGATGTGGCAATGGGCTCCGCTCACTGCCTATGCCTTGGTTTTTTTTTTTTTTTTTGACATTTCTAATGCGTTAGTGCTATTAATGATCTTTTTTTAGTGATATAAATCATTGTTGTTTGACTAAAAAAAGACAACTAAGTGCTATTACAGACCAAACGATGATGCTAGAATCATTGGATTCAATTTTATATAATGGGTGTTTAAAAAGTTACTATTTTAGTAGGCTATTTTAGTTTTTGACTATTTTAGTAGGCTAAAATTTGTGTGTTTTGAAAGATAATTAGATTTTTTTATAGTTGGATGTGATATTTGTGAGAGAAAAAATAAATGATTATGAATTTAATGTGACATTTTGTCTTATTAAATATTTTAACATATTTTGTCTTTTTATAAATTTTAACCTAAAAAAGGTTAAAAATTTTTCTTGCCAAACTATAGTATGCAATACCTGATTATTTTTTAATGGTTTTCAGTGGACCATTACACGTGGACTTGTTTAATTTGCAAACTTTAAGCGGATTGGATTCCGGGCATTCCGACTTCAAGAAAGGCGATTTGGTTTGGGGAATAACTGGGTGGGAAGGATACAGTCTCATTACAGTATCAGAAAAATTGTTTAAAATTCATCATACAGACGTACTTCTTTCTTATTACGTAGGAATTTTGGGTGAGCTTTCAATTTTTATTTTTTTATTTTAGAAAATAAAAGTAAAAATTGGAAGTTTGGAAGTAATAAATGACTACTTTGTCTAAATGATATGGCTATTTTATGTTGCACAAAAAAAATGACACAGCAATACAGGCTTGAGATTTCCGGGACCCAAAGTCAATAATCAACTAATAAATTTTTGGGGTCCTTCACATTTTTTTTTCAAAAATGAAGATAAAAGACAAAAAATTTGTGTCAAAATCACAAAAAATACTTAGCATTACATTACAACAATTAATAAGTGTCGCTTGATCCTCGATCTTCTTGCATTTTTAGAAGCAAATAAATCAATTATATTTGCATAATCTAGTTTTTTTGCAAAATCATTTTCAATGGATAACAATGCTAATTATTTTAAATGGGTCTTTCAATTTTTTAATGGGTCAATTTATTTTAAGTTAGTTTGGGTCTTCCTTAATTTTTTTTTGGATTTAAAATATACCTAATACATTACAATAAACTATAATAGGAGGACCCTTTTTTGGGTCTATTTTCAATGGATAACAATGTTAATTTTTTTGAATGGGTCTTTCAATTTTTTAATGGATCAATTTATTTTAAGGTAGTTTGGGCCTTGTTTAATTTTTTTTTTAAAACTTAAAACATGCCTAATATATTATACTAAACCATAAAAAAAGGGCCCCTTTTTAAAGTCTATTTTGAGGGGCCCTAGGCCATGGCCTTGTTGGCCCATGCCCAGGGCCGGCACTGCAGCAATATAAAACTTTGAACAACCTCTTCTTGCCTTATGAGAACATTTGCAACAACCTCTTCTTGCCTTATGAGAACATTTGCAAAAGAGGATGTTATCGAGCGGAGAGTCCCGAAAAAATTCAACCACACTAAGATAGTTGATGACCTTAAATATAGAATAGAAGAATCATACAATTTAACAGAGAAAAAACCACAAACTAACAAGGCACAGAATATTTGTGGTTCGCCTAAGAGCATCTTTATCAAAGTAGCTAAATGTTTAGTTAAATTGTAGTTAAAAATCTACTTTTCTATTTTAGCTAACCTTATTTTTCTTGTCATGCTCCAACATACTCTCCATTTCTTTCTCCATTCAATTTAAATATTCCTTATTTATTATTTATTTATTTTTTCAGAAAAATTATATTTTTCAAATGGACACTTAACGGTCATATTTTTTAAATAGAAACTTTTGTAACGGTCATATTTTTTAAAATAGAAACTTCTATAACGGTCATATTTTTAAATGAATATTTTTGCAACAGTTATATTTTGAAATAGATACTTTTCTAATGGTCATATTTTTTTCAATATAAATAAGATCATTCCTCTTAATTTTCATCTACCTCATCTAGTTTTCTTTAACATTAAGTCTTTATTTTCTCACTATGCGTCGCAATTCTGTACACAATATGATTCTCAATGAGTCTGACTCTGATGATGAGTTAGAGATAGTTACACTAGTCAAAATGGAAGAAGAATCAAGATCACATCGTGGTTCTATACAAATGTTGTGTGTTCATTAGGTGTAATACTTTACAAGGCCACCAAAGGCTTTTTTCTCGGACTATTTTGCTGAAATCACCAATATATCCTTCCAATGTATTTCGAAGAAGGTTTCGGATGAATCGTTCTCTTTTCTCTGTATTCATTCTACAATAAAAGCTCATGAACCATATTTTGTTCAAAAAAGAAATGGTGCTCGAGTGCTTGGTTTGACCTCCTATCAAAAGATGACTGTTGCACTTAGAATGCTTGCTTATGGAGTAGCGGCTGATTTTATGGATGAATATGTAAGGATTGGAGAAAGCACTGCAATGAAAAGTTAAAAAAAATTTGTTAAAGCGGTGGTTACAATTTTTTCTGATAAGTATTTGAGATCACCAAACAAAAATGACATTGCTAGATTGCTAACAATTGGCCAAAGTCGTGGATTCCCTGGGATGTTGGGGAGCATTAATTGTAAGCATTGAAAATGGAAGAATTGTCCAACTGCGTGGAAATGTATGTATTCTGGTCATATTCATGAACCTACAATTATTTTAGAAGTAGTAGCATCGTATGATCTTTGGATATGCCATACATTTTTTGGATTACCGGGGTCTCATAATGACATCAACGTACTAGAACGATCTTCTGTATTTACCAAGCTTGCTAAAGGGTGTACTCCTTCTATCAATTACTTAATCAATGGCAATGATTATACAATGGGATACTATCTAGTAGATGGTATATACCAGCAGTGGTCAACATTTGTCAAAACAATTCCATCTCCGTAAGGAAATAAGAGAAAGCATTTTGCTGCAGCTCAAGAGTCGGCAAGGAAAGATGTAGAATGTGCTTTTGGAGTTCTTCATGCATAATTTGCAATTGTGCGTGGACCTGTATGTTCTTGGGAACGTAAAAACACTTAATAACATTAT
Source organism: Camellia granthamiana (assembly GCA_036172215.1). Taxonomy (NCBI): domain Eukaryota; kingdom Viridiplantae; phylum Streptophyta; class Magnoliopsida; order Ericales; family Theaceae; genus Camellia; species Camellia granthamiana. Next base: position 90,932,109 of record CM069907.1, read on the forward strand.
GAGTGCATGCATACATACTGCATAACATGATTGTTGAGGATGAGCGAGATGTTAATGAAGCAAAAGACTATGACTATGAACAAATCGATGAAAATCCCCATGTATTTGTTTCACATGAGCATACAACTCAACTTATGGAATTCATTCGATGCCATCATCGCATTAGAGATAGAGAAAACTCATTCTCAACTACAATCGGACCTCTTTGAGCACCTGTGGCAACTACATAGTCAATCATAGCAACTTGTAATTTTAAATTCCGTGGTCACATGATGAAAACTCATTAGTCTTCATTGTAATTTGAAATTTTCCAAGAATTAATAACTACGTAATTTTTCTCTCAGGATACTTTAAAATTTTTACAGAAGGAGTTACATATAAAAGACACTATAAACTTCAATTGCAAATTTAAGATCTGATGCATGCCTTGCAATTTCAAATTTGCAACCAAAGCCTGCTGATAAAGGATTAGATAAAAACACCATGGGGTAAATTTGGCTTGTAAATTTGGGTGAACACTGCTCCCATATGAATAATTCAGCTAATTAAACAAGCTGACTCCAGTTTGCAGTAACTCATCAGCCAACTCAAATTAACCACCCAGCAACAGCCATATCCTGCATTAGCTCTGTAGCAATAGCAACATCAAACTAGCATTCACTCTGTAGCAAGAACAAAGTACTAGCCTCACCAAACCAATACATAGCAAATTTGATAGCAACCCCACACACCAAGGCCAGCAGTAGAACAAATAGACAGCAGAGGAAGATGAAACATAATCTAAAGCAGAGCAGTAGCAATCTGGCGATTGGTTCATGGAATGGCTGTTATTTACCTTGTTGCTCTCACTTTTTTTTCTCTTTTAGGTCAGTTTTATCTCTCTACATAATCTATATAAAAATAATATAGAGCATTACAGAAGGAGTTACATATAAAAGACACTATAAACTTGTTTATTGTAAATTTTATATTTGTTTAATAAAGTGGAAATTTTATCCTTTTAAGAAATACAGGTCTGTTGACCAAATGGGATTACTAATTACCAATTTACACAGTGAATGTCAGTCAGTCCTGTGACTACCAAACTGAAGAATTCAAACAGGCCCAGTACCAACCATGGTATTGACCTAGACATTCTATTCAGGCACTAAAATAGTATCACCAATAGAAAGTCTCTCAAATGTACCACACTTCCAACTCAAACGGATTGGAGCCTCCATTTGAATTCTTTCCTCATGGAAGCTTTACAACACTCATAAAAATTTCTAAAGAAGGCAACAAACATATACATTCTAATTTATCTAGGCTTCCTACACATTTGTAAGCCTTAACAGACCACAAAAGATGTCCAACTTCAACCAATGAACAAATAAATCACCAAAAAATAAACATGGGTACACCAAGATACTTATAATCTAGAATATAGATGCCCCTAAACAGTCATTTATTCATTTTCATAGCAATGTAAATCAATACTTAACAAAAAAGGTGCACTGAACCATGGCATTGTTCAACAAAAACATGATATGTTTGCATATAAAAATATATTTCAATAAAAACTAACTATTTAGTATTCCTTTGACTTTCAAGAATTTCCATTTGGCGGTGAAGATAATATTCTTGTTGCATTGGAGACAAACCATTTGTATCTATCATTAATAATTCTCTCATCTTCTTTCAATTGTTCTGCTTGAATCTTTTCTTGTTTAATACGAAATCGCTCTTGGATTTCCTCTTTCATAACTCGAATTCTCTCTTGCTCAAGCTCTTGGTTAATACGATTCTGGTCTTGCTCTTGAAGACACGCTTTCGCAAGGATTTCCATTTTCTTGTCATTTGCTTTCTTTTTCTCTTCTATATCCCATTCAATATCCCTGCATAATTTGAACCAGCTGAATCTTTACTCTTTCGTTTATTCAACCGCTCCTTTTTAGCCTTCCTGCCTAGTGGCCTCTCAAAAGTCTACATAAGCAATCATGTGAGACTCATCCTTTGCTAGATTTATTGCCTTTGGAGCAAAAGGAGAAGATGTTGCTGAAGTTTTTTTTTTTTTAGTTTTTTCTTCTCACATTCCGCTAACCATTTTGGTTGGTACCTCAACACATTCCAACAATGTTCAAATTGAAATGATGCTTTTTGGAATTCCTGATACATAAGTTTGGCCTTGCCAATCTGAAAAATTAAATGAATAATGACTAATTAGCATCTTCAAACCTAAAGACAATTACATCTAATTTAGATATGTACACAATATATACCTTGTCTTGCTCATTTACTCCACTTTATGCAATTGATTCAATTTGAGCAAAGAACCCACAAAACTTATTGGTTCCAAGTTGAATAGTTGACCACCAATTCATTAAAGAATTCTGATTACGTTCAGAATTAAAAGTCTTGTACTTATGGAAATACTCCCAAAACTCTATTCCAATATGTCTTGTGCTTTTGCTCATTTCTGTGTATTGCATCTAAACTTGTATTGAGCCATGCCGATACAAGGAGATTGTCTTTTTCTATAGTGAAGTTGCTACCACATTGTGATTTCTTTGTGGTGGATTCTATTTGGGGGTGACAATGGAGACTCTTGCCCAACCACTTCACCATGTTGGCTTGAACATTGACCTATTTGATTTGGAGATTTCATCATAAATTCACCTAAAAGGTTGGATCTCCCTTATAATAGATTGGTGAATGTGGGGAAGTGGTTCTGAGAATACTCTTCGGATCCTGGGAGACGTTCTTGATCCTCAGCTAGTCACCTGCGAAGACACGAACACTCCGGTCGGGGGTGCCGGGGTTAGCACTCCGACGGGCAAGTCAGCTCCAATACTCAAGAAAGCTTGTTTTCTAAGTTAAGTGGTGTTATTCTTAACATACCTTTCCAAGAGCGCTGTTTCTCTATTTATATCTGTTCCTCCTGAGGCCTCGGGGCCTGGGCCTACTTTTTAATCTTTACCCGTTCTTCTATTCGACCTTAAAGATCCTTTCTCAATCGGCTTACGTATTATATTCGGCTCATCCTATCCTTGCAGGGTGCAGCCGGTTAAAGTCTGCAGGATGCGGCCGGTTAACGTCAGCCCACATCTCTTCAGATTTACCCATATATTCGGCTCCCACAAATTGCCCCCGAACTCCCTATTGACGATAGTTTAATCGGCGTGTTTGGTTTAGAATTCGAAAAGCTTAGCATAGATCAGGCGGCTTCGCGTTCCCCAAGGCATCAGGGGATGTCAGAAGGCGCACACCTTTTCGTTTATCATTACACTTTCCCGCGCCATTCAGGTGTCTCGCATTTATTGCGATTTGAAACTTCAGTCCTTTTGGATGCACATTTCGTCGATCATCTGATAAGTTTGGACCGACGCGCGCATCGCTCTTACATTTTCTGCAACTTTCGCCCGTCCGCCTTTGCTTTCATCCGCTCGTAAGTCTTCTTCCCTTTTCTTTGTGATCCTATTGTGTTTATCGTTTTTACTTTCGGCGAATCCTTGGGTTCCCGTTGGAATGGCTAAACACTTGAAAGACCTACTTTCTGAGGGTCGCATTTCCGGGTTCCGGCGACATTTTTTCCATCCCCGATGACATCCATTTGTCTATCGTAACGGACAGCACTCTAGATATGGAGAGAGAGGATCAGAATACGATCATATTCCCCCCTTCTGTCCATTGCAGAGGGCGGAGTTCGTTTCCCCTTACATCCATTGCTTAGGGCCGTTCTTCGCTATTGGAGTCTGATTCCCTCTCAGCCAAATGTAAATTTCTTTCGAATCATTATGGGGGTTATAGAATTGAATTCGACGCCTTAGGATCAATCTCGAAATTCTGGCCATTCGGCACTGTTATGCTTTAGCCAAATCTTCTGGTCGGCTGGGGCGGTACTTCCTCAGAGCCAAGGATACTGACCAATCATTTGGTGACTATGCTTGCCAGTTCTGGTAAGAGGGTTGACGATGTAATGGTCAATGTCCGAGGTAACTGGAGTTCGCCGAAGGCAAAGATCGCCTAGACCCCATTCCCAGACATAAGGGTGATCCAGGTTACCACGTAGTATCTTATGTTTGTTGATCTCTCTTTTAATCGGCTTTATTTCCTGAAACTTTCTGTATCTTTTGTAGATAACAAATTGAAGAAGGTTCTGACGTCAGTTGACGACGCGGTCTTAAGGGACATTAAGATCGCACTCGACTACTTCGGTCGCCCAAACGTGCAAAAACAAGGGAGAGCCGCCCACATTCTACTCCGCTACGAACCCACTTATACCACATTCTCGGCTGCGGAAAACATCCCAATTCCACTCGGCGATCAAAACCTTTCGGCTCTTATCTTCCCCAGCTACAAGAACCTTAGGCAGATTGGTCTTGAAGATTCTGATTCGGGGCAAGACGTAGAGCCGGTAATAGTAGTTGTCGATCCGGCCGGGAGAGGTCACCGGGGGAGGAGCCGAAGAAGTTGACGAGGCCGTGCGCTCGGCATTTGAGGGCTGCCGGACTTAATCAGCCTTCCTCACCATCTCCGCTTCGGGTCGGGCAGAAGTCTCTCCCGGGGATATTTTCCCGAATTTGGGCGACTTACCCGGCGATTTCTTCGAAGGTATGGTGAAGGGAAAGCCTTACGCAAATGGCGTGTAGGAGAAACGCCGAGCGAATGGCTGCTCGACAAAAAGCCGAGGCCGGCGAATCTGATCCCAGTTTGACTAAGGCCTCCGTGCCCATTGTTGAAGGGATGGTTCAGGTTACGTCGGTTGAAACGGAAAAAGGGGGTGAACTGCAGGCCGGTGAACGCAAATTCTGGAAGAACGCGGTCAAAAATGCAGCGCCGAGGGGGAAACCAGTTCAGAAATTAGTCCTGACAAACGGCCTCGCCTTGAAGAATCGGACGTGGTTGCTCCTTTTGTTATTCAGCCAAAGATCAAAGGATACGCCGGTTTCTTGCGATGCTTCTGCCATTGAGGATCCGGCCGTTGCGTTGAGCTTGGCGGCTTCGATTTCCTTGCCGGCTGACAATGCAGCCTTTTGCGCCGTGCTGGATATTATGGCCGTAGCCCTTTTTGCGCAGTCGGCACTTCTGGTAGGAATCTTAAATCTATTTCTAAATTTATTTTTATAAAGGTATCTAATGATCCTTTATTCTTGCAGACCGTCGGTAGGATTGCCGACTTGGGCCGCCGTCTGCATGATGCTCTTGGCAGAATTGACCGTTTGCAAGCCGAAGTGGAAGGTCAGAAGAGTAGAGCGGAGTTTGAAAAAATGAGGGCCGCAATGGAGAGCGCGCGAGCCGAAGCGGAGAAGGAGAGGGCTCGCACTGCTAGAAACAGCTCCATTCTGATGCTGAGGCTAGAGCGAATGCGAGTGAGGAATCGCTGAGGGTCTCAAAAGACGAACTTGCCAAGGCGGAGACTCGGCTAGAGGAGCTGAAGGCGGATAAGGAGAGAGCCGAATCTGACGCTTTTGAGGTGGGAAAAAGCGCCGCTTTCACGGAATACGTTGACGAAGTTCCCAAATTTGAGAATCGCGGGTTCAAACATGGGTGGCTCAAAGCCCTTGCTGCCGCTGGGGTTACATTGGCTTTGCCAATTCCTTACGAGCAAGTGGATGTTGAGCCACTCGAATCCGACACCGAGGAGTGATTTGGGAGGCGTTTCCTAATTTGTTAAGTTTTGTGTAAGTTTTTGTTTGATAGGGTTTTGTTGGTTCAGGGTAGTTTTCATGTATAAATTGGTTACTATTTTGTACGCAATTTATTAATGAACATTTCCTTGTAATGTCGCTGCCACTTGTGCACAATTTGTGTGATTATGTTAATGAAACATTTTGCTGAGTTTGGCTCAAAGCCTTTCGCAACTTTGCTTAAAATTGTTGCTAAGTTTCAGCTTTTTAGAGATTGAATGTCCTGTGTCAATATTCATTCGTCTTTCTCATGCCGACTGGATTCGAATTATGAACTGTCAAATTGTGAGCCGGCTGGGGTGCTTGAGCCGGATAGCTTGATGAATCTGCCCTTGCCCTAGGCGGTTTGGTTTTAGAGATTGAAGAGTCGGCTGGGATTACTTGAGCCGAATAGATTGGTGAATCTGCAGATGTTGACATTTAAACTCCATTCTCTTCTTGTTCTTCTCATTACTCGTGTATTGTCTTTAAAAACCCTTTCTTTCTTCCTTTGCTAACACGGACAAACGATATTGTATGTACGGTTTATTTAGAATCAGGCTACGCCGAATTATGATCGATTTGGGAGCCGACTGGGGTACCTGAGCCGGATATATTGATGAATCTGCCCTTGCCCCAGGCGGTTCCTTTCCTTCTTTGCTAACACGGGCAAACGATATTGTATGTACGGTTTATTTAGAATCAGGGCTACGCCGAATTATGGTCGATTTGGGAGCCGGCTGGGGTACTTGAGCCGGATATATTGATGAATCTGCCCTTGCCCCAGGCGCGGGTATTCGAAGAGATGGTAAAACCGTGCCCTTGGCCGTCAACTCAGCCGGCGTCGGGCGATTCAGGATCTTCAATTAATGAGATTGCCTCGATCGCGCTGCCTCTGTGAAGGATAAATGAACAAGGGTGCATCCTTTAGGAGCTTGGTACACAACTGACTCGAGCTCCTGGAGGAAAACTGGTTGCGTAAATGTCGAACCGACTCTTCTTTAATAGTAAAGGGGAAGCGAAGACCCTAGCTGAGCTGGGCCGGAGATATGAACCGAGGTGGTGAACCCTCGCGCACAGGAAGTAGGAGTGCCAGGGGTCTGGAGAGGCGCCAGTCTCCCCGACGTCGCAGTAGATCGCCCAGGCGAGACAAGCAGTCGCAGGGTAAATCCCCACAACCCCCGAGTTGAGAGGAGGTCTGACGCGAATCCATGCCCATTAAGCTTTGCGGTATTTGTAAAGAATATGACGGAGGCGGATTCGATCGTTCGAGACCCAGACGTAGCGGTCGACTTTGCCCGACAAATATTTCCTCTTGAGGTTCAGCAGTCAATGCTGGGTCGGCAGGACTACGAGGTTTTTCGCGAGGGCATTCACGGTGTGGTGAAGGGGCTTTATACAGCTTACGAAGTCGGCATACGATTGCGCACTGCCCGTCAAGAGATGGAGAAGAAGGAAGAACGTATTCGAAGTTTGGAGGCCCGCGTGGAGGCGGCCAAGCGGGAACTAAGGAAGACCAAGGCGGCTCAAGCACAACCCACCGCTCACGCGAACCCAATTGTGGAGGAGAGGGTTACTAGTCGGCTTATCAGCTCCGCACCTCGTTGATCGAGAGACGGCAAGTATGTTCGCGATAGAGAGCGTGAAAGGGAGGGCCTATGAGAAAGGCTTCCATGAGGGCCGAAAAGTGGGGATCGAGAAAACCAGGGAGAAATTGGCCGAAGAAGTGTGCCGATGTGAAAATCGTGGGTTTCGGCATGGTTGGATCAGGGCGTCTCAAGCCGCAGAAACTCTTCGGGCGTCGGGAATTAATTTGGCATCACCAGGTTACAGGAATAAAGATTTTCCGTTTTCTGCTTTTGACGTTGAGAAGAGTGAGGATGAGGGCGACACCGTATGAGTTTAGTAGTTGTAAAATTGGAAAGCAGGGCGCGTGTGAAACTATGTAACTTATTGTTGTATTAAATAAAGAACGTTTCATTATTACTGTTTCATTGTTATTCGTGTTCGGCTTATTTGTATTTCGTGTTGCTTGTCTAAATATTGTCCGACCTAGGTGGCTGTCGAGTGTCCGGCGATATGCGGGCTCATCGGTAGGGTCTGCACGGGCCGGATCGAAACATTCGCGACGGCCATTGTGGTTTCGTCCGCTATTTAACCTTGATTTGGGGTTGGCGCATTGTCGCTTGGCCATTTGGATTGCTGTGTTGATGGTTGTGGCGAATGTCAATCGACGTTTAGTTTATCCAGCCAATGCGTTTTTTGGCGCTAATAAAATTCTCTTGGGATTGGGACCTCGAAATCGCGGTCGTTGCTAAGAATAAAAGAAGCAGGCGCTTCGCACCTATAATCCCACTCGACTAATCATTCCTTGCGTGGGATGGTGATTTTGGTTGCAGAGGCTCAGACTTTGGTCAAATTTGGTGTTGAGATGGTTTTCAGCAGAAAATCTAGGTGTGTGGGGGTTAAGTCGTCCGAAGAGCCTAAGATCTGCGAGTCTCCAAGTCGTCGAAGCAAATCGCCCCGAAAGGAAAGGCAACAACTGTTTAGTTCATTCTTCCTTGTCCTGGATCTTTGCCTTGACATTGTCAATGGTATCAGGGGAAGTTTGGCGCTATGCAAGTCGTGGGCTTGAGCATAACTGGTTCAAGGTTTTGCGCGCCGTCGAGGGGTTCAAGGCGGCGGTGCTTCTTTATCGGCGCGTCTTTTTTCTTTTTTGCTTTTAATACTGTAATACTCGAATGCGGGTTGTGTTTATGTAACGACTGTTTGATCGAATAAATGGTTTTATTTATGTTTTCGATATTGTAATGCTCGAATGCAAGTTGTGTTTATGTAACAACTGTTTGATCGAATAAAAGGCTTTATTTATGCTTTTGACATTGTAATGCCCGTTATTGTGAATTTTGCTTGTGTACTAAAGCACATTACTTCGAATGTATGATCTGTTCTAGTGTGTTAGATAGGAGCAATTACCATCTTTGGTTCGTGCCAACGTTTACGCCGGGTTCAGAGACGTGATTAACACTTAACTCTGTAGACCGACTAATATGGCCGAACGGATTAATGCAATAATCCTCGGAAGCACCAAAGCGGGCTCCGTATCTAGAGGCTAGATCCCAGGGCTCATTTGGCCTCAAGGAGATGAATCGGCTCGAATCCGAAGACTTAACCGGCATTAAGGCATCTTGCGCCAAGGGGGGGCTCCGAATCCGGACACGTAATCGGCCCGGAGGCGTCATGCGCCAGAGGGAGCTCCGAATCCAGAGACTTAATTTGGCCAATCGTGACATCTACGAAGGGCGCTCCGAATCCGGAGACTTAATCGGCCCTATGGCGTCATGCGCCAAAGGGGGCTCCGAATCCGGAGACTTAATCGGCCCTAAGGCGTCATGCGCCAAAGGGGGGCTCCGAATCCGGAGACTTAATCGGCCCTATGGCGTCATGCGCCAAAGGGGGCTCCGAATCCGGAGACTTAATTTGGCCAATCGTGACATCCACGAAGGGCGCTCCGAATCCGGAGACTTAATCTGGTCAATCGTGACATCCACGAAGGGCGCTCCGAATCCGGAGACTTAATCGGCCCTATGGCGTCATGCGCCAAAGGGGGCTCCGAATCCGGAGACTTAATCGGCCCTAAGGCGTCGCGCCAAAGGGGGGCTCCGAATTCGGAGACTTAATTTGGCCAATCGTGACATCCACGAAGGCCGCTCCGAATCCGGAGACTTAATCTGGCCAATCGTGACATCCACGAAGGGCGCTCCGAATCCGGAGACTTAATCTGGCCAATCGTGACATCCACGAAGGGCGCTTCGAATCCGGAGACTTAATTTGGCCAATCGTGACATCCACGAAGGGTGCTCCGAATCCGAAGACTTAATCTGGCCAATTCTGGCGGGTGCCCCACTGGGAATTAACATATGACTGATCGACAGGAAAAATAGTTCGTATTGTAGAGACGAAATATATTTACAGGAATCAGAGCCCACAGATCGGGTCAGTGATTGGGTTTTTCAGAATTCTGCTTGTGCCGATTGGGGGGAACCATGTATTTCTTCAATGCCGTGGGTTGTTGGAAAACGCAGAATCTGATGGTAGGTGCTTGGAACGGCCTTCATGGCATGTAGCTAGGTTCTTCCCATAATGGCATTATACGGCGAGGGGAGCTTCACGACTAGGAATTCTGCTTCGACCGTTCTGGAACCCGCTCGAACAGGTAATATGACCTTGCCCAATGGATATTCGGGGTTCGTATTAAAGCCGAATAGTGGGTGAGGCGCCGGAGACAGATCCGACTCGTTAAGGCCGAGCTTGATGAAAGTTTGATAATACATGACCTCTGAGCTACTCCCTGGATCTATGAGGATTCGTTCAATGATGAACCGGTTTATGCGTAATCCAATGACCAATGGATCGATGTGGGAAGCCGTTGCGTCATTGAGGTCGGAGTCGTTGAAGGCAATTGTCGGAGCGTCTTCGGACCGATGAGTCGAAATACGGCGCTCCTGTAGAGTTGGGCGCGATCGAATTGTGTGCACGGCTGGGAGTGTAGGCAGGCTGTAAATTACGTGGATCACGCCTAGTGGAGGAGAGTCCTGCCTCAATGCTAATGCCTTGGTTGGCTTTCCCTGTTTCACATACTGCTGCAGTCGACTGTCTTGCACCAGTTCTTCCAGGTGATCTTTTAATGCATAGCAACTCTCTGTTTCGTGCCCGTAATCTTTGTGATATTCGCACCTCCGGTCCCTTCGTCGTGTATCGGCTGGCCCCACCATGTTTGACGGCCATTTGAAGAATGGAAGATGTTGGATTTTGGTCATTACCGCGGTGATTGGCTCTGACAGTTCCGTGTACTTTTTGTCGGCGCGCCTCGAACGCCTACTGTCGACTTGCAATTGCTCATTTGTTGGATGGGAGCATTGATCGCTCGATCGGCGAGAGTCCCGCCTTTTGTCTCGTTTAGCACGTTGTCGCGGCTCGGGGCTCAGAGGTGGCACGGAACTTATCGGCTGAGCAATTTCAGGAGGTGCCGGTTTGGCGGACACTTGTCTGGCTTTAATCCTTAAAGCATCGTCTTCCACTTTGCAATATTCTTCGACTTTCTTCATCAGTGCCCAGACTGTTTTGGGGGGTCTTCTGGTCAAGGAGTTGCGAAGGGCACTGTCAGGCTGTAGTCCCATTTTGAAGGCGGTGACGGCCATGGAGTCGTTGCAGGCGTCGTCAACGAGATTGAAGCACTCCCAATATCGCGCCGAATATGCTCTCAACGTTTCTCCTAGTTGGATTTGCATAGCCCAGAGAGAGTCGGCCTGTTTTGGCTGTACCTCGTTGGTGATGAACCTGGCCTTGAAGGATTTTTGTAATTGATGGAAACTTCTGATCGAAGCTGGCTCCAGCTTGTAATACCATCTGACAGCTAATGGCCCCAAGCTGCTGGGGAATATCCGGCACATGAGGGCTTCATTGTCTGCATGCAACGTCATGGCCTACTTGTAGTGACGTATATGATCGGTGGGGTCTGATTTTCCGTCGTAGAGAGTAAATGATGGAGCTTTGAACTTCTTGGGCAGGGCCGCTCTCGCAATTCGTCGGATAAAAGGATCGTGCCGGTCCTCTTCGTCTGAACTGCTTCTTCTGCGCTTGTTCTTTGTGTGTGGGCTTTTTTCAGAGGAGCTGGAAGTGTCTGAGCGTCCCCTGTTGTGCTCCGTGGATAATGAGTTGGAGTCGCTGTCGGTTTCCCTTGGTCGGGCTCGGGATCGTTGTTTACCTGCCCTCAGGGGTCGTTCGGGGTCTTGGCGCGCGGCTTCTTTGGATTTTGCTACTTCTAGGGCCAAGTCTTGTCGCAGGCGTTCATTTTCTGCGAGCATGTTTTCCAGCCTTTGCTCATTCTGTTTAGCTTGTTCCATGATGGCTTGCATTGTCTCCTGCGCTGAAGTCGTTGGCGAGTCAAAATTCAAGGCGCGTCTTGCAGCGATGGTTTCCTTTCCGAGCATATTTGCCGGAGTGATGTCGTCTCTCTGTGTAGTCTCGTTGGTGGCTATCGGAGGATCTTGCGTCACGCCTTCCATGGATGTACTTGAGTATTCCCACAGACGGCGCCAATTGTGGGGAAGTGGTTCTGAGAATACTCTTCGGATCCTGGGAGACATTCTTGATCCTCAGCTAGTCACCTGCGAAGACACGAACACTCCGGTCGGGGGTGCCGGGGTTAGCACTCAGACGGGCAAGTCAGCTCCAATACTCAAGAAAGCTTGTTTTCTAAGTTAAGTGGTGTTATTCTTACATACCTTTCCAAGAGCGCTGTTTCTCTATTTATATCTGTTCCTTCTGAGGCCTCGGGGCCTGGGCCTACTTTTTAATCTTTACCCGTTCTTCTATTCGGCCTTAAAGATCCTTTCTCAATCGACTTACGTATTATATTCGGCTCATCCTATCCTTGCAGGGTGCAGCCGGTTAAAGTCTGCAGAATGCGGCCGGTTAACGTCAGCCCACATCTCTTCAGATTTACCCATATATTCGGCTCCCACAGTGAAGTATGCATCCGTTGGTATCTAAGAATCCATCCTATGAAATGATCATTCCATTGCAATAGTAAATGATGATTCAATTTACAATTTATTCTCATTATTTTTTAATCAACCAAACATGAGAATGGACATTTTGATAAAATGATAATTCTATCTGTTTCATTCCAATGAACCAAACACTACCTAAGAACTTCTCAAATTCGAAAGTTATAGTGGCCTATCATTAACTAGATAAGACTTAAAAAATAAAAAATAAAAGATAAAAGAAGAAGAAGAAGAAGAAGAAGAAGAAGAAGAAGAAGAAGAAGAAGCCCCAATCTAGCTTATCAAGGTTACTCCTTTGACAATAACATTGTAAAAGTCATTATCGCTCGGGAACTCCCGCTCCGCGCGCGAGGGCGTGAATCGTTTGTTCTTTAGCTACTACAAGTTCGGACTCGTGTCACGGTTCTGAATCTAATCTCGCAGAGTGCAATGCAAGACTGATAAATCACCAAAGAGTTCAAATCCGACAAATCGTTTTGGAAAACTGATTTTTATAAAGAAGTGCCAAACATGGACTGCTTTGCTAGATATAGAGTCACCACCTAAATGTTTTATTTTGGGGGAATTTAGGAAACCCTGACTCGTGCCTAAGGCTACGTGTCCGTCATCACCAAAGTTGCCTCGGCTCGGGAACTTGGGTACGAGAGGGGAAGGTCATGCAATGAGCACCCCCGCTCGCCTGATCAAAGATCGACCTTTACTAACATGATATTTTGTTTTTGGAAAACACATGTGTCCTTATTCCGGTTTATTAACTTAGAATTACTATGTGATGCGCACAACATACAAGTATAGACTAGATCGCCTGAGTTGGAACAAAACATTTCATGTTCGTTTGTTTGAAAATGGTTTGAAAGTGCTACTCGCAAGTAGGCTAACACGTGGATTTTGCCACCCTCAAGTGGGCTTAGGAAAATATGATTTTGCCACTCTCAAGTGGGCTTAAAACACACATTTCAATGAATTGTTTCAATTCGAGTAATCCAACCTTCACCCACAGGCATTCACGCAGTTAATCACTTAAGCAGTTAGCCTCATGGCAAGCATGTTATCATGGCAGTCACATACACTCATGCAAGGATGCTAAAGCGAAAACACTCACAGTGTACTCCGAGTCAAAACAGGGAACTAGTTAGAAATCATGCATGATCCTAGTTCATGTTAAGATGGCTAATGCAACACATGCAAAATGCAGCTAAGATAGGCTCGGCTATTCTAAGATGTCATGTGAAATGCATCAATTGATACATTTATTCAAATTGGAATTGAAATACAATGCAGTTTGTATGATGCGTCGAGCCCGGTGCATGCAAGACAGATGAATGAATGCAAACATGCGAAGCATACGGATGCTAATTGAAATATGTCCTAAAACTAACCACTGAAAGTAGATAAGTAAAAGGGAGAAAGAAATGGGGGTTGGAAGACATGCATCACACACACGCACGCTTATTACAACATTGTGCCCTCTCGATGGAGGGTCCAAATAAGAAGCTAACTAGCTAATCTAAGCTAATTAAACTAATTATTACATAATCAAATTGAATAACTAGCTAACACTAAGCTAATTATTACAACACGTTAACTAATTAACAAATTAGCTAGTTTAATTACAAATTCAAAAGCTAACTAATCAAGTAAAGCTAATTACAAATTACAAAGCCTCAGCTCAGTTCTAAGAGTTCAAAGATGCATGCTTGATCGCCTCGCTCGGAAATCCATTACCATGCCTCATGTTGCCTCTGTTTGCACACTTTTGCACCTCTGAAAACTGTGCCAACTTCCATGATGCTTCTGACCTACCTTAGGAACCATCTGAAGGGTAGTCGGCCAAAATGTGTGGCCATCGGCCAAAGAATAATGGTTATTGGCCAAATTCGAGGCTATCGGCCAATTATTGATAGCCGATCGGCACACTTGATAGTCAATCGGCCACTTCTTCCTGCAAACTTCTCCTTTTGCTGCAACAGAGCACAAACAGAGGCATGTCAATGTATTTGCAAGAAACTGTGTGTGCAACCACACTCCTTATCATGTTCAAAGCTCAAAGGAGTGTAGTGCTCGACTCTCGAGCCATCAATCATGCATCTCAATGCATGATGGCCAAAGAGGCCGAGTTGCACAAATCAATGGCGATGAATGCACACAAATACCACATAGGATTCAATGAACCTCCACCTTATCATGCATGATCAAAGGTGTCAGTGACCTAAGGAATGAGGTGCGTTTCATCACTTCAAGTATGAAACGTCCCTTGTTCCTCGTGTTTAGATCAACATCCGACCCAAACACAATGCTATGCAACAAACATGCAAAGATAATGCAACATGCAACATGCAAACAACATGAACATGCAACAACAATATGCAAGTGACATGAGCATGCAACAATGTGCAATGGCAAGGGCTATGTAATGCAACGCTTAAAGGACCAAACCAACCACAAATAAACTTCATGTATGCCAAAACAATGGCCAAAGTATGTTGAAAATGGAGTCCAAAAGTACATACAAGCACACATGCCAATTGGTTCACAAACGAAGCATGAAGGCACCAACTCTCAAGCGCATTGAGGAAGTGGAAAAATGTGAGTGTGGCAGTAAAATAGGCTTTGAAATCACATTCCAAAGGATGCTAACTCATGCACATGTGACAAACAAAGCATGCTAGTGGGCTTAAAGCTTGAAGCTAGCCAAAGGACTTACACCATAGCTATGCAATACATGAAACATATAGCCAAGGCAACCCAAAATAGTCCTAGATCATGCCAAAATGAGTCTAAAACATGCATGGAGCATCACCAAAACAAGCTAACATGAAGGGCATGAAGTATGAACTTGCAAGGCTAATAAGGAGTAGTACACTACACCTATCAAAACCAAGCATGAGGTGACTTCAATAACAAAAATCAGAGTTATATCATGGCAAAATGAGACCAAATACACACTGATATGGCAGCTTACAAGCTTAGGCAAAATGGCATGCATATAGACCCATACTTGAGGCATAAAGAACCAAACCTCCAAAGCATCAAAAGAGTGAAAGATGTGAGGGCATGGCAATGAAACATGCTCTGAAATCACATTACAAATGATGCCAAATCATGTGAATAGCCCAAGCAATGCATGCTAGTGGCTTGGAAACTCAAGGCTAATGAGCTAGAATGAACCATGGCCATACAAAGCAATGCACGTATGACCAAAACAACACAAATCAAATCTTAAGCATGGTAAAACATGGCCAAAAGCTTCTTGGAGTTAAGCCAAAACATGCTAGAATGATGGTTCAAACACATGATGCATGTTAGGCTATCATGCAAGATTGCACTACAACCATGTGAAGCATGCAAGATGCTATCAAAGCAACCTAAAACAGAGTTGAGGCATGCTAAAATAATACCAAAAACTTGCTGAAATGGAACCAATACATGCTAGACAAACATGCTACTTTGATGAGCCATCTATACAAGCATGCAAGACACAAGGAGAGGGGATGACCCTCTCCTATTTAAGGCCTCAAAACACACTTTCCACCACTAAAATTCCTCTGGAATTCAGTGGTAGAAAGGTCAAACAAAGGCTAAAACAAAAGCCTAAAGGGGTGGCCCAAAACAAGGCAAAACAAGGCACTCAAGGGGGTAGATCACCCCCAACACCAACAAGACCTAAACAATCATCTCAAACACATGAAAATGAAGCTTTTTACAGTTGAGGGTTAAGCCAAAATAAGCATGCAAATAAGGCTAAGTAAGCAATGAACACAAAGCTTAAAAGAAGGTTAGTGACTCACCCTTGTAGAACAACCTCAAAGAGGTAACTTCAGTAACTTTCTGAGCTAAAAACCAAACTTTGAGTTCAAACAAAAACCTCAAGTACCTCAGCAACAAGAGTATGGTGTTTCACTAGGTGCTTTAGTGCAAAAGTGTGAAGAAATTCCACTTTTGAGCACAAACAAGTGCAAATATAGAGAGAGAGGAAATATAGAGAGATATATAACTTCTATATCAATTTTTCAGAACCTCTGGAAAGGGAGAGGGGTCTCCCTTCTTATAGAAAATCAAATCTCAAGCTTGTTGAGCAAGCTTGAGACTTGTTTCAATCCCTATACACGCGTATGGAGGATGAAATCTGTGCTCACCAACTGTCACAGCTGGCACAAAAATATCTGCAAAAGCAGGTGGAAAGGTCTCGGCCAAAAGATATGGCCGATCAACCAAAAAGGGTGCCGATCGGCCAAAAAGAGTGCCGATCGGCCACCATAAATGGCCGATGGCAAGAATACAAGGCCGATAAGCACAAGGCTTGGCCAATGGGTTGTAGGGATGGCCAACAAGCCACCCTCTTCCCTCAGAAGCAAAACCACAAGTCCTTGGTCCACAACCAAGCACAAAACAGACAAGTTGAGAGATCATAAGGCAAGGCGCGTAGCCGAGACCTTCGGGAACTCAAAATGAACACGAGCATGTATGATCATCGAGTGTTCAAACGATGACGTCCAAGTCTTGAGGACGGTCAAAAATAGGATCTCTACACCCATACAAGACCAAACTGTAAACAATTCAGGTATGCAGATACCTTTGAAGAATAAATGAAAGAAAATTGATAGAGTATTCTATTTCTACTTAATGACCTTAATGAAATATAAAAGTTGATAGGAAAAGTCATTGAGTCTAATATCAAAAACTGTTCACCAACATAGGCATGCTCCACCTTTGGTCATTGTTATTTTCAAAAACAATGCTTTATAATAAACTATCCAAAAGCATTTTATAGTGATGTGTAAAATCTATCCAAAGTAATATGTATAAAGTTTGAATTCCAATCCTACACAGCAGTAGATTCATTGCGGCAATTCAATGAACACCATGCAAGCAATTAAGAAAATTCATAACTCTACATTCAAAGAAATATTGTAGAAAGTTTGAAACTCAGTCCTGCATAGCAACATATTCATTGTGGCAATTCTTGGTAATTAAAAAAAATTCATAACTTTTGAAACTCTACATTCAATATTCAGTATAAACCTTCAAATGTATCATCACTCAACATTCAAAATCCAGTTCAAACTCTTGATCCAATAATCAAATCATTGAAACATTGATTCACTATTAAGTTAAGAGATAAAAAGAAAAAAGAAAAAAAAAAAGAAAAAAAGAAAGAGGAGGACGAGAGAGAGATTGTACCATTGCTTAATAGTTTCCGATTTTAGTCCAATAGCTGAGTCTTTGTCGCTGGTTATTTGTATCGAGGGATTTGGGTTTGATAGACACTGTCGATTGCATTGTCGAGTTTGATGGAGCAACAATTTTATGCCTTTTCTGATTTTTCGGTATAAAATAACTAACATACAGTTTTGACGAGTTTGATACTGATGCTCTAAGCCTATATCGACGGACAATCATAAAGAGAAGGATTCCACTAGTAAAGAGAGAAATGTTCCAAAGAATTACAATGGTGACAAAATAATCTCACAAATAATTGAGCTCACCAAGCCCAAAATACAAGTTCCCTCACCAAACCCAAATCCTCTCTCCATAAGTCTCACGAAACTAAAATTTCAACCAAGCGACACTAAGTGACCAAAGGCCACACCAAAGACCTAAAGGCCTACTAACAAAACACCCCATGGGGGACTCCAAGTAACTAACAAGTCCTACCAATGGAATTGAAAAGTTCAACTGAATTAATGAGAATCTCCACCTATTTATAGCCAGAGAATCCTTTCCTAAAGCAAAACAGATTTCCTTTTAATCCAATACAATCTAATCCAAAACCAACTAAGAAACATTAATCTGAAACTTTAAAAAGTCCAAATCAAGTCCAATTGGTCTCTCACACATTCAAACCAATATGGAAGTCCAAATCAAGTCAAATAGGTCTCTCATACATCCAAACCAATATGGAAGTCCAAATCAAGTCAAATAGGTCTCTCATACATCCAAACCAATATGAGAGTAAAAACCAAGTCCATGTTTGACTATCCACAAATCCTATTCCAATTAGGAATAGAATACAAAATCGAAATCATATTGGTAATGGACATTGAGCCAATAATCCAACAAATCTCCACCATGGCGACATGTTCAACCGTAACAAGCCAACCAATATAAATTTCTAATGTAGAAGAAGCTTAATGGAGTAGCTGAGGAGAAAAAAAGGTAATGTTTTAAACTTCTCTGTCAACTTTATTTTGAGAGCTTCTATTTTCACACCACACAACCTGTCAGTATACACCACTTTCTTAGTTCACACCGCACACATTTTGAATTAGAGTGATTCTACTTACACCACTACTTCACTTCTTTACACTCTCCATATGAGTTTTTTTTTTTTCTTCTTCCAATTTTATCCAAGTGTGAAATTACTTTTAAGGACAAAACACTAAAATTAAATATATTTTAGTATCTCCTTACACCCCTTGGTCTTCAATCCCTACTCTTCTTTTTCCTTTCTCAAATTTTCTTTTCTCTTACACATCTCTTTTCAAAAAGTGAGAATCATAGTGTTTTGATCATCAAAGAAAGCAATGGATGAAGAAATAGTGGTGAAGAACCATCAAAAAAATGAAATGGTGAGTTTCTTTTATTTGTTTGGTAGGTTTTTGTTTTGTTTTTCTGGACTGTTCTTTGACTTTTGTTTGGTGTTTCGAAATCGAACAAAATAAAATAGTCCAGCATCACATTGCCGAACAAAAAATATAAGTCTAGTAAGCAATAGCTGAATAAAAAATACATTTTCGGTAACCTAAAGCCGAATTTTGTAAATTTGTTCGGCTACTCATTACCATGTATTTTTAGTTTCATTTTTTTATATTTTATATTTTTTTGCTTGGAAGGATTATACTTATACTTATTGCAACAACGCAAGTACTGCATTATTAGTGGACTCGAGTCATGAATTCATTATAGACGAGGTTTGTTAAGTGTTGTTATGAATATAATTTTTTCTTATTTTAATTTGTATTGAGTTTTATTAATAATTTGACGTATAAATGTATTTATTATGTTTAGATTTTTGGTAGTTGTCAAGTATTAATTAAATGGGCTTCTGACGTGGGGAAGCAGACTGGATTTGTCATTGTTATAAAGACATCAAATGCGGGAGGTAATGGTAGAAAACCAAGACTTACACTTGCTTGTGAAAGAAGTGGTTACTATAGAGACAATAGAAAGATCAACGAGGAACGAATGAGATTGACAAGTTCTAAAAAGTGTGGATGTCCATTTCTATTAAGGGGGAAAAAATTACCTACAAATGATGAGTGGGTGTTGCATGTCTTATGCGGAGTGCACAATAATCCACCTGCTGAACATCTTGAAGGGCACTTATTTGCTAGCAGATTATCTAAGGAGGAAACATCATTATTAGTTGATATGTCAAAGAGTATGGTGTGACTAAAAGAGATATTGATTACATTGAAATGAAGAGATATCGGTTAAATCAAATCGTATCTCTTACTTCAAACAATTTCTGGAGAAGTTGAGACTATATATCCGTTACATAAAAGATGTACAAGTAGATGACAATTGTGGTTTCAGGGCAATAGCTGGATTAATTGGTTTAGGTGAAGATGATTGGCAACAAGTTAGGTGAAATTTTTTGACTGAGCTGCATTTGAATGTAGTGCACTACGTGTAACTATTTGGTTCACAAGAAAGGGTTGATGACCTTACCTCTATCTTATCCTACTTCGAGCCTGGCCCTAGATTTAATCATTGGATGACTATGCCCTGCATGGGCCATTTGATAGCATCATACTACCGAGTCGTTCTTTATCATTTATCTATGCAATAATGCTTGACATTTCTACCACTTGGAGTAGTACCGATAGCAACACTTGATCGAAGAGATATTTGCATAGGATTTGTAAATGGAAACCATTTCATGCAGGTAACTACTGAGCCTACTTTGATCATTACCATGTCTTATTTTGTAATTCTACCTATTGATTTCTTTGTTATAGGTTTATTTGCAACCTAGTCATCTAGTACCTCCGATAGCAAATAATTGGATTCGTTTTCATCACCCGTGTGCTAGTGGATAGGAGAAAGCAGATACTATCCGTATTCATCAATTCCGTACTCTTATCAACCTTGATGTAGTAACTACCGAAACTATCGATATAGATGAATTGTGATAACATGTTTGATTAAAAGATGCAAACAATGACAGATTTTATGGATGTTTTTATGGATATTTGTACACTGATTTTTTAATGAATAATTTTATGGATACTTTTTATGTATGATTTTATGGATGCATGTTTGATTTATGGATGTTTGAAGGAAAAAGTCAATCTTTCAACGTACAGCAACAAGTGCCTAGACAAATCTATTATAGTTTGGCAACATGAGACTAGAGTAATCTAATTTGTATAGCAATGTATCACCGAATAGGTACTTCACAACTAACCGAAATTAATTTCTTGTTATCATCCAATCAAATGGAAGCATATTGCTGGGAAAAAAAGTTTGTTTGGTAGCATAGCATTGGATGAATTCAAATTCATTAGCATTGTATTACCAAACAGGTCCAAATTATTGTTTGGAATAAAGTGGCTTTGTAAATGTATAGTAACAAAACGCTGGACAAACCTATTTTTTCTAGCAACATAACATCGAAAGCATGTAAATTGTCTAGTACTGTGTAACCGAACAGACAATTCACTTTAGGCAACACTGAACCCCTTGTCTTCCCTGCTTTCTCTTTTCCTTTGCTGCTTCTCTCATTTCCCTTAAAAAATCAGTGGTGTAAAGAGATGAAATAGTTAATTTACGGTTAGTTTTGGTAATATATTAGGGGTGTAATGAAAATTACATTTTTTTTAGATACTTTCTCAATCCACACCAACAATTTTCCAAAAATCCCAAAATAGCCTCATTATCTCACTCTCTAACTCTACCCTAACTACCATTACCACCACCACTACTGGTGGTTGCCACTTCTTTTGTCGCCTCCTCCATCCCTTCCTCTGCCTATCAATTAATACCAAAAGCGCTCATCTTTCCCAACCCCAACTTTAGCCCTAACCTTAGCCACCACACACCACAACTGCTACCACCATCATCCCCGTTATCCATTTCTACTTCTTTTGCCTCATCGCCATCACCCTCACCTCTCCTCTCTACTGACCTACCTTCGATCTCTCTCTCTCTCTCTCTCTCTCTCTCTCTCTCTTTTTTTTTCAAGAAATTGCAATTATGAGATTGCAATTTGCTCTCTTCGTCATCAAGCTATGACGACTCTTTAAATGGGTGAGGGTGGGTTGCGGGGTTGCTAATGGGGCACTGAAGAAGGATGTGGGAGGCGCTTCAACAAAGTGGAAAAAGTTGGTGCCAGAGGTGGAGAGGACTTGGGGTGGCACCAGAGGTAGGAACAGCGATTATGGTGGTCTGTGTTGGTGGGACAATGGCTGGTGGCGGTGTGATAGGTGGTGATTGCAACGGCGACATGGAGAAGGGGGTCGTAATGAACGATGACTGAAGTTGAGGAGTAGTTGGTGAATGGGCAACCACGGTGTTTGGTGATAGCTAGTATGTAGGGTGTAAACTTAGAATTCTATCCAAAATAATAATTTGACAAAGGGACATAAATCTAATTAATAAAATTATAAAATGGGTGTGTACTAAGTCAGATGGTAATGTGTAAACAGAGGCTCCCCTTTATTTCCCAAGAATTTAAAGGCATGGGTTTATTTTGACAAAGAGCAATGATTGAGACCTCCACAAAAATTCCACCTCCATAACCCCTACATCATCCTATGTGAGAGAGAGAGAGAGAGAGGGAAAAAAAAAAACAAAAACAAAAACACACATGGACCAATTACACACATTTGGGGGTCATGGGGGTCTCCAAATTGGGGGTCCCACGCTTTTTCCTTTGACAAATCGGTTGCCTATAAATTTTTCTTCTTGTTATGTTGTAGTCAATCATAATATATATATATTTAATTTTTAGCTTTAGAATTTGGTTGTTTGATTGTTTGTAGACGAGGTGCCATCCTGCAGGATTAATCTAATGTTTTAATAATGGAGAAAATTGGTAATAAATTCATATTTCCACCCTTACAAGTTATTAAGGATAATGTTGAAATTATTAGGGCCATAAAGACATTCGTTAAAAATTTGTTGGTTAAAACGATATTACTATCTATTTGTTGAAATTTTTATTTTTAACCTATTTGATCAAATCTTTGTTTTATTTGTTTAATTTTTTGAACCTATTTGTTCAAATTTGTATCTATTTGTTGAAATTCACTAAGCTTATTTTTTTATCCGTTGAAATTCACAAAGCCTATTTTTCCTATCCGTTTGAATTTTTTATTCTATATGTTCAAATTCTCATTTACACACACAGATATATATAGAGAGAGAGGGGGCTTATCTGTTTATTTTTTTTAAAATTTATCTGTTTAATTACAATCAATTTTTTTTGTTTTTATTTGTTCAATTGCAATATGTTTCACAATAAGAGTAACAAGAAATTAAAAAAAAAGAAAAATCCAAAACACACAAATATACGTACACATTTCAATTCCACCATGAATTAACTTTTTGATGGATGAATGGGGCCATGAAAGGAATCCTAACTTCTTCAAGGTTCAACAACAAGAATCCTATCTTCTCATCATCAGTAAAAGCCATAGTAGATACATCTTGAGTTTTAGAAGTCAATAAAGCTCCCAATCTCCACTGTCCATTTCCAAGTTTTTTACGATTGCATTCATCATTTGCTGAGCTTCAAAAAATCTTTTGAAAGATGATAACTTTGAATAGTCCTCATCACTCTCATCTTCTTTTTCATCATCTCCATTACAAGGTCATAGTTTTCTTCCCTCTCGATAACCTCCTCATGTTCCTTATCTTTCTCTTTCTAAAATCTTTCTCTTCATCATCAGTTGTTGTTGTTGCTGTTGTTGGACTTCCAACAACTCTTGAGCTTCAAAGCATTATTACCAAATTGTTAGTAAAAATTATGTTGGGTTTTGATCGACACAACCAAGCAATAATTCAAGCTGAACAACTTAAATAGAAAAAATCAAGCAATTGTGGTTTTAGTTCTAATGCCTCAAAAGAATGAGGACTTCTTTGGATCAACTGATGGTAACAAAGTAAACAAGAGGAAAACAAACTGTTTTATATCAACTGATGGTAACAAAGTAGATTAAACAAACAAAAAGCAATTTTAAATTGAAATCACCTATGTTCATTCAACAAGTACGAACTACAGTGAAAGAAACTACTCCTAAGTTACCATCTGCATTGCTCTTAAGTCTAAAAGCTAAGTTGTTATGTTGTTGTTGATATCCTATTCTCTTTGCAAACTTCTGGCCTTTATACTTCTTCTCTGCCATGTTCTCATGATGTCATCAATCTGCAATTATTGCCATGTAATTGCCGCAAGTACTACCTAACTTCTAGGCTGTCAAACCTCTCCAATCCTTTATTTTTTCCTGTCGAACTTCACTTCTTTAAGTTGACATGTGACCCTAAGTCCTTTCATCCTTCCCTCGACAGAGAAAAATCCCTACCTTGTCTATGTTTCTTCTTGAAGGATTGCCCACTAAACCCATGATCACTGTCAATAACTGCTCCACCATTCCTAGTCAACCCACATGCAAAAATCCACTTCCAACTGCTGACCTTGGTCTTCTGATGTTGAACATCCACTCCAGACTTGGTCACGTGTCCTCTACTGACTGGACCACGTGTCCTTTTAGAGCCGTGAATGTCATATATATGTGATATAAACCCCTTTTTGAACTCATCTCCTCTTATTTTGGGAGTGGAAAATTCTGGAGAGCCATCCAAGAGAGGAAGAGTAAAGAGAAATAGAGAGAGAAAGGAAGAGATGGAAGAAGAGGCTCAAGATCAAGCTAAAATACATCAAGATTATGCAAGATTAAGTAGCTATGAAGATTCTAGGCAAGATTTTACCTCTCAAACCTCGAAGATCATAAATTAAGAATTAGATTTATGATTTTTATGGAGGCTTTTACATGTATTTTGTCACATAAGGCAAGAACATACATGTTTATAACTTGTTTTCTTGCATGATTTCTACGATTCATAAAGATTTCAAGGGACTTCTCCATGGATCTTGGAATTAGAACTCATCAAATGCATAGCTTTTGATTTTGTTCTTGACTTTAAGTCTTTGAGGTTGTAAACGGAATTTTGGCTTTGCTTTGAAATCATGATTTTCATTGAAGTTAGAATTGTTTAATTCAACATGGTTTGAAAGGTTTTGGGCCTTGATTTGTGTAAAATGAAGTTGATTGTGAGAAATTGAGCCTTAATCTTGAGGGTTTGTATGGTTTGAACTCATTAACTTATATATGAAATGAAGATCTATGTGAATTTGAAAGAAGAAGTTTTGAAAAGTTTGAAAAAGAACTAAAACAAGGATTTTGATCTTTCTTGCTTGAAGATTCATTGTATTTTTGATGTTTTGATTTAGAAAAAAAAATCATAATCTCATGTTTTCTATTAGTTTTACATGTTTTTGAGTGATTTGTGTTGAAACCTAGCTTGGAAAATGGAAGAGCAAGTGTTAGAACCAACAGATATTTTTAGCAGCAGAATTTTGCCTAGAGCCGCATGTGCGGTGGGGCTTCCTGCATATGCGGAAGTCTCTTTCCAGCAACATTTTGTATTTTGAAATAATTTCACATGCTCCCACACGTGCCCTGGCTCTCCCCACGTGTAGTTTTAGTCCCACAAGTACAGAACTCCCCTGTTTCAGGCCAACTTGGAATAGGCATATCTCTCATCTGGACTCCATTTTAAGTGATTATTGAGCCTAAATTCAAGCCTCAAAAGTCTAGTTTCCAATGATGGTGGTCCCACATCCAAATTAAAAGTACACAACTAGATATGTTCAAATTTGTAAAGGCTGTTCACTTTTTTTCTAACCATTTCATGCTACTTCATCTCCTAACCCAGTTTCCTTTTGTTTCTTCCTATTTTCCTAGACACGAATTATGACCCATTGAGAACTAATAAGTGTAGAACCAATATAAATAATTGGTTAAAGAGCAAAGTAAGAGATCGGTTTATTTGATTAAGAAAAGATTAAGAGAAGTAAATTTGATCAAGAGAGTAATTCTATGTTTCGATATGTTATGCTATGTGCATTGTGATTGCAAGTCAAGATTCGAGGACCGGTCAACCATTTCTGGAAAACCACTGTGAGTAATAGTAGTGTAACGATATATTATGCTTATATGTTATGTTTATGTACTTTGACATGTTTTATTGGAGATGATTGAACATTGGATTACAATGGCATATGAAATGGACCCGAGGCCGTTATGTTATTATGATTGGGTCCGAGGCCATTCTGTTAACACGTGATTGGGCCTATGGCCATTCTGTTATAGGTGGGCCTGAGGCCGTCCCGCAACAAGTGGGCCTGAGGCTGTTTTAAAAATGTGATTATGAATAACGCTATGCTTAACGTGACTATGATGAATGCTCTAAATATTGTACCTTGGAAAAATATTGGGTTTACATCACATGCTCTTATTTAATTCAAAATCTTCGTTGGATTCTCCTTACTTTACTATTATTCACTGAGCTTCTTCGCTCACTGTATATTTATATATATTTATGTTGGTGATCAGCTCGGAGGTCAGCTTCAAGAAACTTTTGTGGAACCTGTTTTGCTAAGCCTCCAAAATTGGAGCCTTTTATCCTTTTGAAGAGTTCCTTTGATGCCATATTTTAGTTAAGCCTTTGATGGCTTTTGTTGAACATTTGGTTAATATGTAAATTTTGGGTTGTGAACTTTTTATATATATCGATATGACTTGGACTTGTATACAGAAGAACTGTGAATGTGAAGTCTTTATATGGCATGATTAATCCTGGCATATAAGCACTGCTCAATGGACATTCTGTTATTTATTTTGCTTTCGCCTTAGGCCTCAATATGATTTAAATATTTCAAAATTTTGTTTTGAGGCCTAAATGCAGGTCGGTCGTGGCCTAAACTTTTAGGGGCATGTTTGGGCCGTGACATAACTTAGATAATAAAGCATTTACATAAATAGGCCTCTTACATGCCTCATCTTCTAAATTAAACTCCTCTAAAGGGTCTTGCACATCAGTCTTGTGATCATTAAGCTTTGCAGGAGTTGCCTTTAGATTTTCATACTACACATCTTTATAGTCTAGAGGGCTTTTATCTACCACATATTCTGCCCAAAAATAGTGGGGCAACATACCACCTAATCTTCTCTCTAAAAAGAAATAAAAAAGTCTAACAAAAGTGTTTTTAATTACATCAAAATCAAAATCAAATTCACTCTCACTTTTCTTCATTTTCATTGGTAATGTCTTCAATCAACACTTCATCTACAGGCTTGGTCTACAAGACACTTGGCCTGGCCATTTCCTGGCTCATCTGTCGAAACCTTTCCTCAACAAATTTCTGGAACTGGCCATAAGTCAGTCCAATTCCCCTTGACTTCAACTCCTCATTTTCCAACACAATAGGGCTAAATTCTTCAGCATACAACATAGCCTCCACATTATGGATATCAGCCTTGAATGGATTTGCCTCTGCCAAAAACCTTCATACCTTGCCCTTCCTGGCCTTCTACTATCAAGAAAATTAGAGCTTGATAAAGCACACAACCATTGGAATGAATCCAATCCCTTCCAAAAAACAAATTATAATTGGAGATGGAATCAATCACAAAAAATGTTGCCCTCATCACTCTGTCCCTAACTTGCAGTTGCAAAGCAATCACTCCCCTTGTGTCAGATGAACCTCTTGAAAAATCACTCATAGATACATTGGAAGGGATTAAATCATCAATTGTTTTCACAATAACACTCAGAATCCTGGTGGGTAAAATATTCATAATACCCCCATTATCAATCAACACCTTAGTTAGAGGACAACCATTCAAGTGAGCACTCACATACAAAGGCCTCAAGTGCCTTATCACTTCTAGTTTGGGTGATTGGAGCAGCACCTTCTCATTACTACAAGTTTTAACCACCTGAATGGACTTGCCATCCTTCTCTCTGGGCTCACTCACCTTTGCCATCATCACAGCAGGCTCTAACAGATCTTCTACATCACCTTCTAATTGTTCTAATTGCCTAGGTTTTGCCTCAAACCTTTTTGGTAAAGCTAGAATCATATTACAATAAGGGTTTGTAGGAAAAGAACCAAACCTAATCGCATCTAATATTTCACTAAAGTCCCCAGAACTTTTAGATTTTGTATCTTCTTTTGTGTCTTCCTTGCTGTCGACAGGAACATCTTTTGATTTTCCTGCCACCATCGCATTCCCATCAATCATCACCTCATCTTCCCCACTCTCCTCATCAGAAAAGAGAGCTTTAGATATCTCCTCTAACTGTTTTCTAAGGAGAATCTTTTAAGGTGTTTTATCCACCACCTTCCCTTTTTTGCTTGACTCACCACTTTCTTCCTTCTCTTTCTCTCTTACCCAAATCAAATTGTTTTGATCATCTCTCTTTGGATTGTCACCTCCTTTGTTGAGAACATAGCATGAAACTTTCTTTGTTCTCTCCTCACTTGAGTCCTAGTTGGACCCATGGGCTTCCACCCTGACAAAGGGAACTTTGGATTTATCACACCCTGCCAACTAGCATGGGTAAGCACTGGTGGCTACACCATCCTTGGTTGCACTAGGGAATAAGCCTGTGGAAACCTCACCCCTTGGCCATGAAACTACCTTGGCCTAAAAAACCTTTGACCTTGGCCAACAAATGGCCTCTGAAATGGTGTTGGCACAAATGCTGGTCTTTGAACATGACTAGGGCCACTATATGGCCTTTGATATTTCAACTACCTTACTTTGATTCTGACCCCTTCTGTTCCATGAAGAGAAGGATACACAAGTTGCCATCTAAATAAGAATAGGCCATCCTTCTCACCATATGACCTATCAGCAGGCCCAAAGATCCCAGGGTCCTGCCAATCAAGCAACAATTTCTCTCTATTGAAAATTTGAAGGTCACACCCACCTAAGGTATTAAACCTTAGGCCATTATCCTTCATACTCTCTTTCAACTTGTTAGCCAAAATGGCTTGTAATTTTTCCTTTTCAGTCCCACATCTTGAGCACAGAAACTTGTCCTCATCTATCACTTTCTTTCCCTTTTCTTGATTCTCCTTGTGAACTCTCTCCAAGTCAGACAACAAAACAGTTGGGTTTGGTGCCTTCATTTTAATGCTAGTTGACACCATATGGATTGGTGCCATTTCTGGAAAAGGATTGCTGTCCACTGCCATAACTCTTTTCTCATTTCCTGCATATTTCAGTAGTCCCTTCTGTATCAAGTCCTGCACATAATTGCTGAAAGTTACACAATTGTTGGTAGAATGTCTAAAAGTATTGTGCCATTTACAATATTCTTTTCCTACTCTGTCTTGTTCTTTTGGAATCGCATGTTTAGGAGACAATGTTAAAAATTTACTAGCTAATAACTCATAAAAAATGGCATTAGCTTTAGACAAATCAAAAGAATATTAACTAAATATAGTGTTTGTATTTCTTTTGGCTAGCTGAGTTGCTGGCATGTTCACTAGTTTGTCCACTTTCCTCAAAGTTCCACAAACCACTGGTGTTTTGCCAACCACTTGAGCCACATCCACATTGATTTTAGTTTCCACATAAACCTCTTGGAAATAAGTCCCACAAGAGTTTGCATTCCTATGTCTTTCCTCTCTAAGTATTGATTCATATCTTGATGTCCTAGACAACAACTCAAACAAATCTCTAAACTCCATCCCTTCAAACTTTTTCCTTAACTCAAATTCTAGCCCATTTTGAGCCATTCTCACAATTTCAACCTCAGGCATGTACATTCGACACCTATTTTTTGCCCTCTTAAATCTATCAATAAATTGTTCTGCACTCTTAGAAATCTTTTGCCTCATTTCAGACAGATCAGCCAGAGTTACTTCAGGCTTAGTTCTATAAAACTGGGCATGAAACTGGCTCTCCATTTCCACCAAAGTATGAATTGAATTAGCAGGTAAATGAATGAACCATGTAAAAGTAGTCCTAGACGAAGAATGTGGAAATAACCTCATTTTAAGTATGTCATTATTTCTTACTTCTCCACATTGTAAAGTAAACCTTCCTATGTGTTCAATGGTTGATTGGTTTTCCTCACCATGAAACAAGGAAAACTCAGGTACTGTATAGTTCCTAGGAAAAGGTTCCTCATCTATCCATTGTGGGTATGGTTTCCTAAATCTAGGCCTTTTAGGCCTTCTCATCCCTGGACCATAAAGGTCTTGAACAATTTGGATAATCTGGTATTGTTGAAAATTTTCACCATGATTAACAACATTTTGCCCCCATAACTATAATTATATTCAAAAGGTTCATGATTGTCAACCTGTAAAGGGGGTGTTGGACCTCATGGCCTTGGGCCATTACCAAATGGTTCATGGTACATGTCAGGTTTGTGTATCACCGGATATGCACTCATATTCCCAAAATTATTACCCCATTGATTTTCATAACCCATGTTAGGAATTTCTCTATATCCAGCATTTTGATTTTCAAACCCTTGATTATAATTTTAAAAAACCACATTATGTCTTGGCCTCATGCTAGGGTATCCATTAAATTCTGTGTTAAACAAATTTCTATTTTCTATACCTTTCTGGGCATAAAGTGGGTTAGAAAAAACATTTGACACAGGTTGCCCCCTAGGTCAGTTTCCTTGAATTTTAACATTTGGGGTTTGAAATACCACATGCATTCTTTCCTTAGCAGTTAGGTCCCTTTAAAAGGACATTGGCTCACCAACAGACTGGTGTGGCATACCAATTGGTAACAGCATGTGTGCACCCCCTGCCTTTTTAAAGATACCTTATGTGCCTTTATTTCACTCTAGCTTGCATACTATATTGATAGAGCTTTCAACACATTCTTCACTTCTTCCAGAAGAATATGGTTCTCCTCCAATGACTGGTTTGCCAATGCATCCCTTATTTGAGCCACCAAGACCCCTGTTGGAATTTTGGCATGGCCACTTGTCTGGCCTTTTGTACTCACTGCTTGGCCACTCATTTGGCCTTTTTGGGCCATTACCTGGCCTACATACTGAGCAACACCATCATCAGCCAAGACCAAGTCTTGGTCCACCTCTTCTTCCTCCAACTCAACAGGCCTTTTCTTAGAATGCTTATCAACCTGTTTCTTCGTCTTTACCATTTTGTTTTTGGTCCAAATTATGCAAGATGGTCCCATTGGGTGTGCTAAAAATTGTTAGTAAAAATTATGCTGGGTCCAGATCGGTAGTAACCAAGCAATAATTCAAACTGAACAACTTAAATAGGAAAAATTAAGCAATTGTGGTTTCGGTTCTAATGCCTCAAAAGAATGAGCACTTCTTTAGATCAATTGATGTTAACAAAGTAAACAAGAGGAAAACAATCTATTTCATATCAATTGATGGTAACAAAGTAGATTAAACAAACAAAAAGAAACTTCAAATTGAAATCACCTATGTTCATTCAACAAGTACGAACTATAGTGAAAGAAGCTACTTCTAAGTTACGATCTGAACTACTCCTAAGTCTAAAAGCTAAGTTGTTATGTTGTTGTTGATGCCCCATTCTCTCTGCAAACTTCTGACCTTTATACTTATTCTCTGCCATGCCTCCATGATATCCTTAATCTGCAACTGCTGCCATGTAACTACTACAACCATTTCTTGACTTCTAGGCTGTCAAACATCTCTAATCTTTTATTTCTTTCTGTCGAACTTCACTTCTTTAAGTTGACATATAACCCTAAGTCCTTTCATCCTTCCCTCGACAGAGAAAAATCCTTACCTTGTTTATGTTTCTTCTTGAAGGACTGCCCACTAAACCCATGATCACTGTCAATAACTACTCCACTATTCCCAGTCAACCCACATGTAAAGATCCACTTCCATCTGCTGACCTTGGTCTTCTGATGCTGAACATCCACTCCAGACTTGGCCATGTGTCCTCCACTAACTGGACCACCTATCACAAGGCTTGGCAAAAATAGGTGCAAACACAAACCCAAACCTACTTCAAGATTGGTTATGCAACAACTACCTGTGAAATTTCATAAGCGTCACATGCAAGTCCTCTCGAGTCTTTGCCATAGACCTTAACTATGCTTAGCTCAACATTGATTTCTCGACTGTCTCATTCTTTCTTATGTCTTTGCCCAATCTCGAGACCCTTTCTTTGAAGGGCACTAACATCACTAGTCCTATTACTCTATTACTCTCGCCAACCAGATCTGCCTTGTTATTACTCTTCGTCTCCAGATCTGAACCACATTGCGAGTGATCGATGTTGGCATCTTTGTCCCCGTCGCATTGCCATCTCTTTCTCTCGATCGGACTCAATTCGGACCTTCCGTGTCGTTGTCGTCAACTCTGATCTTTGTTTGGTTCATCTCTTCGGCATTAGAGAGAGAGAGAGAAGACAAAGAGAGAAGTAGGTTTGTGAGAGAGAGAGAGACAGAGTCGTAGGAGTGATAGAGATAGAGATAGAGAAGTGGGTTTGTGAGAAATGAATGGGTTTATATGAGTAATGCTAGAGACTCCAAAAATTCTACCAAATTTTCTCACATAGGAGTGGGAAATGTGGGTCCCACACCTATGTGAGAAAATTTGGTAGAAGGAGTGGGAAATGTGGGTCCCACACCTATGTGAGAAAATTTGGTAGAATTTTTAGGGTCTCTAGCATTTTTAGGTTTATATTGTACATATGTTAGAAGTGTCCTTATGGACTTAGTAGTATCGTGCATGGACCTTACGACAAATGAAATTCAAATTTGGGCTGGCTTGAGGTTTTTCAAGGTCCAAGGAAAACATTAAAATTGGGGCCTTTATATATAAGGACCCCTCCCCCCCCCCCCCCCCACCCCCACCAAAAAAAAAAAAAAAAAAAAACTGAAATGAAATGAAAGGTAATTATATTACTCAAGTTGAATTAATTTTTTTCTATTTTTTATTCTTTTTTTCCATCTAGAGCTATACTTTCTAGGAATCATGATTGTAAAATCAATCCAAATTGAAGAGAAATTCAACCCACATAGATTATCTAAAACTCAACAAAAATTCAATCCACAACTACAATCCAAAGAACACTCACAAAATTGGCAAACAATTGAAGAAAATATCTTATTGAAGTAAAACAAAAGCATGGCAAAGTTTAAATTAAATAGAAATTAACAAAAAATTAAATTGAAAAATAGGGCATTGGAATTAGATTTAGATCACAAATCCAAATTAAGCAAGTCCTGATATATAATAATAATAATAAAAAAGGCAATGCAATCAATAATTTTAAAAAATGGCTTGATATACTAGATTAATAAGCAAAGTTCTCAAATCAAATAAGAGGATTGAATTTAAAATAGTAATTTGGACACAAAAATTAGATTTAGGGCACAAAGAGAAAGTGATAGAGAGGACTAATGATTCAATGATTCGATGCCGTAAAAATCACCGTATTGATTGCTTTATCACCCTTAGAATTTGAACTCACAGTTTGCTCAATAGCGGTTTGCTCTCACAGTTTTCTCTCAGATGGGAACGAATAGAAGGCAATGAGTTTTGTTATTTACATACTTTACCCAATTTATTTTTGTAATTTAATTTGGGCACCCACATATTTTTGAAGGCCTTTTGTTTGGACTATGTGTGAAGTTAAGGATCATTGGGTTGGGCTTCAATTTTGAACTACAAATATTACATGAACTAAAACTATTTTTGGGGCCCTTAAATTTGGTTAAATTTTGGGGGCCCAAGATGGCGGCCTTGCTCGCCTTAGGCTAAGGTCGGGCCTACCAATGTTCACTCAAAATGAGATAAATTGCAGCTATGTTGTGTTTAATTCATACCCTATACTCCATTGTCCATTTCCCTCCCCTAGACTAGATATACTAGAATGGTAATCAAAATTTGAGAGAGAGAGAGAGAGAGAGAGAGAGAGAGAGAGAGAGAGAGAGATGTTCGATGGTGTCGATTTGAAGAGGCTATGGTGAAGGACACTTGATGATGTTTTTGAGATATAAGTGGTGTTTGAGAAGAGGTGAAGTAAAGAGATAGATGATGGTAATGTTCAATTGTTGGTGATGACAAATTGGTAGTACAAAAAGAATAGAGGTTTCAGTGATGGTATTGTATTGTATTAGCAGTAGAAGGGAGTGGTGGAAGGGGCAGTGAGTTATGGGTTATTATTCCACAAGACTGTCGACATGGCAATTTCTATCCTATTTTTGATATATGTTGGTTCTTGTAGTAAATTGAAAAAAAAAAAAAAAAAAAAAAAACTCTAGTGTGACGCATCGAAATAAAAATGACATCCCATCTTAAGATATCTAATAGAAACATAGACATACGAAATATTAATGTTTCATTTATATTCTTTTACTGTACAAAAGATGAAATATGCGAGTATACATTAATAAATCCTAGATCTTGAATCTATAGTATATGTCACATCTGAGTGAACTGAAATAAAAGGTAATACAGATAAGTTTATGCCCTAATGGCTACATCTTTCTAAGACATTACTTGGGTACAACAAGATGGATCAAGTCCAAAACAGTTTAAAAGCCTAAGGCTTGTACAAAAGATAATTACAATAAGAAACAAAAATGAGCCTTCAACCCGATAGTACTCCCAAGCTAAGTCCTTGGTGGAGTTATATCATCAGCAATAGAAAGTTGTTTTCCACATTGGGTGAGCTAAAACCCAGTAGAGATATTTTAACACTATGTATAAAACTTAATGAAGTCATAAGGTGAATGCATGCGCATGTCATTTGTTAAACATTATTCTTTTCTATCTCAAAACAATGCAATGTCATCATGGTTATATTTCAATTTATGAAAATACACTTTTATATTAGAAAACAGGGCAGTAGATACAAAACATTGGGAATTTCTAGGTACGTGTCTGCTAGTAGGCTATACAAACACTACTAAAGCCATTTTACTAGTACTAACTAGAAGGATTGGTACCTAACTGCGCAGGTTTCTATACTTTCACTAAGGACACACAGGCCAACAATATAAACCACAACCATACCCCTAACTAGATTCACCAAGGTACACTATTTCTTAAAAGCAATACATTTTCAATGTTCATGCATAAAACAATGCTCGATGCAAGATGTATGAGAATTTAGTTTCGATTTAATCTAATCCTCATGCAATTTTTATAACAATCAGAGCCATTCTCCACGTATAGCCTAAACAGATATTTCTATTCAACAGATAGTTTTTCCAACAACTGATAAAAGCTCATAAATTTCAAAATGAGAGTGATAATAAATATACAACTCCACTTTTATCATCAACAGATACATTCTCTATATCTTTTCAAAACGCAACATCATTTTTTTTTTCTTTCAGAAATCAACCTTAATGATTTTTCAAACAAAACCTCCATTATTTTCAAATTCGCATTTAAGAAAGGAGTTTCCAACACAACCCAACAATATGCATACTTCTACAACCCTTCTTAAGAATTTATTTGAAAAACCCTTCTTCTATATTTCAAAATCAAACCCTAGATTTAATCCAAAATCCCCAAATCACTAAACCTTTTTAAAGAACAAATAACTAAGCTAAGAATCATAGTAAAGGTTGAAGAAATCCCTACCTTAAGAGTAGAAGAGAAAGAGAGCAAGGGTAAAACTTTGACGGAGCTGAAAACAAGATCTTCTCCGATTAAAATGAAGGTTTTGACGAGCTCTACTTTTTTCTCCAAGGAACTATGCTGGAGAAATCAATGGGTGAGGTTGTATTTGAGGTTTTAAAGCAAGAACTAGAGAGAAAAAGTGAAGAAATTAGGGTTAGGGATGTTTTAGAGAGAAAGATGAATGAAAAAGTGATTTAAAAACCCCTATCCTCGAACTAATATACGCATAGACTGCCCGAGCGACTAAAACACCGTTTGAGTGTCAGACATGTGACTCTTGGATGTTTTGTAGACTTGCAAAATACTGGAAGATCTTAAAGATAGCTCGAGCGAACAAGAAGAAAACTGGACAACAACTCTTTCAAAAACTAACTCCCATCCTGTTTCAAACACAACCAACAACTCAATTCAACTACCAACAAGATGATAAAGGACATGAACAACAATTAAAGATACGGAATCTTGGGTCTAAGGACATGAAATGGGTTGGGTCTAAACCGGAACCGTTATAATCTCCCCCTCTTAAGAAATTTCGTCCTCGAAATTTTAAACAAACCAACAACCATCGGATTTTTGTTCCATCAACCAGCCATATTAATAATAACGATAAAATATAGTCCTCAACACAAAACATTACAATTCAAACTTCTAAAACATTTACAATGTTTACATATTACCACATGAATAAAATTTGCAATACAAGTCCAAAATATTAACAAATAGATTCAAATACTTCTCACGGACCTCCACCTCATGCTCTCAAGTCCCCTCTTCGACTCCATGGTGTCGCCACAACACTTTAACCAATGGGATAGTTTTGCTCCTCAAGACATGATCCCGAGTATCTAACACCCGAATTGGTCTCTCCTCATATGAGGCATCCTTATCTGCCTCTAACTCAGTTCAATCCAGCACGTGTGAAGGATCAGGTCGTATTTTCAGAGCATATAAATATAAAACACATCATGAACCTCAGAAAGTTGGGGTGACAAGGCCAAATGATAAGCTACCTTCCCAATTCATTCTAGAATCTCAAAAGGCCCAATAAATCTCAGAGACAACTTCCAGCTCCCCCTAAATCTCGTCAAACCCCATCTTGACAATATTTTTAGAAACACATGATCTCCCACCTCAAAAGATAAAGGCCTGCTCCTACGATAAGCATAGCTCTTCTGGCGACTCTGAACTGAAACCAACCTCTTGCAAATAAGCACAATCTTCTTCGTCGTTTCCCAGACTAACTCTAGACCTAACATTAGTGCATCACCCACCTTGGCCCAACACACTGGAGATCTGCACGGTTGGCCATACAAGGCCTCAAAAGGTGCCATACCAATGCTCACTTGAAAACTATTATTGTAGGCAAATTACACCAAAGGAAAGTGCCTCTCCCATACCCTTTAAAATTAAGAATGCAAGCTTAAAGCACATCCTCTAAAATCTAGATGGTATGCTTGGACTGCCCGTCAGTTGGAGGATGATAGGCAGTACCAAAGGTTAACTTAGTGTCTAAAGCACCTTGTAGGCTCTGCCACAGCTGAGCTGTAAAATGTGGATTCCTATTCGAAACAATAGTCACTGGATCCCATGAAGTTGCATTATATCTCTAACATATAGATCGACGAGGTAGTTTGACGAGTCACTCGTGCACATAGGTATAAAGTGTGCAAATTTGGTTAATTGATTGACCACTACCCATACGACGTCATTACCCCGTTGAGTCCTCCAAAGACTCATAACAAAATCTATCGTGACATGCTCCTACTTCCATTTAGCTATAGGTAAGGGTTGTAACAAACCTGCTGTTCGCTGATGCTCGATTTTCACTTGCTGACAAGTAAGGCACCTCGAAACAAACAAGGCTACATTTCTCTTCATTTCCCTCCACCAAAACTGGCGACTAGGGTCGTGATACATCTTTGTGCCTCCCAGGTGTTTCCCAAGGCGTGAATGGTAGAATTCTTAGAGTACCTCCTCTCTACAAGATTCTAGTACATAAAGGCTGTCTAAATATCTAACACTCGAGTCAGAATAAATGTTCAAGCGTTTCCCTACCTTCTCACTGGATATCTTCCCTCTGATAGCCTTTACTTTATAATCACATTGTTATGCCTCTATAACTCGGCTAACTAACACTACTAGAAAAAGGACCTTTTGCTACTATATAATTTGCGACCACTCGATTAGCCGTCGCAAATAACCAATTTATTCCTCTTTTATCCGTTTTCCTTCCTTATATTTGCCCTAGTTTTAGAAAAATTAAAACACGGATTGTTCTCTCTCTCTCTCTCGCATTACAAACATGCATAGCTCTGCTCTCTCGCTCTTCCGCTCGCCATTGTCGTCTGAAGATCTCCATCGGTATGAATCGCTCTTTCAATCTCACTCTCTTTCTCTGTCCCTCAATCTCCCTCCCAATCTCTATCTCTCAATCTCTCTGTCTCGCTGTCTCTCTCTCTCTCTCTCTCTCTCGTTTTCTTGAGTTCTCAAGCTTGTAATATACTTGTCAATTTGTTGAATTTTCAGGTGATTTCATCGGTGTCTTGTGAGAATAGAAGTAAATTTGCAATCCTCAACCTCCTCTATCGCCTCTGCTTCTGTAACGCCCTCAAAAATAAACCCATTATACATAATATTAACATGCAGAATTATAAAGAAATAAAGCATCTTATTCCATTCATCAGAGTACCAAGAAATAAAACATCATAATAAATGCCCTGTGGGCTTACATCTTGCCAAGCCAACACTTGGACACAATTCCATGAGTTCTAACTCAAAAACAAATAAAGCCCTAGGCTTGAAAGTTTACAAGTTGTTCAAATAAAACAAATAAAATAAAGCAAGTCTTCGAATCCAAATCCTCACAAGCTAAGTCCTTGGAGGTAGTGAACCACCTGAGCCTGAAAATGAAGTTCCCATATAGGGTGAGCCACAGCCCAGTAGAAAAATACTAAACCAAGCATACGAATTAACTAAAGCATTAGCATACGATACATGGTTAACACAAGATAATCAATTTCCAATTTCATGACACGAATGTCTACATTGTCTATGACATATTGTCTATGACACCTTTCACTTTCCAATGTTTATTCAACTTTCCAATTATATCATTATGGCTCAGAACCTGGCCAACTATAATAGTGATCCAGATGTCACAAAAATAAATGAGACTAAAGCTCAAACCACAACACTTCCATACTTCCAAGTGATACACATTATAATGATGTATCATATCAACAACAAATAGCAATATTGCTATTATCAATAAGCACACATATGAGTGATGCTACTGGAGTCCATCCCCTATCTCCTCCCAACAAATCCGGTTTAGAGGTACATCCCCCATCTTCCCCTAAACTGTGGAGTTCATCCCCTATCTTCTCCAAACAACATGCATATGCAATGAAACACACAATTGCCATATGCAACACATAATCAATACAAGTAATGTTCTGTATTAATTCAACAGTCAACATAAGTGACTTAATTCCAGTTATACCTAGGCCACATGCAAGGTCTACAACAATCACGACTATCCTCCACCGATAGCCCAAAACAGTTATTTCTAAACAAGAAATAAATACAACAATGAATGTAAAATCAACATTCTCATAGGTGAGTATTTAAACTGCCCAACTATATCATTAATCTCGTAATTTCCCCAACTTCATGAATTAAACCCAATTCCACATTTTTCCCTTAAATTAATCACACAAATTAATCTAAGCCAAAACCCTAAGGTTTCTCCCAAAATTACCAAACTACCCCCACATACCAAAATACCAACACTTAGGATTAAAGCGTATAAATGGAGTAGGAAATCCCTACCTCGAAGCAAGAACCCGAAAAGAAGAAGACGGAGATGATAGCCCAAACTCCAAAGTGCTCCAAATCAACAACCGTTCAGATTAAATGGAAGCCCTCGACCCACTCTACCTTTTTAATGAAGGAACTAGGTTAGATACTCACTCTAAATAGATGAAACCTAGGAGAGAAGATGAGTTGGGAGAGAGAAAACTCGTAACCTAGGGTTTTAAAAACTGAAAGGAGCTGAAAAATTGTTTTAAAACACGCTGCTGCGTATTTAAACTTGACAAGCCCGCTCGAGCGTACAACACACCGCTCGAGCGTAAAGAACAAAAACAAGGTCCGCTCGAGCGCAATGATAACCGCTCGAGCGTAGATTCCCCCATTCCAGAACCCACGCGAAGAACACACTACCCGCTCGAGCGTCAACAATACCGCTCGAGCTCAACCCGCTTGAGCTTAAAGAAAACCCGCTCGAGCGTAGAACTCTCACCTGCAGAAGTTTTGCAGGGACCAAAAATGCTGGAAGAGTGTAAACCCCGCTCGAGCTCAGGAATGTCCGCTCGAACGGAGAGGCTAAAAACTGGGCAATCAACATCTAGACTAAGGCTCAACCCAACTGTTCGAAACACGCCCAACACATCCTAAAACTCGACCAAATAGAATTAAAGGATGTCAACAACCATTACACAAGGATAGAATCTACGGAGCCTAAGCCCGGACACAACGTCGAATGGGAAAAGACCGGGGTCGCTATAACCTCCCCCCTTAAAAGAATTTCGTCCCCGAAATTAAACATAAGTTTGTAAAAACAAGTTCGTCTCAATTCCCAATGAGATGATATAACAATAAACAACTTGACCCAATACCGGTCACTTCATCTCTTATCAAGAGGCATCTCACAATATGTATAAATCAACATATATTCAACTTGCATCAATATTATGCATTATTCCTTTCAATGTTAACAATTTCCATATCATTATTCAAATTCATGATATAAACAACACATTCATGTATAAATGTTATATTCCACTTCCAAAAAGCAAGTTCAAAATGCTAACATTAAATCCAAAACATTCTCAATGTTTTCCAACTTAAGACATATATAAAATTCTCAAGTTCAACAATACTATAAAATCTAAATACAAGATTACAAATCCACAAACAAGTCCGGATATTTCTCACGGACTTCCAACTCACGTTCCCAAGTGGCTTCCTCCACTCCGTGATGTTTCCACAAAACTTTCACCAAAGAGATGGTTTTGCCTCGCAAAACTTGATCCCGCCTATCCAAGACCCGAATTGGTCTCTCCTCATAAGAGACATCCTCGTCAACAACTAAGTCGGTCCAATCCAACACATGTGATGGATCCGGCTCATACTTCCGAAGCATACTAACATGAAACACGTCATGAACTCCGGACAACTGCGGTGGCAAAGCTAAACGATAAGCAGCCTCGCCAATCCTCTCAAGGATCTCAAAAGGCCCAATAAACCGAGGGGACAACTTCCCGCTCTTTCCAAACCTCATCAAGCCTCGTTTGGGTGATATCTTCAGAAAGACATGATCACCCGCCTCGAATACCAAAGGTCTCCTTCTACGGTCGGCATAAGATTTCTGACGACTCTGTGCTGTAACAAGCCTCTTACGGATAAGTTCAACTTTCTCCGTCGTTTCCCTCACTAACTCCGGACCCAACAAAGGTGCATCACCCACCTCGGCCCAACAAACTGGAGACCTACACGGTCGGCCATACAAGGCCTCAAACGGTGCCATACCGATATTAGACTGAAAACTGTTGTTGTAGGCAAACTCCACTAAAGGCAAGTGCCTCTCCCACGACCCACTAAAGTCGAGAACATAACCCCAAAGCATATCCTCAAGGATCTGAATAGTACGCTCGGATTGCCCGTCAGTCTGAGGATGATAAGCCGTGCTAAATGTCAACTTGGTGCCTAAAGCACTCTGCAAACTCTGCCATAACCTGGCAGTGAAACGAGGATCTCTATCTGAGACGATCGTCACTGGGACCCCGTGCAACCTCACTATGTCCCGAATGTACAAATCGGCAAGATGATCTACTGAATCTCTAACACGCATAGGAATGAAGTGCGCCGACTTAGTCAACCGGTCTACAACCACCCAAATAGCATCACTACCCCGCTGAGTTCTCGGAAGACCCACAACGAAGTCCATAGTGACATGTTCCCACTTCCATTCGGCAATAGGCAAGGGTTGCAACAAACCCGCAGGCCTCTGATGCTCGGCCTTCACTTGCTGACAAGTAAGGCACTTAGACACGAAAGCTGCCACATCTCTCTTCATACCTCGCCACCAAAATTGGCGACCCAAATCCCGATACATTTTAGTGCCTCCCGGATGCACCGTAAGGCGCGAATGATGAAACTCTCGAAGTACCTCCTCTCGGCAAGACTCCGGCACAAACAAACGGTCTCGGTATCTCACACTCAGGTCGGGATACACCGTCAAACCCTTCTCAACCTTCCCACTGGAAATCTTTTCTCGGAGCGATTCTACCTCAAGATCACCCCTCTGAGCCTCTAACACTCGAGTCACAAGTGTAGGCTGCGCAACAACAGAAAACAAGGCCGCAACCTCAACGGATTCACCCAAAAGCAAATCAAACTCCCCAAGTGCACCCAACATCTCCCACTCTCGGATGACTATACTAGCTATGTCACCAACAGATTTCCTGCTAAGGGCATCGGCCACAACATTGGCCTTCCCCGGATGATAGTGCAACTCGAAGTCATAATCCTCAATAAATTCCATCCACCTCCTCTGCCTCAAATTCAAGTCTTTCTGTGTAAACAGATATTTCAGACTCTTATGATCGGAGAATACCTCAAATTTCTCACCATACAGATAATGCCTCCAAATCTTCAAGGCAAAAATCACAGCTGCTAATTCTAAATCATGCGTAGGGTAATTCTTCTCATGAATTTTCAACTGACGTGAGCCATAGGCAACCACTTTCCCCTCTTGCATCAACACACAACCCAGACCCTCTCGTGAGGCGTCACAATAGACTGCATAACCCAACCCTCTCTCCGGAATAATCAAGACCGGAGCGGTGGTCAATCTAACCTTCAGCTCCTGAAACGACTTTTCACAAGTCTCACTCCAAACAAAATTGACTCCCTTCCGAGTCAGTCTAGTCAAAGGTGAAGCTAACCTGGAGAAATCTTTCACAAACCGACGGTAATACCCAGCTAATCCCAGAAAACTGCGGATCTCAAACACACTCTTAGGCTGTGCCCAATCTTGCACTGCCTCTGTCTTGGATGTATCAACAGACACCCCTTCCCCAGAAACTACATGGCCTAAGAACTTCACCTCTTTTAGCCAGAACTCACACTTCCCAAACTTAGCATAAAGCTTATGGGCTCTAAGTAACTCTAGCACTACTCTCAAGTGCTCCTCGTGCTCCTCTTCTGAAGATGAGTAGATAAGAATGTCGTCCACAAAGACGACCACAAAACGATCTAAGAATTCCCGGAAGATCCGGTTCATCAAATCCATAAACACTGCCGGTGCATTGGTGAGCCCAAACGGCATCACCAGGAACTCATAGTGGCCATACCGCGTACGGAATGCCGTCTTCGGAATATCCTCCTCCCTGACTCTCAACTGGTGGTAACCCGATCTCAAGTCTATTTTAGAGAAACAACGGGAACCCTTCAACTAGTCAAACAGATCATCTATACGAGGCATAGGGTACTTATTCTTAACCGTAGCCCGATTCAATTTCCGATAATCGATACACAGTCTCAACGCACCACCTTTCTTCTTAGCAAAGAGGGCCGGTGCTCCCCACGGCGAAACACTAGGACGAATATAGCCCTTATCTAGCAACTCCTGGAGCTGAACTTTCAACTCAACTAACTCGGCTGGGGCAAAACGATAAGGTGCCATAGAAATCGGCGCTGTGCCGGGCACTAGATCAATAGAGAACTCAATCTCTCGATGAGGTGGCAAACTAACAAGATCCTCGGGAAACACGTCCGAGTACTCACATACCACTCTCGGCAACACAGTCTGGGTCTCATCACACTCACTACCCTCAAGGCTAGCAAGTAGACCACTCAACTCACTCCGCCCTCGCGGATCATACCCCGGTGGTAACACACTACCAACCCGGTCCCCCAGAAAATGAAAACGTTCTCCGCTAACGGTACAACAAGTGACCCTCTGATGGTAGCAATCAATAAACGCCCGGTATGACGATAACCAGTCCATACCCAAAATAACATCGAAGCCCTTCATGGGCATAACCACGAAAGAAAAAGGGATTCTATGGTCATCGACCTCTATATCACAACCCCTAACACCTTGTTTCAAGATCAATTCACCCCCAAGAGGTGACACTACACAAATAGGAGATGCTAACTGTGCTAACTCCAACTCCAACATAGATGCAAATGCAGCAGACACAAAGGAATGAGATGCACCCGTATCAATCAAAACACTTGCAACTGAATTGCAAAACAAGAAAGTACCTCTCACAACAGATGAAGCCGGTACAGGTTCCTGCGCGGGTAACAGCATACACACGCCCAGACGACCTCTGATCAACCTGCTCACCCCTAGGAGCATAAGACTGCTGCACAGACTGGGACGATGAAGCCCCCTGATTGGCCCTCGAGGCCTGAACGGACTGAGTTGGCTGACTACTCTGAGTCTGCCTCAAACCCGATGCACCAGGTGTGCCACTCAACTGCGGGCAAAACCTCTTCAGGTGCCCCGGCTGACCGCACTGAAAACAAGAGAGTGGGCCTCTGCCCTGACTCTGGTTCTGAGATCGAGCCGAAGAAGATGCTGCTCTCTGAACTCCTCCCCTCTGAGGACAAACTGGAGACTTGTGACCCAGCTGGCCACACTTGAAACAGGTAATGTCCCCCCTGACTGCCTTTCCCAGAACTAGCACTCGGCACTGGAAAAGTGGATCTAGAAAAACTACTCTGAGGCTGCTGAGGAGTGAAACCTCTCTGCCTCCTGCCATCACTCTGGCCATCCTGACTCCTCTTGGAGCCTTTTGCCTTTCCCTCTCTTCCTGCATCATAGTCTCAGTATGGGCTGCTGCATCAACCAAACGCCCAAAATCCCGAATCATAGATCCCACAACTCTCAGCATGAGGCCACGCCTCAACTTCTTCTCAAACTCAATGCAACGACGTTCCTCAGTCGCCACCAACTCAGGTGCAAACCTGGACAAACTAGTGAATGCCGCCTTAAACTTGGCCACTGATAAACTGTTCTGCTCAAGATGGCGGAACTGATCTCTCAACTCTCCTGAACAGCTGGAGACAAGTACTTCTCCTGAAAAGCATCAACAAAAGCCTTCCAGGTACCTCCAATACGACCCTTGATGAACTTCCACCACTGACCCGCATCCCCCTTCAGCTGGAAAGATGCCAAGGTCACCTTCAGTGCCTCGTCTTCGATGCCTAGCATCTCAAACGTTTTCGTTGTCTGTTCGAGCCATTCGTCTGCCTTAAGCGGCTCGCTAGGATCACCTAAAAATTCGTCCGGGTGAGACCGGAAGAATTCCCTCTTCAGAAAAGAAGGTCCTGTATCTGTAGCAACAACAGCCTGGGCTGGATTCGCAGCCCTCAGAATGTCAACTGACGCCTGAAATGCCCCTGCTATCCCTTGGGCCAAAGCGCCC
The DNA here is from genome assembly GCA_036172215.1 of Camellia granthamiana. Lineage (NCBI taxonomy): Eukaryota > Viridiplantae > Streptophyta > Magnoliopsida > Ericales > Theaceae > Camellia > Camellia granthamiana. The sequence continues at coordinate 90,976,524 of CM069907.1, forward strand.
ATAAACTGCTGTCCTACTGGCTCGGCCACATTGGCCTGGCCAACACCCTCCTGAACTGTCGGAATTTCCTCCGGTATAGGCACTTCCTGCCTGGCCTGCCTACCACGCCTACCACGACCTCGTCCTCGTCCTGACATCCTAATAAAGGAAATAAAGACGTTAGCACTCTAAATAATGTGCCAAAATTATAACACTCACGTCCTAATACATTGGACAACAATAAATCACACCACGTAAGCACATAATCACATAAGCACCTACGAATTTCATTCCTGGATAATGATAGTCCCGAGGCGCCACTAAAGTTCCGGTTGGAAATAACATTGATCAAGTGCCTTTCCAACAAGACTTTCAGAGACTCAAGGGTCCAGTCAACATCCTAGAAACTACATTCCATACCCACATAGTCACATAAACATGTTGTCACATAAGCATATAACATTACACTAAGTCTCTATCAAACGAGACGAACCCATTGTGATTCTAATCACTTCCCACGTACCCAAAGTATTCGAACCCGGTACGCTCTGATACCAAGTTGTAACGCCCTAAAAAATAAACCCATTATACATAATATTAACATGCAGAATTATAAAGAAATAAAGTATCTTATTCCATTCATCAGAGTACCAAGAAATAAAACATCATAATAAATGCCCTGTGGGCTTACATCTTGCCAAGCCAACACTTGGACACAATTCCATGAGTTCTAACTCAAAAACAAATAAAGCCCTAGGCTTGAAAGTTTACAAGTTGTTCAAATAAAACAAATAAAATAAAGCAAGTCTTCGAATCCAAATCCTCACAAGCTAAGTCCTTGGAGGTAGTGAACCACCTGAACCTGAAAATGAAGTTCCCATATAGGGTGAGCCACAGCCCAGTAGAAAAATACTAAACCAAGCATACGAATTAACTAAAGCATTAGCATACGATACATGGTTAACACAAGATAATCAATTTCCAATTTCATGACACGAATGTCTACATTGTCTATGACATATTGTCTATGACACCTTTCACTTTCCAATGTTTATTCAACTTTCCAATTATATCATTATGGCTCAGAACCTGGCCAACTATAATAGTGATCCAGATGTCACAAAAATAAATGAGACTAAAGCTCAAACCACAACACTTCCATACTTCCAACTGATACACATTATAATGATGTATCATATCAACAACAAATAGCAATATTGCTATTATCAATAAGCACACATATGAGTGATGCTACTGGAGTCCATCCCCTATCTCCTCCCAACAAATCCGGTTTAGAGGTACATCCCCCATCTTCCCCTAAACCGTGGAGTTCATCCCCTATCTTCTCCAAACAACATGCATATGCAATGAAACACACAATTGCCATATGCAACACATAATCAATACAAGTAATGTTCTGTATTAATTCAACAGTCAACATAAGTGACTTAATTCCAGTTATACCTAGGCCACATGCAAGGTCTACAACAATCACGACTATCCTCCACCGATAGCCCAAAACAGTTATTTCTAAACAAGAAATAAATACAACAATGAATGTAAAATCAACATTCTCATAGGTGAGTATTTAAACTGCCCAACTATATCATTAATCTCGTAATTTCCCCAACTTCATGAATTAAACCCAATTCCACATTTTTCCCTTAAATTAATCACACAAATTAATCTAAGCCAAAACCCTAAGGTTTCTCCCAAAATTACCAAACTACCCCCACATACCAAAATACCAACACTTAGGATTAAAGCGTATAAATGGAGTAGGAAATCCCTACCTCGAAGCAAGAACCCGAAAAGAAGAAGACGGAGATGATAGCCCAAACTCCAAAGTGCTCCAAATCAACAACCGTTCAGATTAAATGGAAGCCCTCGACCCACTCTACCTTTTTAATGAAGGAACTAGGTTAGATACTCACTCTAAATAGATGAAACCTAGGAGAGAAGATGAGTTGGGAGAGAGAAAACTCGTAACCTAGGGTTTTAAAAACTGAAAGGAGCTGAAAAACTGTTTTAAAACACGCTGCTGCGTATTTAAACTTGACAGGCCCGCTCGAGCGTACAACACACCGCTCGAGCGTAAAGAACAAAAACAAGGTCCGCTCGAGCGCAATGATAACCGCTCGAGCGTAGATTCCCCCATTCCAGAACCCACGCGAAGAACACACTACCCGCTCGAGCGTCAACAATACCGCTCGAGCTCAACCCGCTCGAGCTTAAAGAAAACCCGCTCGAGCGTAGAACTCTCACCTGCAGAAGTTTTGCAGGGACCAAAAATGTTGGAAGAGTGTAAACCCCGCTCGAGCTCAGGAATGTCCGCTCGAGCGGAGAGGCTAAAAACTGGGCAATCAACATCTAGACTAAGGCTCAACCCAACTGTTCGAAACACGCCCAACACATCCTAAAACTCGACCAAATAGAATTAAAGGATGTCAACAACCATTACACAAGGATAGAATCTACGGAGCCTAAGTCCGGACACAACATCGAATGGGAAAAGACCGGGGTCGCTATAGCTTCTCTCTATCTGACTTAGGAAATCTAGGTTTTCAATTATTTGCAATTCTTTTCTCATATGAAATGTTCTATCTATTTTCAATCTCTATCTTGATCTGAGAACTTGTTTAGCTCCTTATGTGATCAAATTGATCATAAACGTTTATTTTTCCTCAAGTGAGACTTGAATCTCAGTTTGTTTATTGTGAAAATGTTATAAAACGAGAGCAAAAAAATGTATTTTTATTGTTTTTTTTTTCATTTTTTAGAGCCAAAAAAATACTGCAACCAGATTCAGAAATTATTTTTTTCTTTTCTGTTCTTTGTTCAGGAATACTGAATAAAACTGACAATTTTCCCATCCTTCTATCAATGTTATAGCGATATAGATACACATTATTTATATAATGCTTCTATCAATTTTCCATTGTTTAAAATGCTTGATTTTGCTGACTGTTTCCATTCTAACTTGAACATCTGCATTCCGTTATGTCCAAATTATGGCTTTTTTCTTTTTTTTTTTTTTTTTTTTTTTTTGCCCCTAAATATGATGTTTGTGCTGAAGAAAAATGATTTTTTAAAGCTTTTTATATCCTTTATTTTCATTTATGGAAGGGAAGAAGAAAAATAGTAAATAAGGAAGCAATTCGATTAGTTTTTGTTCTACGATTCATAGCCACGTGGCATTTCTGACAAGTGTCTCTGCTTCCTAGCTCATCCTAGTTTTTGTTAGACCATCCTTGCTCATTTTGAATCTTGAAAAATTCAGAACTTGACCTTTGCTTTGTATTTTTTTATATTTTTTCCTTTAAATTCTTTATGTGCATGGTACTTTATTTTTATTTTTACTGTGATATGGTGGTTATCTGGCTAGTAAAAGTATATCTTATAATTATTTCCTCATTTGACATCTTGGGGATGTATTTATAATGGTATATTGTTAGTTAAATTTATTTGATAAGTGTGCCTCAATTTTGTGTGATTCTTGAAGAAAGTTTCTTAGATGTTTCAAAATTAAAATTTCAGGTTGTTTCTGCATACAATACCTTAAATGAATGCTTTAGATGTAATGACAAATTAATTCATTTGTGAGAGTTAGGCATTGCATTAAGGATTTTGCTTCATCTCGTGTTCATCTATGAATGTTTTACTTGGAAACCTGCAACAAGAATGGTTCGTGACAACATTTGATTTTCTATATCGGAGGCCATTGTTCATATCTTTAATTGTGCCACCAAAATTCTCAATACATATCTTTCAATACTCTTTATATCATTTTCCTGTGGGTTTTCCCCATTTTCCTGCAGTGTTGCGCGGTCTATTAGCAACCAAATGGAAGATCAAACTAGTTAAGTTGGGACATACAGCTCTGGTGGCCAGTACAAGCCAATTTGCTTTGGGCCTGCCTCAACTTGTTTTCTTCCTAGCAAGTCCATGTATCAGGTCAAATTTCTCTCTATTATTATGATTCTAATTTTACAACTTATAAATAACTATTTATGTTTCTATGTATTACTGTTATCTGTCTGTATATATTAGTGGGATGTGATGTGGGTGGTCCACAAATTTTTTAAATTCATTGTAGCTTATTGTTAATTATTTTGCTGTTGGCAAACTGCCACCTTATTTGTATTGGTGATGAGCATGCATCATTCTATGCTAACTCGTTTCAGTATACCTTGAACTTGAAGAAAGTGTAGTTTACTTCTTCCTGTTTCATTTGAATTGCAGTGTAAGCTCACTTAGAGTTTATAAGAGCATGATTATCTTCATTTCCTATATCTAAGTTCAGTTATGTGCCCCACCATCCCCCCACCCCCCTGAAATAAACAAGCACATAAATAATTAATATTAAATAAAATTAAAACTGTAGCAATAGGTCCATCTCTTCACTTGCTATTTTGCTAAGATGGTGAAAAACCTTTCAGTTTTTCACATCTTTGTCACATTCTAACATGGGCTGTCTATGTAGACCCCGCACTGTTTCACATCTTTGCACATTCATGTTTTTAATTTCTCTTTCACCAAACATTGTGTTACTCACAACTTGATGACGAGTGACTTTTGAGTACTTTTGGTTAACTTTAACTTATTTATTTTTCTCTCTTCTTTTAGTTCGGTCCTATGTTGTTTGTTGCTGTATTTTACGTGTTAGTTTGAATTATGTTGCTTATAGGTATGGAAGTTCGTTTTATGGTCCCTTCCGTGAAGCACTAGAGTCAAATCCACGATTTGGGGACAAGAAAACGTATGTGATTCATCAAAGTTGATAGATAAATCTATTAATTGGTATTGTTTAGTAGATTATATTCTAGTATTGCTAGTGCTCACTTTCGCCCATGCTTTGTATTCAAAAGTTATCAGATGAACCCAGCCAATTATAGGGAGGCTCTGGTTGAGGCCCATGAAGACAAGTCCGAAGGAGCTGATATCCTTCTGGTTAGCATTGCTTATTCTTTTTTTTCTTTTTCTTTTTTTTTTTTTAAAAAAAAACTTTGATTGCACACTTTGTCGTGGGACCTTATTTATGCTGAAGTTTATTGTAATTGGGTTGCAGGTAAAACCAGGTCTTCCTTACTTGGATATCATTAGGCTTCTTCGTGATAACTCCCCCTTGCCAATTGTTGCATATCAGGTAGCCTTAATTTCATTTCTCTGGTACTATTTTTTGCACTGTACTGGGGAGTCTGATATTAAGCGGAAGTGATCATCACATTGCATTGTAAAAGGGGAAGAGCATTACATTTTTTGAAAATAAACAGACATAGAACATAGACTTAGCTGTATCATGTCAAAGCATTTGTTACGAAAGGACACAGCATTTATTTTGTGTATAACTTTTACAAATTGTTTTGTCCTATTATGGTGGTTCATATATGTATTTTGGAGCTGTTCTTTAGTTGATTCCCTTTCAACTTCATGCTATGATCTAAATTTCCTTCAGTTTCCTTCTATCCATTTTAAGTTTGTTTTATTTATGTTATCCTTGTTTTTTGGATACAGGTTTCGGGTGAATACTCAATGATTAAGGCGGGTGGGGTTCTGAAAATGATTGAGGAGGAAAGGGTCATGATGGAGTCTCTAATGTGCCTCCGACGCGCAGGTGCTGACATTATTCTCACATATTTTGCTCTTCAAGCTGCTAGATGTTTATGTGGTGAGAAGAGGTGAGACTTAATAAGAGAATTAGATTTTGCTTGATGTGAGAGGCTCCATTAGAAATTTAATATCTTAGGCTTTATGTATATTTGACCTTAGAATCAGACTATTGTCCGGAATAAGATTCTTTGTATATTCTCGAGCTTATATGCGTTTCATTAGAGCTTATATTATATTTATGTGGCTTTATGTATATTCTCGAGCTTTCTGTGGAGTTCTGCATGCATTTCATTACAGCTTATATTATGTTTTACAGTTTTTGACAAAGTTTAGGATACCACATCCAGGAAGAGTTGGAGGGAGCTTTTTTTATCGTCCTTGCAATGCCTTTAATGTTGAGTTGGGTCCTTGGCGGTAATGGGTCATTTGGTGCCTTTCACCTATCTTATAGTCATAGGTTATGCTAAATGAGTTTAGTTGCTTGATTAAAATAATAGAATAATTAAATGATTTTTTTTCTTCTCCAACATGGTTTTGCAGGTAATGATCAGGAATCTTGGTAATTTCCTTTGATGCAAGTTCAGGGGATTCACATCTTTTCTGTCTACAAAATCATGTGAGTTTTTGAAGTGCCATCATTGTGAAATAAAATTACTTTTTTATATAATTCAGTCCCTCAAATGTCTATTATAGTTAGATTGTTGTTTTCTTAAGGAATATTAAAATGTCTATGGCCAATCACTATGTGCACCAGAAAACACCTCTTTTGAATATGATGAGCGTAAAGCATTTGATGCTGGATTTCTTATGAAGGCAACCCTATTGCTTCTCAAATAAAATCCTCCACACTAACATATAATATAATGATATTGTTTCCATTTTTTTTATAAAGTAAACTTTGTACTGGAAGATTACTAATATGCTCTCATTTTTATTGGGAACTTAAAGATAAAAAAATAAAATAAAAAAATCATATACATGAAACATTACCCCAACATTTTATTCCAATATATACAAGGAAAATTCTTTTGGACTCCTAAAACATCACCCCAAAATTCATTAGCATCTTTTCCCCCATTTAGAAGGCTGAATTTCATCATTTCTCTTAACCTATTTCGCTACAATTTTGTTGATCAATCTGATCTGGCGAGGGATTTATTTACTGATTTCTAGGTGATTATTTGAAGTATATCAATGTAGACAGTGGTAACCCTTTCCACTCATGTTTACTCTATTAATAAATTCCACCCAGGATTGGTACCTTTAGGTATTTCTGATGCAGAGTATTCTTCTTTGTTAGTTCATTTGTGTTGAATTGCCATCACTTTAGGGGTTTTTCAGGTATTGTCATTATCATTCTAGTAATTCCTATGCCATTGACTCGTTGAGATATATTTATAAAGAAATTTTCACTCATCTGCTATAATGACTATGCTAGTCTTATTGTTCTCTGAATTGTATTATATTGTATGGCTTCTAGTAGAAAATTTTGACTTCTATAGTTTGTTTAACATTATGTGTATCTTGCATAATCCATGTCTTATCAATCAGACCCACAAGAGAGGCTGAAGAATCTGTTGCGTCATTCAGGCAATGGGTTTTGTGCAGATTGTGGATCTCCAAATCCAAAATGGGTGTAAGTATCATGTCTAATATTTTTTGTTGTCTATCTTTTCTTTATGCTTGATCCATCAACCAATATATTTCAATATCAAATGTGCCCTTTTTAAAAAGAAAAAGAAAAAAAAAATTTCAAGTTGTCTTTCTTATGTTGGTGTTTTCCAAATCATAGTATCTGTTGTAAGTTAATAACACCCATATGATCTGAAGTTGCTTTCAAGGTAATTGGAACTCTTGTTGCAAATCACTGATCTGCCATAGAGAGAGGTCACTGACATAGTTTTATTTTGATTATTTTAAGCTAAACACGCACATTGAATCTGCCATAGGGAGAGGTCACTGACATGGTTTTATTTCGATTATTTCAAGCTAAACTAACACATTGAAGTGCATTAAATTTTCAAGTCAAGTTTGATATATGTTTTTGCAGATTTTGTTGAGGGAATAGTTGATATGATCAAGCGGTTGATGTTGGGAGCCAAGTATTATGTTGCTCTTTTTTTCTTTTTCTTTTTTGAAGACTTGAATTTTTTAGTACAGTGTATTTAAGGATGATAAATGGATATTATAAATTTAATTAATTTGTTAATTTTGTTATTTTTCATTTACAAAAAATTGTTTGGTGGTTGTAATTGATTTTTTTGTTGTAGCAAACTCATATGATTTTTTTTTAATAAATAATTATTTGCGACAGTAAAACAATGGTCGCTAAAAGTGCTTTTAATTTTTTAATTTTTTTTGCGACGGCAAAATAGCTGTCGCAAAAAGTAGTTTAGGTGGTCGCAAATTATTTGCGACCGTTGTTTTGCGGTCGCAAAAAGTATTTGCCACCCCCACATTTGCGTCCCCCATGTGCGGTCGCATAGGCCGTCGCAAAAAGTCTTTTGCGACTGTATTTTTATTATTTGCGACGGCATGTGACAGTCGAAAAAAGTGTTTTTTTTAGGTTATGCAACTATGGTAAATAATGGGCCAACTCAACAGATTCGCCCAGGTGCAAGTCAAACTCGCCAATAGTGTCCAACCTCTCCCACTTCTGGATGGTAATGCTAGCTACACTACTTACAAATTTCCTAATTAAAGCATCGACCACTACGTTGGCCTTTCCCTGATGATAATGCAATTCAAAATCGTAATCCTCCATAAGTTCCATCTATCTCCTCTACCTCAAATTCAAGACCTTCTATGAAAATAGATATTTCAGACTCTTGTGATTGGAAAACACGTCAAATCTCTCCCCGTATAGGTAATGACTCTAGATTTTTAAGGCAAAAATCACTGTTGCTAATTCTAAGTTCTGAGTCGGATAGTTTCTCTCATGTGGTTTCAACTGCCGTGAACCATATGCCACTACTTTCCCCTCTTGCATTAACACACAACCTAAACCTTCCCGAGATGCATCACGGTAAACCAAATAACCCAAACCCCTCTCCGGAATAATCAAAATTGGTGCAGTGGTGAGTCTAACGCTAAGTTCTTGAAACGACTTTTCTCAAGTCTCACTCCACACAAATCTAACCCTTTTCCTCATCAATCTAGTCAATGGTGAGGCCAGTCTAAAGAAATCTTTCACAAAGCGTCGATAGTACTCGGCTAAGCCCAAGAAACTCCAAATTTCAAAGGCATTCTTAGGTTATTCCCAATTTTGCACTGCATCTATCTTAGAAGATTCCATGGTCATTCCTTTCCCAGACACCACATGGCTTAGGAACTTAACCTTGCTAAGCCAAAACTCACACTTCCCAAACTTAGCGTATAACCGTAGTGTTTTCAGCAACTCAAGTACAACTCGCAAGTATTCCTAGTGTTCCTTCTTGGAGGGTGAGTAGACTAAGATGTCGTCGACAAAGACAACCACGAATCGATCTTAGAACTCATGAAAGACTCGATTTATCAAGTCCATAAATGAAACCAGTGCATTGGTCAACCCAAATGGCATCACTAAGAACTCATAATGGCCATACCATGTGCAGAATGCCATTTTCTGAATATCCTCATCTTTCACCCTCAACAGGTGATACCCTAATCTCAAATCAATCCTAGAAAAACAACGAGACCCTTTTAGCTGGTCAAACAAATCATCTATTCGTGGTAATGGGTACTTGTTCTTAACAGTTACCTAGTTCAACTTCTGATAATCGATGCACAATCGCAATGTGCCATCTTTCTTTTCAACAAAGAGAGCCGGTACTCCCTAAGGTGATGTACTAAGATGAATTAAGCCCTTATTCAACAAATCTTGAAGTTGCATCTTTAACTCACATTACTCAGTCAGTGCAAACCTATATGGTGCCATGGAAATTGGAGTTGTGCCTGGTGCTAAATCAATTAAGAACTCAATCTCTCTGTATGGTGGCAACTTTGTGAGATCCTCTGGAAAAACATCCGGATATTCTCAAACTAGTCTCAGTAACTCATTTCAAATTATACTACCCTCATCAGCTACCGTGATCGCAAAAAGAAAAATCAACTCTCCTCAACTCTTAAGGTCATACAACAGAGGAGTAGGACTATCTCCCTAGTCACACATGAAATAGAAGCACTTTTCTGATGGCATACACACCGATACCCTTGTATGATGCAATCTGTCGAAGCTTGGTAATGACTTAACCAACCTATACCTAGAATTACATCAAAAGCATGCATATCGAGAATAATAAAATCAAAAGAGAGCCGACAATTCGCGACCTCAATCTCACAAGAGTGACATACTCGACCCAATGCCACTCTACCCCTAATAGGTACCTCAACCACCAGAGGAGATTCCAACCATTCAAACTCTAAACCCAAAGCAGATGCAAAAGAAAATGATATGAAAGAATGAGATGCACTAGTATCAATTAACACATTGGCAATAGAGTTGAAGAACAAAAAGTTACCTCTCATTACAGAAGGTGCGGGCAACTAATTTGACGTGGTAACAGAATACATATGCCCTGAAGTCCTCTGCTTTACTTGCTCACCCCTCGGAGCATAGGCCTGATACACAGACTGAGTCGATGTGGCTCCCTGATTGGCCCTTGAGGTTTGTGTTGGCTAATGGCTATATGTCTGCTTCGAACTAGACTCACCAGATGTGCCACTAGACTGAGGGCAAAACCTCTTCAAGTGTGCCGATTGCCACATTGATAACAAATAGGCGGCTAACCCTTCTTTGACTCTAGTTTTAAGGACGAGACAAAAACAGTGTAGAATGTTGTCTTCTTCCCCTCAGTAGGCAAACTGAAGACTTGTGGCCCAACTTATCACACTTGAAGCAAGTAAACCCACCCTAATTACCTCTCATTGAACCCAAACTCGGTATATGAAAGGTGGATCTAAACTGTGTAGCCTGGGACTGCTATTGGGTGGAACCCTTTTGCCGTTTGTTGTCCCTTGTGTCTCCCTAAGCATCTTGGGACCTCTGCCTGGAGCCCCTCATTTGCTTGGACCACGGTCTCTAAGTGGGCCGTCGACTCCATAAGACGGTCTTAATCCCAAATCATAGACCCAACCACCTTGAAAAGGAGCCCGGTCGAGCTTGATGCAATGGCATGCCTTTGTTGTTGACAAATTAGTGAAAGCCACCTCAAACTCGGCTATTGGCGTGTTTAGCTGCTTTAGCTTCAGAAACTAGTCTCTCAACTTCTCCCTAGCAGTGGGTGATAAAAACTTATCCTGGAAGGTGTTGACAATGGCCTTCCAAGTCACTCCAATACGCTCGCGCATACTTCCACCAGTGAATCGCATCTCCCTTCAATTGGGAAGACGCTAAGGTCACCCTCAAACCATCATCCTCAATGCTAAGCATCTTGAACGTCTTCACCATCTGTTTTAGCCAATTATCAATCTTTAGTGGCTCTTTCGGATCCCTGAAAAACTTATCCAGATTCGACTAGAAGAACACCCTCTTCAGAAAAGATGGCCCTATTTCTACAACATAGGCCTGGATTTGATTCTCAGCCTTGAGAATGTCCATGGATTCCTGTAATGCTCCTACCATTTTGTAGGCTAAGGTACTTATGGCTTGCTGACTTACTAGCTCGGCCACATTGATGTAGCCAACTCCCTCCTCTTGCAATGGAATTTCATCCGATATTGGGACCTTCTACCACCTAGACCTGTCATGCCTACCACCATCACGTCCTCGCCTTGACATTCTAATAAAGGTGACATAATAGTTTAGCATATTTACAAATGTGCCAAAGCTAACTCACTCACGTTCTAATACAATGGACAATAATTAATTCATTCCACATAAGCATCGAGTCACGTAATCATAAACAAATTTCCTTTCCAGATAATTAATTGTTTTGCGACATTGTCAGAGTTCTAATTAGAATAAGTAGTAATCAGGTGCTCTTCTAATAGGACTTCTAGAAGCTCGTAGATTCAATCAATATCTTAGAAACCAAATCCCATACTCATCTTATCACATAAACATGTTACCACATAGCATACCAGGTCTACTTCTAATATTATCTAGCGAAATAAACCCATTATAGTAAAAATCATGTTATATGATCCCAAAGTATTTAAACTCGGTAGCCATGATACCAAGTTATGATGTCCTGAAATAATAATGACAACCCATCTCATGATATCCAATAGAAACATAGACATGCAAAATATTAACATTTCATTTATATTCTTTTACCATACAAAAGATGACATATGTGAGTATACATTCATAAATCCTAGATCTTAAATCTCTAGCATATGTCACATATGAGTGAATTGAAATAAAAGGTAATACAAATAAGTTTATGCCATAATCGTTACATCTTTCCAAGACATTGCTTAGGTACAACAAGATAGATCAAGTCCAAAATAGTTAAAATGCCCGAGGCTCGTAAAAAAGATAATTACAATAAGAAACAAAAATGAGCCCTCAGCTCCACGGTCCTTCCAAGCTAAGTCCTTGGTGGAGCCATATCATTAGCACCTGAAAGTTGGTTTCCACATAAGGTGAGCTAAAGCCCAGTAGAGATATTTTAATACTATGTATGAAACTTAACGATGTCATAAGATGAATGCATACGCATGTCATTTGCCAAACATTATACTTTTCCATCTCAAAATAATGCAATGTCATCATGGTTATATTTCAATTCATGAAAATACACTTTTATGTTAGAAAACAGGCCCGTGGATACAAAACATTGGGAATCTCTAGGTACGTGTCTGCCAGTAGGCTATATAAGCACTACCAAAGCCATTTTACCGGTACTAATCAAAAGGATCGACACCTAATTGCGTAGGTTTTTGGACTTCCACCAAAGACACACAAGCCAACAAACCACAACCACATCCCCTAACTAGATTCACCAAGGTATACATCCATGTTTCTCAAAAACAATACATTTTCAATGTTCAAGTATGAAACAATGCCCCGATGCAAGATGTACGAGAACTTAGTTTTGATTTAACCTAATCCTCATGCAATTTCTACAATAATCAAAGCTATCCTCCATCGATAGCCCAAACATATATTTCTATTCAACAGATAGTTTTTCTAACAATAGATAAAAGCTTATAAATTTCAAAATGGGAGTAATAATAAATATCCAACTCCACTCTCATTATCAATATATACATTCTCCATATCTTTTCAAAGCCTAACATCGTTTCTTTTTCTTTCATAAATCAACCTCAATAATTTTTCAAACAAAACCTTCGTTCTTTTCAAATTTACATTTAAGGAAGGAGTTTCCAACACAACCCAACAATATGCACACTTCTACAATCCTTCTTAAGAATTTATTTAAAAAATTCCTCTTTTACATTTCAAAATCAAACCTTAGATTTTATCTAAAATCCCCAAATCACTAAACTTTTTTAAAGAACAAATTACTAAGCAAAGAATCATAGTAAAGGTTGAATAAATCCATACCTTAAGAGTAGAAGAGGAAGAGAGCAAGGGTAAAACTTTGATGGAGCCGAAAACAAGATCCTTTCCAGTTAGAATGAAGCTTTTGACGAGCTCTACTTTTTTCTCTAAGGAGCTATGCTAGAGAAATCAATGGGTGATGGCACATTTGAGGTTTTAAAGCAAGAACTAGATAGAGAAAGTGAGGAAATTAGGGTTAGGGGTGCTTTAGAGAGAGAGGAATGAAAAAGTGATTTAAAAACCCCTTTTCCCAAACTAATATACGCACAGACCACTCGAACGACCAAAATACCACTTGAGCGTCAGACACAATAAGTGACACCGCTCGAGTGACCAAAACACTGCTCGAGTGCATAATGATCCTCCTTCCAAAAGTTTTACAGACTATAGAGACTGCTTAAACGTAGGAAATATTGCTCGAGCAAAGATACCTTACTCCCAAAAGTTTTGCAGACCTGCAATAAACTAGAAGATCTCAAAGACCGCTCGAGTGACCAAAATACCGCTTGAGCGAATAAGAAGAAAACTGGATAGCAACTCTTTCAAAAACTAACTCTCAACCTGTTTCAAACACAACCAACAACTCTGCTCAACTACTAACAAGATGATAAAGGACATGAACAACAATTAAATATAAGAAATCCTAGGTCTAAGGGCATGAAATGGGTTGGGTTTAAACTGGAGCCGTTATAATTAGGGCCAAAGTGGGAAAAAACTTTAAGAGTTAAAGTGAGAAAATATTGAAACTTAAGGAAGGGAAAATGTAATTTACCCTATAATAGTGCTTTATTATGCCATGTGGTCACTGGTGTGGCACCACATGACAGATGACATGATAGAAGTTAACTTTTAGAGTAAACTGGGAAAAAAATAATAAACATTAGGGACCAAAGTGGAAAAAATAAACTTTAAAAGCCAAAATGACATAATGCTAAAACATAAAAGGGAGCAAAGTGTAATTTACTTAAAAACAATTATAGTTAGTTGTTCAAATGGCTCATAGACAGGAAAACATTCTATTATTTAATTTCATTAGGAAAATTAGAATTGAAAGAATAATGACTTAAATCTTAAGGATATTTATACAGAGACCTCCTAAATTAGCACTAAGCATCACTTTGACCACTGAACAAAAAAATGTATAATTAGATCCCTTTAACTATCAAAATGTATAACCAGGGCCTTTAGCTTAATAGTTGTATAACACCACTTGATGGTATGAGATTTTGGATTTAAATCTTATGGAGATAAATTTGATACCCTTTGTGGTCGCTCATTCCCCTACTAACTACAAACATCTAACCCCTACTGATGTATACCATTTGGCCAAAAAAAGAAAAAATTCAAAAAAATCAAAAAGCATAATATACATCTCCTCTGTCCTTCAGCCATGAGTAAATCATAAGATTGAAGGTCACATGCGATGATTTTGGTTATTCTATGACAAAAGTACCATTTAGCAGCGGGTTAATTACATGAAGATCCTCTAAATTATCATAAAGTATCAGTTTACCTCCATAACTATCATGAAGTATCACTCTATACCTGAACTATAAAAGCGTGAAATTAGACCATTCAACTATAAAATGTCATACACTTTTTAATGTCATTAACGGAAATGGTGATATTACTAAATTGTCTAATCTTTTCTATATCTTGCACACTCATTCTCTCTTCAAAGTTTAATATAAACCAAAATAAGAAAAAAAAAATCTTTATTGATGATTTTCTTTTTTTAAATGAGGCGGGGAGATCAAGGAATAGGGCTGGGTTTCTAATGGTATAATATACATATAATTTTGTAATGGTTTCTAATTAAAAAAAATATATGAATATAGAATAGGGAAATTTAGTCGTTTAACTATTGTCGTTAATGACTTTAGGGCTTGTGTGATATTTTGATAGTTGAAGGGTTTAATTGTATGTTTTTATAGTTTAGGAGGTAAAGTGATACTTCATTATAGTTCTAAGAGAGGAGGAGGGGGGTAAACTAATATTTTATGATAGCTCACGTAGGTAAAATGATACAAGGGTTGTGGGATATTTTGGTAATTAAATGTGTTCTTTTAACACCGTTAAGGGCTTTTACGATACCAATAAGTCACTGGGTCAGTTTGTACGTTTTTTTGTTTCGTTTTGGGGGTTAAAGTAATAATAGACAATAGTTTAAGGGGTCTCCTTGAAAACAATCCTAAATCTTACCTTACATCAGCCTTTCTTTTTGATCTCATCCCTAAAAAAGAGAAAAAAATAAAAAAGAGACAAAGAAGAAGAGGGAAATTGTATTTATTGTTTGATTTATCTATTTTCTTTAAATTGTTGATGATTCCATTTCAAAAGAAATAGAAATTTCTCTTTTTTAATGATACTACAAAAGCAATAGTCATGATAGTATTTTTTTTTCTTGCCAATACATATGTTTCCTGATCATTTTATTCTTATTGGATTCATTGTTGGTAGATATGCCTGGTGTGACTGCATATGTTGGCTTTTATGAAGTTTACTCTCCTCAGAAAGGAGAGTATGTCTACATTTCAACAGCTTCTGGAGCAGTTGGACAACTTGTTGGGCAATTTGTAAAGTTGTTCGATTGTTATGTTGTGGGAAGTGCTGGATCCAAGGAAGAGGTGAGTGAATTTCTTTATTTTAAGTATTTGTTAGTTTCATCAAATTGTCACAATTTCAAGATCATACAAGTACAATTTTGTTTAGTAGAAAGAAAAATCAATCACAATAGGCACCATTAGTGACCAACTTCTAATTTTCTGTTTGCTTTTGTTTCTTTTGTGCTTTTTTTGGTTCTTTTTTTGGTTCTTTTTTTTTTTTTTTTGGTTCTTATCCTTCTCTCGTCATCACTTCAAATAAGGTTGTTTTGTTAAAGAACAAGTTTGGATTTGATGAGGCTTTCAACTATAAAGAAGAGCACGACCTAGATTTGGCTTTGAAAAGGTTAGTTGTTCTAAACTTTTTGTTATGAGCAATATATAAACAATTGCATTAGCTCTGGTTACCAAGGTCCTAATTTTTACGTAAAGAAAAAGCACCCTTTAAAGGCACTGCACTCTTGTTACAATCCACAAAGCACAGTTTGAATATAGAGCCCAATGAAATTTCATTATAGTTCTTTTGCATAATATGTTGTCCTGTTTGTTATTGGCCTAGATAACAACCCTTCTAGGAGCTGGGTGTGTTTGTCTGTGTGTTCTTCAATTGCCTACCTACTTGAGAATTAATTTAGGTACCTTAGTTTGGAGGTCTCTACAATTTTTGATTTTCTTGAGTTCAAAATTTAGCAACATTAATTTAGTAGTGCAATGTTGAATTATTGCTAGTAACACTGAAACTATATCCAAAATTGGATACAAAAAGTACATGAATGGACAAGATTTGTTTGTGGGCCCACTTCTCAAAAATCCCATCCATTCATACTTTTTTTTTTTTTTGTGTGTGTGTGTGTGTGTGTGTGTGTGTGTCTAGTTCTATGGTTGGTTTTTGTATTCCTAGACTTATTGTTGATTGTGATTGATTTGGTAGGTACTTCCCTGAAGGTAGTGACATATTCTTTGAGAATGTTGGGGGGAAGATGCTTGATATAGTGCTCCTCAACATGAGACTCCATGGCCGCATTGTTGTGTGTGGCATGACCTCACAATACAATCTTGTCTAGACAGATGGCATACACAACTTGATGTCTCTTATCTTCAAACGAGTTCTCACATGGAAGGATTCCTCATTTCAGATTACTATCATTTCTAT
This sequence comes from Camellia granthamiana, assembly GCA_036172215.1. Taxonomy (NCBI): domain Eukaryota; kingdom Viridiplantae; phylum Streptophyta; class Magnoliopsida; order Ericales; family Theaceae; genus Camellia; species Camellia granthamiana. The sequence goes on from CM069907.1 coordinate 90,993,358, forward strand.
CACAAGTTTGTCAACATGATTCATATCCACATCAAGGAAATGAAAATTAACTACATAGAAGACATAACTGAAGGCCTCAAGAGTGGCCCTGCCACTCTAGTTGGGTTATTCTCTGGCCGGAATGTTGGAAAACAAGTTGTTCTAGTTGCTTGCGATTGAATTATTAAACCTTCTTTTGTAAACTTAAAAAGTTTCTTTTTTCTTTTCCTTCTCTTTCTGTTTGTATGTTTGCGTGAATTTTAGTAAGACAAATAAATAGCAAGGGAAATAATATGCCATTCCATTACCAGAAAAATATTGTAAAGAAGTGGATTGGATGGTACTGTTTGGGCCAGTGGGGTTCACCACGAGTTCCACCTCAATGATTCAAACCATTCATTTTTACACCACAATGTATATTTATCCATGAAAAAAGTCAGGTTGATTTGATAACTATAGCCACATTAATTTATTGAATTTGTCTTACAAAATATAAAAGGTCTAGCTTTCAAATAATACTTGTTGTTCATTTTATTTATTTATTTACAAATAAATACCATACACTACCATGGTTATAGTTATCGAATTGACTTGATTTTTTTCATGAATGATCTATATGCTGTGATCTAAAAAATAAATGCGTCGGATTAAGATGAGACCCATTGTAAAGCTCACAGACCCAAATAGTACTGTCCAATCCATGTGAACTAGAGACAAGCTGCCTCCAAATCATAATATGCAATAGAAAAGAAGGTTCCTCGTTTTCCATAAACCTTTGGTTGAGCTCACTATGTGCATGTACTTTAAATTACTTTAATTTGGTTAAACTAGTAATAAAAATTGCAATCTTCGCCAATTTTAATCAGGCAAAACAAAAGAGAGAGCGTGGCAAAAGTAGACAAAAAGTAGGAAAAATGAAACAAAAGGAAAAAAAAAAAAAGAAGAGAAGAGAATTGAGTGAGTGTGACAATATGCAATTATGAACCAACTTATCTAGTCGCTTAAAATTTATTAATTTGTGCTAGTTTGATAAGGAAAATGTTGATTTGTGCTAGTTTGATAAGGAAAATGTTACATATAATCGTATTTTTTATAAACCTCTTTTTCTCACTCTAAAGCATAAATGGGTGGGTTCCATATGCATTTACAAATGAAAAAGAAAGTAAGAAATAGGATTATGTATTGTTGGTTGGGCAAAAATGATAGTAGACATTTTACTATCTAATAATATGGAAAGGAAACAAACTCTTCATTCTTCAGGAAGACAAATAAAAAGAACATGTTTGAAGTATCATATATATGCTATTACATAGAAGGATGCAAAACAAGTACAAGGAAAATTCTCTTCTCTTAAAAAATGTTCTGCTAAGGGAATTATGTAAGATCATATAGTATACATACATTGAATTGAGCAATCATTATATAATATAGTTGTGGTTCTCTATTAGTTGGTTGATTCTAACATCAATAGCATGACTGACATGTATAAAGAAAATTATATAATGATTATGTAGTAAATTCATGCAGTGCTTAATTTGTTTTCTATTGTTTGTAATAGTGGGATCTACTACTTTATATTGGCTTTTGAGAGATAGCTAAGTAAGTATCATACCATAAATGGTGTGGAGTATTGGTACAAGACCACCAAATAACTTACCAAAGGTAACTGTTAGTCACTTTTTCTTTGATTTCATTCCAACACAAGCAAGGAGAGCATACCTCATTAAACTCAACATATCTACAAAGTGTAAATTCAAACCAACCAAGTCAGAATCCAATCTAATTTCCTAGAATAAAAGGGAAAAAAATAAAGAAAAAGGAAAAAAAGCTTGTAAATGAATGCGTTAGAACCAAGGTATGGGATTTCTGACGGGATGAATTATTGACTGAATTATATCAAAATGCTCTACTTTCGGTGAATATATACAATGCCATGGATCTAGCCAATCAAATTGTCACCTTTTGAATTCAATTAGGGAAAAACACACTTATAGTCCCTATAGTTTGCCTCGTGTCAAATTAATTGTCATAGTTCTAATTGCATCAATTTTACACTTGAATTTTTATTTTGTGTTAATTTAATCTTATTGATAACATCACGTTTAAAAATTAGGCTGAAATCAGGATTGATGTCCAATTTAAAATGGTTTCGTTTTAGTCATTTGATCTTTTCACTTTTGAATGTGTTAAACTTGTAACGATTGATCTTTTCACTTTTGAATGTGTTAAACTTGTAACGAGTGTAGGTAGGGTAGGCAATTGAACCAATATTAATTTAAGCAGTCACATGTTGCTTGATTAACCTACTATACTAAATCAAAATATGAAGTGCATTTAACAAATATCAATATTACAATTATGATAGTGTAATATTAATTTAAGCAGTCATATGTTGCTTGATTAACCTGCTATACTAAATCAAAATATGAAGTGCATTTAACAACTGTCAATATTACAATTATGATAGTGTTATGAACACTAACTAGCAGTATCTAAGAATGACAACAATCCTGGAAGTAATGAAAATGAGAGTAATTCTTTTTCCACACACCAATTACTCTCTGTGGATACGTTTATTTAATTAATTTTTTTTTTTACAATTTTACCATTAAACAAAATGTTTACTATAGACATCAACACGCACACAAAATCCTAAAACTACGTCGTTTTCTCTGCATGCATCTTTTCGAAATAAAAATTCTTAGTGCACTTCTTTCAGAGAGAAAAAAAAAAAAAAAAACTTAGAACACATTATGTTAATACCTACATTGTTCCTCACTTCCTGCATTGTTTCACTCTACTATTCCTCCAGTCATTCTTGATTTGTGTAATGAAAGATTTGCAAAAACAATGAAAATTTAGATTTAAAGAAGAATATGATCATTTATAGCTAAAGCAATGACGAAATTGTAAGTTTTTATGCCTGGAAATTGGTTTTTTTTTTTTTTTTTTTTGATTCAACAAACTAGTGCCGAGCATGTACAACCTATTCAAAAATCAACAATCGAAATTATTTCATTCATTTGAAAAATTAACTTCTGAAATATCTATTTTCGTTTGATTTTTACCTTCTTGATGTATAGAACCAAATGTATTCAAATCATTTGGTAGTTGTGGTAGTTGTCTGTTGAATGAAGCTATTTGGTTCGAATGTTGATTGTCGAATAAAACCAATTGGTTCAGAAAATCAGTACCGAATGTGTTGTTTTTGTTTCTTCGCCAACCAACGTCAAAAGACTACCGAAAATGGTAAAAATGAAAACTTTTTTTTTTTTTTTTTCATTTGATTTTATAATAACCACAAAATGGGTAGGTAATAATCACTAACATTCGAGAATGCAATGGAGCTCAATGAAGGTCTTCAATGGAGCCAAAGAATTGCTGAAAACGTGCTAGGAGGATTGGTAAATATGTCAGAGTTACAAGTGTGATGTGTGTAAATGTTTTTGTGCGGTGTGTGTACAGGTTATGAGTTTGGGGTATATTTGGAACATTTGGTGTGCGGAATAAGAAAAACAAATACAATCAATTTTACAAGCGCGTGAACTGAGAAATGATGTAAATAGAGAGTAAATAGTGTATGAAAGTAGAATTATTCCTAAAATAGGCCTGTGTGAGAGACATAAATTAGTGTGAAATAGTTTAGCATTATTGTAAGGATGCATCTACCATCCACACGTGTATACCAAGATTTATCATAATTGGGCCCCACTAAAAAAAATCTAATGCATATGAATAGACAATATTTTTTTCATAATTGGACTCATCAACAAATTTCATAAAATTTGGTTTATTCATATATATTGTGTGAAGAGTTTACTTGTTTCGTTATGTAATTTGTTTGGGCTGGCTCGATGCTCCTCAAGCACTTTTTTTTGATTTTTCTATTTTTACTTATTTATTTATTTATTTATTTATTTATTTTCGATTTGAGCACTTGTATTTTGGTCTGGTAGAACAGAATTTGTTCAGTATTGGTTTGGATTATTGGGTATCTCACTTATGTGAAGTTTTGTTTGTCTGGATTCAACATTTGTTTTGGTGCAGCAACTGAAAATCTCGCCAAGATGGAGATTTGTTGAATTTTAGGCTCAATGTCCATTCCCAATATGATTTGGAATTGGTATTTTATTTTCTAATCGGAATAGGATTTGTAGGTATAGCCATAATTAGTCAAACTTGGATTTATTTTTGACTTTCGTATTAGTTTGGATTTGTGAAAGACCTATTTAACTTGTTTGGAGTTCCTAAAGCATTAGATTTAGTGTTTCTTAATTGGTTTTGATTGGACTTGTAGGAAACCTATTTAATTTTAGATTAGTTTTATGAAGGTTTTTGTGGCTATAAATAGGTGGAGACTCACATTCATTCAATTAAACTTTTCAGGTTCTTAGGAGCCTCCCCCATTAGGCCTTCGGGTCATTGGTAGAACTTCATAGTTCCTTGGGGTCTGTTTTTGGAGAGAGTTCATTGGCTTCTCAGGAGGTATTGTTGTTGGAAATTTGAGGGATACATAATTATTTAATTAAATCAAAAATTTTAAATCTGAAATAGATAAGAATTCACAAAAATTGTAAACAATAAATAATATAAAGGGACATAAATCTTACGCTAGAGACGTGTAGTCACTATCCTTAAGAGTAGATTTTTGTTCCTCTGAATACATGACTCAGTGTAGCACATTAATGGCATCCTACCCTCTAGGATTCAACTACCTCTTTCCCATAATCATGCACTCACAATATGGAGGTGTTAGGAACATCTCTATTGATTCTCCCCAAATCAAACTACATATATACTTTGAGTTTTTATACCATCTTTTCTATCTCTCTTTTTTTCTTTTCTTTTTTTCACACTGATTTTTAGAGTGTTTTTAAGCTTAAAAATGTGATTTTAAGTCACAAAAAAGCGGAGGGGGTTAGCCACCCTTCCTTAGGCTTGTTGGTTGTTTGAAACCTCTTGGCTTTAGCCTATGTTTCCTCACTTTTTCCACCTCAAAAACTCAATTTTCAACATTGTTTTTGTGCTGTTTCAGGGATGTTTTGTGTGTTTAATTATGCTTTAAATATTATAGATGTGTTGCTGTAAGTCCTCATGGATATAGCCTTCAATCCATTTGAGTTGATAGTCATTTCTTGCTTATTTTTTTATAGCTTTCGTACATATTTACACCATTGTAATCACCTTTGCATAATCATCTCTGCAAGCTCCCTTCATTCTTTGTTCATTTTGATTAAAGAGTTGTATTTAACAAAAGATCATTGTTCAAGCATAAGAAAGGGACCTTCCATGCTTAATGGTTTAATCTCTTCGAAGGTTCATTACTAAGGCATTACATCTCTCTTATGCTAAACACAACCTCTTGTTTGACATTTCTCTTTATCATTGGTGCATTTACTTCTACGGGACTAACTTTCTAGTTTAGGCCCTTGGAAATCATAAAGGAAGGTTTCATTATAGCTTGTTATCGGGTTTGGATTTAGGGTCATTATCGCCCCTTTTGGGTTTGACTCCGAATTCATTATCGCTCGTAAATGAGTTTGATTCCTCCTTTATAATTTCCCCTGTAAAAAAGGGCTTGAAAAGCTCATTTCTCGGGTTAAGTCAATGCTTGATACTCTTTATTGCTTTCGGACTTAGTGGACGTAATTATCACTTTTGGACAAAAAAATAAGAAAAGATAAGAATGGGAAAGGTAATGCAAAAATGGCTAATAAAATTGGAGTTAAAAAAGCCAAAAATGTTATAAAATTGAGTTGGGTTCAATCGGACGTTATATTGAACCTATTGCGTCTTGACTCATTTCATACTCTTTAGTGATATTCAATGATTCAAGAAGCAATGTCTACCTCTTTCCTTGAGGTAACTCCATGATAAGGAGGAGGTGTTGTTGGTCTTTCATTTACTTTTATTGAGCTTTTGTCCTATCAGTACTAAGATTATCACATAACAAACTTGCGACTATTGATGATTTGTGAACCGAATCTACTCTTTCCTTGATCATCTTCATGATAGAGAAGGGTAGAGAGGATAAACATCTCCTGGAAACACTCTATTTTTGCTCTGTTTCAAGTTTGTGGCTGCAGGGCATGTCCCAAAAAGTAGTGGCTGGCCGACCACCATTCTGTTCGGCCGACCACTTTCCAAGGTCGGCGGACCACCTATTCTTGTACAAGCAGTAGCATTTTTATGGCAGAATAGAGCAGAACCTGAGGCCAAAATAGAATAATTTCTTTTTCCCTTTTATTTACATGTTTACTATGGCTCCATATAGTATCATATTTTTCATTTCATATCATCACCATGCCTTGCATCCATTTTAGCATGCATAAAATTCGGCTCATCATAGATAGTGTTTTAATACTTCCTAAATGATTATGTATGCTATCTCATGCTTTGAGTTGCTTCATATATCATGTTAGTAGTTGAATTTACTAGTTACATTTTATATGTGTTGCATTAGCCACTTACATATTAAGAGCATGCAATTTTTTAATTGCTTTATTTTTCTTTGGCTTACCTCGGAGTACTAGGTAAGCATTTTTGGCTTTAGCATATTACATGTGTGTTTATGTTGCCATGTAGAGCATACTACTATGAGGCTATTCGCTCACTTGAAATATCTCTTTGAATGCTTGTGTGTCATGGCCCAGACCCGCCCCTAAAAGTTTAGATCATGACTGGCCAGTAACTTCTTGATTACTTACGGCCACAGACAAAGTATACATAATTTATCAGAACGGGGCCTGAGCGGAAGCGAATAAAAGAACTGAACGTCCATTGAGCAGTGCTTACATGCCAGAATTTTAAAGCATCATGTCATATTAAGAGTTCACATACACAGTTCATATGTATACAAGTCCAAGTCCAAGTCAAGTGGGCATACACAAGAGTTAACAGTCCGAAATTTACATATTAACCAAGTGTTTAACAAAAGCCACCAGAGATTTAACAAAAATGTGCAATCAAAGGAACTCCTCAAAAAGACAAAAGGCTTCTAATGTGGAGGCTTAACAAAATAGGTCCAACAAAAGACGCCTGAAGCTGACCTAGGGCTGGCCTCCGAGTAGAGCACCTACATAAATATATATAATACGGAGTGAGCAAGGCTCAGTGAGTAATAATAATGTAAGGAGGTTCATATGAATGAGCAAATGTCCTGAAGAATATATATACAACATATATATGTCTTAATCATAATCACATTTTGAAACGGCCTTGGGCTCACGTAAGACGGAACGGCCTTGGGCCTAATGTAATAGGGAACGGCCTTAGGCCCAACATAATACACAAGGACCTTAGGCCTAACAAATATGGAACAACCTTAGGCCCAACATGATACACAACGGCCTCAAGCCCAACATAAGACACAACGACATCAGGCCCAACATAATACACAACGGCCTCAGGCTTAACAAATACGGAATGGCCTTAGGCCCAACATGATACATAATAGCCTCAGGCCCAACATAAGACACAACGGCCTCAGGCCCAACATAATACACAACGGCCTTAGGCCTTACATATTAATAGTTGTTCTGAACATCATAGGGTAGATGGAATATCAACATGTCTCCATCTCCCTCGGCCTTCGGGCTAAGTAATTCGTATCAGAAATAATGGCCTCGGAGCCTATCATACGTAGCAGAAATAGAACAGCCTCGGGCCCATTTCATAAGCCATTACAATAAATATGTTTCGTATCAATCAAAACACAATTCGTATAAGGTATGCCATTCACGATAAAAAATGCATTATGCCATTCACGATCAAGAATACATAAGGCATAACATATTGTTACACTACTATTACTCACAGTGGTTTAGTCGAGCAACGGTCCCTTTCGGCAAGTGACCTACACATGGCATACACACAAATGGATAAGCAATGCATTCTTTCCTTAGCTTCTACTCTTTAATCATTCTTCCGTTTCATTCACTTTCTATTCCTTTTTAAACATTTCGGAGGGAATAAATATACACATTAATAGATTCAAAGGGTCGAAAGGGTAACAGAAATGGACAGAAGTTTTCCCCAATTCCCACACGTGCAAAAGTCCCTCACTGCAAGTGCCGAGAGCTGTGCTGTACGTGCGGCCTCGCACATGCTTTTATTTTAGAATGCCCAACTTGCCTCTCTCGTTTCCCGCACGTGAGACTATGAGCCCCACATGTGGGTCCGTGAGCCCCGCATGTGTGGTACTAGGTTATGTTTATGCAGTCTGAAAATCTAACAAATTCAAGCTTTTCAAACTCATTTCTAAGGTTCAATTCAAGCAATTTCACTTCAAAAACATGATATATGGACATAATAACCATGAAACTCAAGTCCAATGAGATCAAACTTCTTTTAATTCAACATATAGAACTCTAATTTTCATGATTCCTTTATTTTCTTCATCTTATCACATACATACATGAGCTCAAAGCATACAAAGAAGCAAGATTAAGGAACAATTCCTCACAATCCAACTCAAATCAAACTAAAAATAAAGGAATCACCTCTAAAATCAAACAAATGTAAGAATTACATGTTCATTTTCATGAGATTTCATGCGATTTGTTCAACCAAAATCATAACTCAAAACCCTAACCTTTTATGAGTGTAAAAGCTTTATCTTTGGTCTTAATTCCAAGAAATTGGGGGGATATTTCAAGTATTTGAGTTGATTAACACTTACCTTGGGCCAATCTTTGAGTTACCTTGGGCCAATCTTTGAGTTACCCTTTCAATTTCCTCCAATCTCCAAGCTTAAAATTGAATTCTCTTTTTCTCTCTCTTTTCTCTCTCTTTTCTCTTCTCCTCTCTTCTAAGTCTTTCCAGGAGATTTTTTTTTTTTTTTTTTTTGTATGTTTAGTTAAGTCTAAGTATCATATATGGCTCAAGTATATATGGTATATCTAAGACTTAAGCTTATTGAGTCTAAGTTAGGCTTAACTAAGGATTGAGCCTAAATAAATCTAATTAATTCATTACGAATCAAATTTTTACAAAACTTCATATTATGTTCTAAAAATCATACTAGTCATAATTGTAAAGTCAATTTCGGTTTATCGTGCCTCTAAGGCTTCCAATTTGCAGTCCAAAGGTCGTAATTTCAACAGATTTTCTTATAACCGACAGATACAAGTTGATAAACATGTAATGTACACATTAAAACATGAAATTTCACATCAAGCACATAATCACACAAATAATGAGTGAATTAAAGCATATGGAGCATATGAGAGAGTCGGGTTATTACACTGTGGATGAAGGCTATTTTGCTTAAGTTGGAACGACTTTGATAAATGTACATGTGAGCTTGCTTTTTATTCAAGTAGTACATATTCAAAACTCTTTTCAAACAAACATGAAATCAAAGCATTCGAAAGTGGGAGAAAATGTCTATACTTGTGTGCCTCACATAGTAATGTTAACATAATAATCAGAACAAGAGTATATACTGCATATAAAAATCTCATCATGATTAGTAGAGGCCAATCTTTGATCGGGTGAGTGAGGTGCTCAATTCATGACCTTTCCCTCTCATACCTAAGTTCTTGAGCCAAGACACTTTGGTTATAATGGACAAATGGCCTTTGGCACGAGTCACGAGTTTCCTAAATTTCTCAAAAATATTTAGGTGGCGACTCTGAAATCTGGAAATGCAGTCCATTTCTAGCATATCTGATGATAAATGAATTTTCTAAGATTTGCCGAATTCGGACTCTCATTTGTTTAATCTATTTCACATTGCACTTGTGAAACCAGATTCAGAAGCACAGGAGTTCGAACTGTAGGGCTATCGTATCTGAGGAGACTAAACCCTTTTCGGGGAGTATGAAAAACCAGGTACAGGGTGCGTCTTGCTGAGTAGAAATAGTTGTATATCTAGTATGCTAATTGATAACATGTTTATGTGATTAAGTGAGTATGGGATTTAGTTTCTAAGATGTTGATTGTGTTTATGAATTTCTAGAAGTCCTGGTAGAAGAGCAGTTGATCATTGTTAGTTCTAACAGGAACTCTGGTAATGTCGCAGAATAATTATTGTTTAGGAAAGAAATCCATTCGTGAATACGTTATTCAGTGCTTGCATAGAGTGAATTATTGTGTTGACCATTGTATTAGGACATATGTGAATTAGTAATGGCACATTGTGGATGTGCTAAATTGTTTGTGTTACCTTTATTAGGATGTTAGGATGCGAATGTAGTAGAGGTAGAGGTTATAGGCATGGTAGGCCTTGACGTTAGGAAGTGCCAGTTTAGGATGAAATTCTGGCATAGGAGGAGTGAGTTGGTCAGGCGAATGTGGCCAAGCCAGTAGGCCAACAAGCCATAGTTGCTTTAGCCTGGGAAGTGGTAGGAGCGTTGAGGGAATCTATGGACATTCTCAAGGTTGAGAATCAAGTCTAGTCCCACGTTGCTGAGACAGGGCCTTTCTTTCTTAAGAGGGAGTTCTTCTGGTCAAATCTGGATGAGTTTGTAGGTAATCTAAAAGTGCCACTAAAGGTTGATGAGTGGCTCGAGCAGATGGTCAAGGCGTTTGAGATGCTTAGCATTGATGACGACAGTTTGAGGTGACCTTGGCGACCTTTCAGCTTAAAGGTGACATGGGTCGATGGTAGAAGTTTGAATAGGGTCACATCGGGGTGACCTAGGAGGCTTTTGTTACCGCCTTCCAAGATAATTCTACCACCCACTGTGAGGGAGAAATGGAGAGAGCAGTTTCTAAAGCTCAAGCAATTGAGCACTCTTGTGGCTGAGTTCGAGGAATCCTTTACTAGCCTTTCTAGGTTTGCACTTGAACTCGCAGTGACAGAGGAATGTCGTTGCATCGAGTTCAAGAATAGATTGAGGATTGGGCACCTTTTCAAGACTGTCGGCTCTATGATTCGAGATTATGATCACTTGGTTGAGTCGATGACTTATTTGGAGGTGGTTATACAAATAGAGGAGGAGCGTGTACGAGGCTCTAAGCAGAAGGGTAGAAGTTTCATGGTAATGTGAGGGACAACAAGAGGCAGAGGGGTTTTACCTTGCAGCAGTCCCATGCTTAGCAATCTAGATCCATCTTTTCCATGCCTAGTTCTGGTTTGGGGAGAGGAAATCAAGGTGGATTCACATGCTTCAAGTGTAGTCAGTTGGGCCACAAATCTCCAACTTGCCTGTAGAGAGGTGGAGGGTAATAATTAGAGCCATCTTTGACTTGTTTTCAGAGTCAGGGCCAAGAGAGAGGGCAACCGCCTACTTATTTTTAGTGTGGGCAGTTTAGGCATCCGACGAAGTTTTATCCTCAGTCGGGTAGCACATCTGGTGTGTCTAGTTCAAGGCAAACTCAGAGTCACTTGCCAGCTCAGTCAGTTCAGGCCTCGAGGGCCAATTAGGAATCCACTTCGGCTCAGTTCGTGCATTAAGCCTATGTTCGGATCAGAGGCCTCTGGGGCGTGTGTATGCTATTATTACACCGTATCAGTTGCCAATACCTTCTATTGTGGGAGGTAACCTTTTGTTGTTCAATTCTCTAGCCAATATGTTGATAGATACAAGTGCATTTCATTCTTTCATATCGTCTTCTTTTACATCTTCCTTGGGGTTGGATTTTGATCAGTGAGAGTCTCATTTGTTTATTGAGACACCTGTTAGGGGTAAGGTGGCAATGGGTCGAGTATACCGCTCTTGTGAGATTGAGGTAATAGATTGTCAACTCTATTTCGATTTCATCATTCTTGACATCTATGCTTTTGATGTAATTTTGGGTATGGATTAGTTGACTTACTTTCGGGCTTCGGTAGATTGTCATCGTAGGAGGGTATTGGTGTGTACACCATCCGAAGATTGTTTCTACTTTTTATGTGACAAGGGTGATTGTTTTATTTCTCTTTTGTATAACGTATAGGTCGAGGAGAGTTGAGTTTCCTCTTTGCCATCATGATAGTCAATAAGGGTAATGTTATCTGAGGTGACTTACCGAGAGTATTCAGACGTCTTTCTAGAGGATCTTACGGATTTACCTCCACACAGAGAGATTGAGTTCTCTATTGACTTGACGCCAAGCACGACTCTGATTTCCATGGTACCGTATAGATTTGTGTCAGTTGAGTTACATGAGTTGAAGGTGTGGTTTCAAGATTTGTTAGACAAGGGCTTTATATACCCTAATACCTCGCCTTGGGGAGCGTCGGCTCTTTTTGCAAAGAAAAAAGATGGCACGTTGCGGTTGTGTATTGACTACCGTAAGTTGAACCAGGTAACTATCAAGAACAAATACCCATTGTTATGGATAGATGATTTGTTTGACCGACTAAAAGGATTTCGTTGCTTTTCAAAGATTGACTTGAGATCAAGGTATCACTAGTTAAGGGTGAAGGAGAGCAAAATCCAAAAAATGGCCTTCCGCATACGGTATGGCTACTATGAGTTCTTAGTGATGCCTTTTGGGCTAACTAATGCACTAGCTTCATTTATGGACTTGATAAATCGAGTTTTTTTAATGAGTTCCTAGATCAATTTGTGGTTATCTTCGTCGATGACACCTTAGTCTACTTACCCTCCAAGGAGGAACACGAGAAACACTTGCGGGGTTGTACTTGAGTTGCTTAGGGCACACCGTTTGTATGCTAAGTTTGGGAAATTTGAGTATTGGTTTACAGAGGTTAAGTTTCTAGGCCATGTTGTGTTTAGAGAAGGAGTGACTGTGGATTCATCTAAGATAGATGTAGTACATGACTGGGAAAAACCTAAGAATGCCTTTGAGATCCGGAGTTTCTTAGGCTTAGCGGGGTATTACTAACGCTTTATGAAAGATTTCTTTAAGTTGGCTTCACCTTTGAGTAGATTGACGAGAAAGGGAATTAAGTTTGCGTGGAGTGAGACTTGTGAAAAGTCGTTCTAGGAGCTTAAGACTAGACTCTCCACTGCTCTAGTTTTGATTATTCCGAAGAGGGGTTTGGGTTATTCGGTGTATTGTGATGTATCTTGCGAGGGATTGGGTTATGTGTTGATGCAAGAAGGGAAGGTGGTGGCCTATGGCTCACGACAATTGAAAATCCATGAGAAGAATTACCCTACACACAACCTATAATTAGCAGCGGTGATCTTTGCCTTGAAGACACTACAAGAAAAATCACCTTTGGCGACTAAATTTTTAGTCGCCAAAAGTCGACTTTTTAGTTTCCCCGACTAAAATTTTTAGTCGCCACTTTTGTCGCGAATACATGGTCGCCGGAGGTATTGGCGACTAAAACTTTTTTAGTCGGCAAAAAACAGGTCTTTAGCGACCAAAGTTTTAGTCGCCAATAGTGATTTACACTTTTGAAAATCATACATTTAGCGACTAATCCTTTAGTCGCCAATATTCACTGAATCGCCGACTAAACCGTTTAGTCGCCAAAATAAAGACTTTTGGCGACTAAAAATTTTAGTCGCCAAAGGTGCTTCCGCGAAAAAAAAAAAAAACCAACTTTTTTGCTTTTTCTGAGATTCAAACCACCAACTTGTCCCACATTCTAAACTTTTAGCAACATACTCCCTCCACTATGCCACTACAACACCACATGAATATATATGCAATATATATTATTTATATAGTATATTGACCCGTATTAATATAAAATTATATATATAAATATAATTATTTTTATTCAATATAATTTATGTAAAAAATAAATTATTTACTAAAAAAAAATTGAGGCCACTTTTGGCGACTAAATCCATTATTTAGTCGCCAATTCTGTAATTTTGGGCTACTAATTATTTTTTAGTTGCTAAAAAAATAAGTTCCGCCTAAAAATAAACAGTTTTTGCGACTAAACCTGTTTTTAGTCGCCAAAAAGGTCCTCTTTTGGCTAATAAACTGAATTTTAGTCGCCAATTGCCTATTTTTAGCTACTAAATTTTTTTTAGTAGCCAAAAAGCTTCACTTTCAGCGACCAAACTGTTTTTAGTCGCCAAAACACGTATAATCGGTGACCAAACTGTTTTTTAGTCGCCAAAACCTATACTTTTGGCTACTAAATTATTTTAGTCGCCAAAAACCGTCACTTTTGCTACTAAAAAACCTTTAGTCGGTAAAACCCATATAATCGGCGACTAAATTGATTTTTAGTCGCCAATAACTATACATTTGGCTACTAAATTGTTTTAGTCGCCAAAAGTCTTTACTTTTGGCTACTAATTCCATTTTAGTCGTCGAAAATGGCACTTTCAGCGACGAAAATAATGTTTTTAGTCGCCATTTCTGCATTTTCTTGTAGTGAGATCTGGAGACATTATCTGTACAAGGAGAGGTTCGAGGTGTTTTCTGATCACAAGAGTCTGAAATATTTGTTCTCGTAGAAATAGTTAAATTTGAGGTAGAGAATGTGGATGAAATTTATTGAGGATTATAATTTCGAGTTGCATTATCATCTGGGAAAAACCAATGTATTGGCTGATGCTTTGAATCGAAAGTCTGTGAGCAGTGTAGCAAGTATTGTAATTCGGGAATAGGAGATGTTGGGTGTTATCGGGGAGTTTGACTTACATCTTGGCTAGTCCATTGATTTAGCTACTGTAGACACCTCATTTTTGACCACCCTTAAGACTTGGGCGCCTCAGGTTGATCACTCGATGATGAAAGTTATGCTGTACAAACGTTCGATTTCTTCAACAAGAAGAGCTTCTAAAGTACCTTACACCCCATTTTGACCAAAACTATTTTGGACCTTAAAACTCTATTTTTCAAAATATTTTTCCAAATGTTTCTACGATGTTCCAAGACTCGCATTTAATTCAAAATATTGCACTTTTCGGTAAATCGAGTAAGGACAAAGTGGAAATAAATGGAAGGGAGGTGAAATCTTTGAAAATCTTTAAAAACATCTTATTTAGAGGTTTGGATTTGAAGAAAATAGGAGGAGGGGGAAGAAAACTAGTTGGGAAAAAAGTTGGGCATCAATCCGTTCGGATAGAAATGAGCATCCTTCACTAAAATAGTCATATCTCTTTGCACACTTAGAATTTAGATGTGTGGCTGCCACCATTACAAAGTAGACTTCTGGGGCTTCAATTTAGACTCAAGAATGACCTAAAACCGAGTCCAGATAAGGAAGATATGTCCGTTTGAAATCGGACCTGGAAGTAGATTTTGTTTGGCCGGCCACTAATAGTGGGTTGCTAGCCACTTGTGTCAAAAACACAGATATTTTTGCTAGCTATCCCCCAAAAGCTCCAGCTATTCCTATATAGATATTTTTGATCCGAGAGGTTGTTTTTCTATATATACTTTACCTCTCCTCATGTTTTTAGGTTACAAAAAATTTCAGAAGGCCAAATTCTTGAAATTGTCTCTCTATCTCTATCTTATAACACACACCCTTTACCCAAACACTTCCTAAACCAATATTGGAGCTCTCCTTACTGAGATTATTGAGTCCAAATTTCAGCCCTTGAGAGTGTAAGCTTTGTGGTTTGTGAACAAAAAAGTTACCTTGCTTCAAGAGGTATAATTTTGAGCATCTCTACACTAATTCTTTCCTATCTTTTCTTACTATTTTTCAACTATTTTTGGACAGTTTTTATGGGCTAAAACTTGTGGTTTAAAGCTACCAAATGTGGAGGGGTTAATCACTCTTCTTTGAACCTTATCTCCTAACTTTTTGCCCTTGTGTTTCCCATCTCTTTATCAACTTTTTTTTTGAACTTTTTACCACTAATTTTTAGATGTTTTCAGAGGCTAAAAATGTAGTTTTGAAGTCCCAAAAATAGAGGGGTTAGCCTCCCCTCCTTGTGCTTGTTTACTAGCTTAAATTTCTCAATATTGTAGCTAACTTTTTCAAGCTTTTCCATGTGAATTTCATCATTATTTTTGCTTACTTTAGGACTGTTTTAGGTTGGTTATTTCATTTATGCTTTGTATAGCATGCTTGTAGTGTAACGGTCCTCATAGGTTTGGTGGTTTAGGCCTTAGCCACCAACCTATTTGAGTTGATAGTGTTTATTTCTTACTTTCCATACTTGTATTCATATCTAATCACCTCTGCAACCTCCCTCCTTTCTTGGCTTTTTATTTGCTTTGAAAGTTATTTCAAACTACTTGCTTGTTTAAGCTTAAGATAGAGGTATTGTGCTTAATGGTTTAATCCCTTTGGGGGTTCATTACCAATGGCATGACACTTCTCTCATGCCTAAAAACAACACTTGGTTTGGTGCTCCTTTCCATTCAAGGACTTAAAGCTCATTTTTGGACTCAATGAATTAAGGAATGGATGGTAATTAAAATGAAGTAACAAAATTGGGACTAAAAGTGATGCAAGATAATAAAATCAACTTGGGTTTAATCGGACGTTAATTGAACCCATTGAGTCTTGATTTGTTTCATACTTGCTAATAATATAAACGGTTCAAGAATTAATGCCAACCACTTCCCTCGATCAATCTATGATAGGGAGGGGGTTTTAAGAGTCTTTGAATCGTGCATTTATTGAATCATGTCCCTTGATTCATAAGACATCACGTAATGAAATTGCACCGATTGATGATTTGTGAATCAAGCCTACCCCTTATTTGACTTGTTTGATGATAAAGAGAGGCATGGTGGACAAACATCTCTTGAGAATACTCTGGTTTGTGCTTTGTTTGTCCTCTGTTGTTGTAGGAGAGCACCAACATTTGTGGCCGGCAGGCCACTTCTTCTGAACGGTAACCCACTATTAGTGGCATGCCAGCCACTACTTCTGGGTTGCCGGCCACTTTTTCAAGGCAGGTAGTGCCCTTTTTCTACCAGAGCAGAATAGAAGCTGTGGTGAAAAACAGTGCATTTTTCCAACTGTGACTGTGCAACAAGGGCATTCAGTAGCAAAACGGAGAGCATTATCGGGCAAAAATTAGCATCCATGCATGAGCCGTCCCTCGATCCTTGGGATCCGTGAAGTGATGTTGTAATAGTATTAGTGTTATGCGTAGAATGAGATAGTTAATTATGTGTTGTATTTATTTAATTAGCTAGAATAGTTAGTTAAAATTTTTGTTGTAATAATTAGTTAATTAGCTAGTATAATTAATTAGTTTGTTGTTGTAGTAATTAGTTAAGTAGTTTAGCTAATTTATTCATTTGGGTTTGTAATAGTTAGTTAATTAGGTAATTAATTAGCTAGGTTGTTTATTCGGACCCTCCTGCGCGAGGACAAGCAATGTAATAATGTGTATGTCTTCCAACCCCACATCTTTCTCCCTTTTATTTACTTGCTTATAATGGGTAGTTTAGAACATCATGTTTCACTTAGCATTTCCAAGGTTTGCATCCATTTGTCTTGCATGAATTGAGGCTCGGTTCATTAGTCTAACAAGCATTGTAGTTTACATACTTCGTTGAAAACGTGTTAAACCTCATGTTATCAAATTGATTCACATGTCATAATTAGTAGCTGGGCCTATTAGTTGCATCATTGCATGTGTTGCATTAGCTATGTTGCATTAGTTAGTAGCATGCATTTTTTTTTTAACTATTTTGTTTCTTTTGGTTCGCCTCGGAGTACTAGGTGAGCATTTTTGTGCTTTAGCATATCGCATGCGTGTGATTGTTGCCATGTCTAGTATGCTTGCCGTGAGGCTAAGTGCTTAGTTGATAAATTGCTTGAATGGCCGTGGATAAAGACTAATTGCTTGAATTAGAATAATTTGAGTAAATGTGCATATGAGATCATTTTTTCAAAGTGGTACATATTCAAAACAATTTTTAAAAAAAACATGAATTAAAGTGTTCCAATTTTTGCAAATTAGTCTATACTTGTGTGCGCATCACATAGTAATGCTAGTCTAAATAACCGGAACAAGAGCATATAATGTAAATAAAATTTACATCATGATTAGTGGAGGCCGATCTTTGATCGAGCGAGTGGGGTGCTTAATTCATGACATTCCCCTCTCGTACCTAAGTTCCCGAGCCAAGACAATCTTGGTGATAACGGACACGTGGCCTCTGGCACAAGTCATGGGTTTCCTAAATTTTCCAAAATAAAATATTTAGGTGGCGAATCTGTATTTGGCAAAGCAATCCATTTTTGGCATTTTGATTCAAAATCGATTTTTCAAAAGATTTGCCAGATTTGGACTCTTTGGTGTTTATCTATTTCACATTACACTTGTGAGATCAAATTCAGAACCGCGAGAGTCCAAACTATAGGGCTAGTCGTATCTGAAATGAGCATGAAACGTCGAGCTACAGCTACCTTGTTTACCATTGTTGCACAACCTACCTTGGCTAATTGAAATATTGAGGCATAACATGATTGTGAGCTGGAGATTATCTGAGAAAAAATCTCTTGTGGGAATGTAGAGAAGGGTTTGAATGTTAATTCTAATTTAAGTGTGAGATACCTAGATCGTCTGTTTGTGCTGGAGTCTTGTAAAGAAGAGGTACTTTGAGAGTTCCATCATTCATGCCTTGCAGTATATCTAAGAGGCACGAAGATATATCATGATCTTGGTTGCCAATTTTGGTGGAAGGGAATGAAGAGGGATGTGGCTTTATTTGTTTCAAGATGTCTTACTTGTTGGTAAGTGAAGGCTGAGCACCAATGACCACAGGGTTTGTTACAACCTGTACCTATAGCCGATTGGAAGTGGGAGCATGTCACTATAGATTTCATTGTAAGTCTTTCAAGGACTTAACGAGGTAATGATGTCATGTGGGTAGTTGTTGACCGATTAACTAAGTCTACACATTTCACTCCTATGTGCACGGGGTGACTCGGTGGATTATCTTGCCAAATTGTATGTTAAAGACAGTTCCACTTCACAGGGTTCCGGTGACTACCGTCTCAGATAGGGATCCACGTTTCACGACTCAGTTATGGCAGAGCTTATAGAGTGCCTTAGGCAATAAGTTGACTTTAAGCACCGCCTATCATTCTCAGATAGACGGGTAGTCTGAGCACACTACTCAAATTTTAGAGGATATGCTTTGGGCTTGCGTTATCAACTTTAAGGAGTTGTGGGAGAGGCACTTATCTTTGATAGAGTTTGCCTATAACAATAGCTTTTAGGCGAGTATAGAAATGACACCTTTTGAGGCTTTGTATGGCTGACCTTGTAGATCGCCTATTTGTTGGGCCGAGGTGGGTGATGCACCTATGTTGGGTTTAAAATGAGTTCGAGAGACAACGAAAAAAGTTGCACTTATCCATAGAAGGTTGGTTTCGGCTCAGAGTCATCAAAAGAGCTATACCGACTAGAGCATAAGACCCTTATCTTTTGAGTTGGGAAATCATATGTTTCTCAAGATTTCACTGAGGCATGGTTTGATGAGATTTGGGAAGAGTGAGAAGTTGTCTCTGAGGTTCATTGGGCCTTTTGAGATTCTAGAGTGAATCGAGGAGGTAGCTTACCATTTAGCCTTGCCGTCCAACTTTTTAGGGTTCATAATGTCTTCTATATCTATATGCTTTAGAAATATGAGCCCGATTCTTCGCATGTGCTATATTGGACTGATTTAGAGGTAGACGAGGATGTGTCGTATGAGGAGAGACCGGTTCAAGTTTTAGACACTCGAGAACAAAGCTTGCTCGGCAAGACTATTCCCTTAGTTAAAGTGTTGTAGCGACACAATGGAGTTGATGAAGCGACTTAGGAGCATTAGGTTGAGGTCTTTGATAAGTATCTAGACCTGTTTTCTAGTGTTTGAACTTTTTGTAGTTAATTTCGTGTTTTATTCTAACATATGAAGATTGTAACACTCTGTAAGATTGATATTGCTATTGTGTTGAGTTGGGTTGTTATGATTTTCTATACCATTGGACCTCTATGTTATTATGTTGAGGTTGTTTTGGCTTGTTATATTGCCATAGTTCAATTTTGGAGACGAAATTTCCCAAGGTAGAGAGGTTATAACGGCCCAAGTTATGACCCTATCCTTTTATACTCTTTGGTTATGAGCTTGGTATCTATTGTGTTGTTGTTATTTGTTCTAGTCCTATGGAATTGTATAAGAGTTAAGAATTGGATTGTTGATGTGTTTTGAACAGGTTGGGCTTACTATATTCTGGGGAGGTTGTCTGTTTGTTCTTGGGTTCGCTTGAGCAGTGTTTTGGTGCTTGAGCAGTCTTTCGTTTCTCCTAGATTTTGAGTTTGCATATTGAACTTTTGAGAGTAGTGCATTCTTCGCTTGAGCGGTGTTTTGTTCACTTGAGCAATCTGTTTTGCAAGGATAATCTTCTAAGAGTTTGGTTTCTTTGCTCGAACCTAGTTTTGGCCGCTCGAGCGGTGTTTTGGCCGCTCGAGCAGTATTTGTATAAAGTGTAGGGAAAAGATCTTTTTCTCATCTTTCTGTTTTCCTCTCTCTCTCTCTCTCTAAACCTTTCTAAACCCATTTTCTTTTATCTCTCTCTAAATCCTTGCACAAAACTTTCTATCTCTCTCTCTTTCTATCCGTGAATCTCGACACCGCAGTGCTTTGGGATAAAAAGTAAAGCTCAACGAGGGGGTCATTTTAATATGAAAAGTTCAACTTTTCGTCTTTGTCAAATTTGGAGTTTGTTCATCTTTTCTTCTGCTTTTGAGGTAGGGATTTCTTTAATATTTTGCATGGTATTTAGCTTTGTTGTGTGCTTTATGAACATAGTAGCATTTTTAGGGAATTGGGTTTGATTTGGGTTTTTAATTGATTTATAAAATGAGGGCTTGGATTGGATTTCTTTGAAATAGAGTTGGAATTGTTTTGTTGATAAGTAGTATTGGAAATTATGATATTTGTTTGTAAATGAGGCTTTTTGAAAAGAAACAAATGTTATTTTGGACATTATGGAATTTCTTGAGAATTATTGGCTTTGGACAAGAAGGGAATTGATGAAATTTTGAAATAATGTTATGGTTCTTGTTTAGTTGGAAGAGGAGATTGAATATGCGATTGCTACTTCTATATTAAATTCTGGAATTTATATCTGTCTGTTGGAATTTATCTTTTGAATAAAGATATTTATTTTGGCTATCAGGGAAGGATAGCATTGTTTATTGTAGAAATTGCATGCGAACTAGGTTAACGAAATCCATTCACCCATGCATTGCATTTGAACATTGGTTTCATATTTATATATTGAAATAGATTTTTTTTTAGAAAAAAATTTATGAATACCGTGGTGAATCTGGTTAGATGGTGTGGTTGTGGTTATTATATTGGCCTTTGTGTCCTTGGTGAAAGTCTAGAAGCCTGCATGATTAGGGGTCGATTCTTTCGGTTAGTACCGGTAAAATGGCTTTTGGAAGTGCTTATAGCCTACTTGCAGACACGTACGTACCTAGCGATTCCTAGTGTGTGTATTTACTGCACTGTTTTACGTTTTGGAAGCAACGGTTATTTAAATGTGATATAAACAAGGCATTGCATTGTTTGAAAGAGAAAAACGGTTGTTTTGGTAATGGAATTCATGTGCATTTACTATATGGTTTTGTTAAGTATCATACATATCATTAAACTCATCTCTACTGGGCTTTGGCTCATCTTATATGGAAACCAACTTTCGGGTGCTGATGGATTGTCTCCGCCAAGGGGTTAGCTTGGCAGTACTGTGGAGCTAAAGGCTCGTTTTGTTTTCTTGTTTTGTAAATGTATTTTGTACAAGCCTAGGGCTTTTCCTATATTGGGCTTTGATCCACCTTTGTTGTAACCAAGTATTGTCTTGGAAACATATAGCCTTTAAGGCATGAACTTGAATTTATTTACTATTGTTTTATATATCTGTCACATGCTATAGATTCACAATTTAGGATTGTTGAATGTATTAATGCATTTGATGCTTTTGTAATATTTAAAGGAAGATCAATGAATGAATGATAGTTTCTGAAATGCTTTCTATATTAAATGATTGAGACGGCTAAGCTTCCGCAAATCTATTAACAACTATGAGGGTATCTATTGTTAATATTTTCAGGGCATTACAAGAGTTTTAGTAACGACGGAGTTTGAATAAACATGGAGTTAGAAATTTCTAGTTTTCCAGTTCTGAATCGGTCTATTTTTGGTAAAATGTGGGGTGTTACTTGATTTGGTCATTGGATTCATAGTCTCTCGATAAAAATAAAATGGAATCTAATAACTTTTGAGAAAAATGATTTATTGCTAATTTAGACCTCGGTAATTCATATTCTAGAATAGTCAAATTCGATATGGGAAAAGTGCCCAAAAGGCCTGATACCCACTATAGACGTCCCCGAACGTCCCTGGGAGGATGAGTCCCGTTCTGTTCGTTTTGGGCTCACTACAGTTCGGACTCAAATTGTCATGGTTCTTAATCTGAACCAAAGAGTCCAAATCTGGCAAATCGTTTTGAGAAAACAGATTTTTAGAAAGAAGTGTCAAACATGGACTGCTTTGCCAGATACAGAGTCGCCACCTAAATATTTTATTTTGGGAAATTTAGGAAACCCTGGCTCGTTGCTTAAGGCCACGTGTCCGTCATCACCAAAGTTGCCTCGGCTCGGGAACTTGGGTACGATTGGGGAAGGTCACTTCGTGAGCACCCACCCGCTCGCCCGATCAAAGATCGGCCTCTACTAACCATGATATCTAGTTTTGAAAACATTATGAGTTCTTATTCCGGTTATTAGCCTAGATTTACTATGTGATGCGCACAGCATACAAGTATAGACTGGATCGCTTGAATTGGAACAAAACATTTCATGTTTGTTTTTGAAAGATGGTTTGCTACTCGCAAGTAGGCTTAAAATGCAGATTTTGCCACCCTCAGGTGGGCTTAGAAAACATGGTTTTGCCACTATCTAGTGGGCTTAAAACTCACAGTGAATGAATTGTTCCAATCCAAGTAACCCAACCTTCACCCACGGGCATTCAGGCAGTTATATCACATAAGCACATAGTCTCATGATAAGCATGCTATCATGGCAGTCACTCACACACATGTAAGGATGCTAAAGCGTAAAAACTTACCGAGTACTCCAAGCCAAAACAGAAACTATATTAGAAATCCATGCATGATCCTAACTATACAGAAATGCCTAATGCAACACATGCAGTAATGCAACTAAGATAGGCTCGGCTATTCTAAACATGGCATATGGAATGCTACAACTAACATGTATTCAACTTGGAATTGAAATACAATGTAGTGAGTATGCTGCGCCGAGCCCGGTGCATGCAAAACAGATGAATGAATGCAAACATGCTATCATACTGTATCCTAATTGAAACATGCCCTATTCTAACCATCATAAGCTGGTAAATAAAAGGGAGAAAGACGTGGGGTTGGAAGACATGCATCACACACATGCACACTTATTACAACATTGCCCTCGCGCAGAGGGTCCGAATAAATATACAGTCCCAAATAAATAATTACAGTCTGAATAAGTACAAAACCCTAATCAATTAACAAATTAATCTAGGAAAGCAGTAAATTAGCATGCAAGCTATGGACTGCTTTAGCTCTACTCCGGATGATGGATGATGCATGCTTGAGTTGCCTTGTGTGGAAATCCATTGCGATGCCCCGGTTTGCCTCTGTTTGCAATTATTCTCGGGATTTGTGCCAAGCTCCGGAAGGCTACCGATTTCTGATTTGCTGCAACAGAGAGCAAGAAAGGGGCATGGCAAAGTATTTTCACATATGTATGCATGACTACTCTTCAGGGAGTGTAGTCCTCGATCCTCGTGCCACTAATCACGCATCTCGATGCATGATGGCCGAGGAGTCGAATTGCACGACTCAATATGAAATGAATGCACATATAAACACAACAAGACCGAGACTCCATCATGGATAATCCGGAGTGTCGGCGACCGGGAATTGAGACCCGTTCCGTCACTCGGAGTACGAAACGTCCCTCGTTTCCCGTGCTCGGGCTAACTCCTATCCCAAACACAACGCAATATGTATGACATGCATGAATGCAATTCTAACATGCAACCTAGCATACACAATGCTATGAAATGGCATACACAATGCTCTAACATACAACCTAACATACGCAATGCTATGAATTGAAATGGCATACACAATGCACGATGGACTTACACCAATATGAGTGGACCTCAGCCACACTCACATCAGTAGCCATAAGATGAAAATGAGACGCTCGAAATACGTGCGCACATGCACGCAAATCGAGGATCGAACCTAAGGCATCAAATGCCACTCTACCAAAGCATGGCAAGGCATGGAATATGGCATACAAGCATGCAAATTTCAGCACTGAAATATGATGCTAAATGGTCCCGAAACATGGAAAAATGGCACCCGATGCATGAGATGAACCCCGAAACTCAAAACTAGGCACATGGAATGGCTTATAGCTATACAAAGCATGCATTATTTGATCATGAAGTCTAAAGACAAAGCCAAGGCAGTCCCAAAATATACACATTTCCAGTTCAAAGTGTGGCCAAAAAGTGCTAGCAAGACGGACTAAAATAACATGCAATTTTGACTAGTAAACATGGTTTACATGGCAAGTATATTAAGCATATGGAATCTCACCAAACCAGCAAAAATCAGTGAACAAAACATACCAAAATATGCCCAGATAACCACTGAAATGAAGCCAACACATGCAAAAATGATGAACTCCTTTAGAGGGCTATGCAAGGGATTCTTAAGCACATACAAGGTGGACACTTAACATGGCATAAAAAACTCTGAAAATCAAATATGGTAGTCCTAAAACTCACCAAATTGACCCTGGAAAGTGACTTCAAAGCATGCAAGATAGGGTCTCTTTGGAAGGCCTAAAAGGCCACCAAATAAGGCAAGGTGAGAGGGGGGCACCCCCCTCTGATTTTGAGGCTCAAGACAGTGTACCAGCCACTAAAAATTCACCAGATTTCAGTGGCTAGAAGGCCAAACCAAGCATGCAACAAGAGCTTAGGTGTAAGGCTCAAAATAAGGGACAATCAAGCATACAAGGAAGCATATGACCTCAAACAAGAAAATGCCCTTAATCAAACATGAAGATGATGTCAAAAGGAGACTTTTTCCAGTTTATAAAAAATCTCAAAAGTGAACACAAATTGGGCCAATCTATCATGCAAAAATGGTCCTAAAAGAGAGATTAGAGACAAGGGACATCAGCTGGCCCCAAATAGCAAAGAGCCCTTCAGAAAAGTTGAAGAGGGGCTCAAAACAAGGCACTTTATAGTTTATATCAAGTCTCAAAAATAAACACAAGTGGGGCTAAAACAACATGCAAGAAAAAGGCTTAAAAGAGGGATAAAGAGACAAGTGGTAGCATCTGGCCTCAAACAGAGAAGATCCCTTCAACAAAGTTGAAGAGGGGCTCAAAACAAGATATTTTACAGTTTATGATCAAGTCCAAAACAGCTCACAAATAAGACTAAAATACCATGCAAAAATAGGCCTAAAAGAGAGATTAAACACAAAGGGTGAGGAGAAGACCTTAAACAGTAAAAAGTCCTGGATCAAACATGAAGAGGAGCTCAAAATATGACTATTTACAGTTAAGGTCAGAGCTCAAAAATGCAAGCAACAAAAGCTAAGATAGCATGCAAAATAGAGCAAAAAAAGAGGGAAAAGAGACTCACCCTTGTAGCACAAGTCTTTAGCAGCTTTTGGACCAAGGAAAGGTGCTCCTAACCTTTGAAAAATAGCCTCAAGTTGCTGGAATGGAGTATGGAGGTTGTAGGCTTGGAGGTGGTGTGTAAAGGGTGCAAGAACCTTAGGGTTTGGAGGGTTGAATGAGAGATATAGAGGGTGTATGTATCAATGCCTCAGCTGGTTTTTTTGTAACCCTTCAAAATGGTGGTAGAGTGCTGGTTTTATAGAGGGAGAGGGGCCAAAGAAAGGGGGGGAAAAATCAATTCAAATTTCCCCCCAAAAGGACAAGTCCTCGGACAGTGGGTTAAGTGGAAACTGGAATACACTCATGGAGACAAAAATGGCCGGCCAGGTTCAAAAGGTTCAGGTGGCCGGCCGGCCAGGCTTGGTGGCCGGCAGACCAGTTCAGGTGGCTGGCCGACCAGGTCAAAAGGGTCAAGGTGGCCAGCCACCCCCTAGGATGAAGCCCCAGAAGTTAGCTTTCCAATGCCGCAAACCTTGCATCAAAATTCCTCCTGTGGAAAAAAGTTATGCCAGTTTTGGTGCAGCCGCGCAGATTCGGTCCAACCGGACTTCAAGCAACCATATCTCCCCCAACCAAACTTGGCTTTATGAGATTCTTGAGTATAAAATGAAGCCCCGGAAGTCTCCTTTCCAATGGCACCAACCTTGCATCAAAATTCCTCCTGTGCAAAGAGTTATACCCGTTTCGGCAAAGCCGCGCAGATGTTTTTCTCCTTCCCGGATTCATGCTGAACCACTTTTGACCAAAAGAAGCTGGTTTTTCAGAAAAATTGCTGGCCTCCCACCCTCCTACAAGCTTTCTAACAATGAAAATAAGGTCCTTGCCAAAAATGGACCAAGACGGATGCAAAACGAAGGTTCGGGGGCCAAAACACGCAGTTCGGGGCCCCGAAAACAGGCTGTTAGGCACCGGAAGTGTCATTCGACCACGAAGTTGGTCTCTCGGGCCACAGTGTCCCTAAAAAGGGAGGAAATAAGGTGTGTACCAAAAACCGGAGCAAACGGAGGTGGTTAAGCGGTCCCGAACCGAGGCACACGGCCGACAGTTCTGAAAAATCGGGAACCGGGCTCCAAATGGGGAAAATGGCCTACGACCACGAAACGTAGCCTACGACCACTGAGAGATGGTCTACAAGACCTCTCCCTCCCTTTGGGAAGAGAAAATAGAGAAAATTGGGCCTGGTTCGCAAACCGAGGCAAAGTACAAAAGAGTCCGGAAGTCCGGAGGCAAGGCTCGCAGCCGAGACTCTGAAACCTCAGAACGAGCACAATATGCCATATCACCAAGCGCTCAATTGGTGACGTCTGAGTCTTAAGGTCGGTCAAAAATGGGGTGTCTACAGTTGCCCCTCTTTGACAGAACTCGAAAGTCAAGAAGTGACAGGAGTGAATGTCAAAGCCCAGAGACGACCCATTTTTTACAAGGCCGAAGACTTGGACAAACAAACAAAGTATAGATAAATAAATGGTTGTGCCCGCAGGCTGCCTACGTATCCCTTTGCAAGGAATCAAACCAGCGTAGTTCAGGGGCAGGATGCAAAATGAGATGCAGGAAGATTTTGATGATTGGACTTATACGCTACGCGAAGCCGGTTCGAAGATTGGACTTATACACTACGCGAAGCCGGTTTGAAGATTGGACTTATATGCTACGCGAAGCCGGTTTGAAGATTGGACTTATACGCTACGCGAAGCCGGTTTGAAAATTGAACTTATACGCTACGCGAAGCCGGTTTGATAATTGGACTTATACGCTATGCGAAGCCGGATATCACTCATGATCATGCAAAGAGGGCTGTAATGAAGCAATTATGCAAAATAAATACAACATTTTAAGCGAATGCTAGGCAAGCAAGTAAACTCAAACCAAACTATACCTCATGTAGAAAGGTTATAAGAAAATTATGGAATCTTCACGAACATGTGCGATAGATACACAAAGGTGAACGAAGTGTGTGATTGATGCACGAAGCGAGCGTGTGTGATAGATACACAAAGCGAACGTGTGATAGATACACAAAGTGAAGCGAGTGTGATGGATACACTATATGAAGCAAAGTGTGATGGATACACTAGGTGAGTGTGTGATAGATACACAAAGCGAACGTGTGATAGATACACAAAGTGAAGCGAGTGTGATGGATACACTAAAGGTGAACACAAAGTGTGATAGATGCGCTTAGTGAACAAGTATGATTGATATACTAAAGGTGAACACGAAGTGTGATAGATGCACTTGGTGAACAAGTATGATAGATATACTGAAGGTGAACACGAAGTGTGATAGATGCACTTAGTGAACAAGTATGATGGATATACTAAAGGTGAACACGAAATGTGATAGATGCACTAAGTGAATAGAGTGTGATTGATACACTAAAGGCGAACACAGAGTGTAATAGATGCACTATGTGAACAGAGTGTGATTGATACACTAAAAGCGAACACAAAGTGTGATAGATGCACTAAGTGAACAAGTGTGATGGATACACTAAAAGTGAACACAAAGTGTGATAGATGCACTAAGTGAAAGAGTGTGATTGATACACTAAAAGTGAACACAAAGTGTGATAGATGCACTATGTGAACAGAGTATGATAGATATACTGAATGTGAACACGAAGTGTGATAGATGCACTTAGTGAACAAAGTACGATTGATATACTAAACGGTGAACACGAAGTGTGATAGATGCACTTAGTGAACAAAGTACGATTGATAGATTGATATACTAAACGGTGAACACGAAGTGTGATAGATGCACTTAGTGAACAAAGTATGATTGATATACTAAACGGTGAACATGAAGTGTGATAGATGCACTTAGTGAACAAAGTATGATTGATATACTAAACGTGAACACGAAGTGTGATAGATGCACTTAGTGAACAGAGTGTGATTGATACACTAAAAGTGAACACAAAGTGTGATAGATGCACTATGTGAACAGAGTATGATAGATATACTGAATGTGAACACGAAGTGTGATAGATGCACTTAGTGAACAAGTGTGATGGATACACTAAAGGTGATGATGTGAATATGTGCATGATAGATACACAAAATGAGGATGTGTGTGATAGCTACACAAAATGAGTGAAGTGTGATTGATACACTAAAGTGAAGAGAGTGTGATTGATACACAAAATGAGAATGTGTGTGATTGATACACTAAAGCGAGCGTGTGTGATTGATACACAAAGTAGGCATAGTGTGATAGATACAAAGCGAGTGTGTGTGATTGATACACAATATGAACAAAGTGTGATTGATACACTAAATGAATGATCTTAAACGGAACTTCTTTGAATGAACCGTACATACAATATCGTGCATGACTGAGAAAGAAACTTGATAGGTACAATGCATTACAGTGCATGATGCTTACGGAAAGCAATAAATGGACAAAGCGGCGCTTTAGAAAGCACCTCATGAGGTGAGTGGCGGTGAACCGCTCTTCTCCGACGGGGATCTCCCCTTGTGCTCTTCAAACACTTTACCTTCAACTCACAGTACAAAGGCTCTAGAATGCTGGCAAGGGTTCTACACGTAGAACACTTTGGATGCTACCTTTCTTCATGATCATTTTCACAACTTTCCCTATTCTCCAACGGGGTGACAGACTAGGTTGGTTCAGTATCCAGAATTGAGGTGTATACACGCTGTCGCAACCTATGGGGCTTCCATACAGATTTCAAGCCGGGGATACACCCCTGGGTATTTAAACTAGACTTTAGTCTCGGAAATCCCGAACCTTTGCGTTCTAGGCCACGGCCATTCGAACTCTAGTTTCCACCGTCGCAGTTGGTCTCCTAGGAACTCATTGCGAACACAGCCAAGATGACCCTGGCAAGGAACTGGTACTCACAGAGAGCATTTCTGATTGCCATTCTGGCTTGAGGCAGACTTGATCTTGAGCTTGAGGTAGAGGCACACTCATACTTTGGAGCATTGACAAGGCCTGACAAGGTGCATACGGAATGCGATCTCGGAGCTTACTGAAGTTGGAACAAACTCAGATGCCCGACATTTTCGTCTTTTGCTTTTGCTTTGCAGTCCGGAACCATTATAGCTTCAGATAGGTCCTGGTTCCACTGTTCTCACATGACCTGGGTTGAACCCTGCGGATTTATGAAAGAACAAATTCCTTGTTTTGCACAAATGTGGAGAACGGCACGGCACTCAGAGCACAAAACGATTTTATTTTTGAAATTGAGAGATGAGTTTTTGACCAGGAATTGAGCCTACGACTGAACACAGCAAAACGACTCAACAAGGAAATAAAAGGCACACAACCTAGATACATCGAGTAACACTCGAAACGACTCAAAACAAGAATCGAGATAAAACAAAAAGACACGACACTCAGACGTGCACAGGGAGCCTGTTTCACCGGGTAGTGTTTCCCACCCTTTCTCATTTGTGATTCTCATATCACTCTGGCACTCAATCTCTTGTTTTCTGAAAAAGCCCTTTTCTCACTTTTTCTCTCATCGCACATCTCTCTATTCTTCAATCTCTCATTTTTCAATCCCTCCCCTGGGTAGTTGATGGATAAACAGGAAGTTGCGGGCTCTTGCCCCTAGCATGCTGCTAGATTCTCTTTCTTCCGTTCACAGCTAGTGAATTCCTCCCATAGAAGGGTTGCGCTACAACTGGGTGTGTAGCAAATCTGCAGCTAACATCGGTTGATGATGCTTTGCTGGGGAGTTTGGACGTGATAAGATCTGTCCAGATGATGGAGTGGAATATCTTACCCCATTCCAGTTCGTGCTTCGCACTTGGCTTGATACCTCGTTGCTTGGAGGGTGAGAGAGCTTTCAGCCCTTTGTTGTGCCCTTTTCTGGAGAATACGGTGCCCTTTCCGGCAAGTAGAGTGCCCTTTCTAGCAAGTATTTTGACAAAGGGAAAAAGACAGAACACCTGACTCAACTGTGCCCCTAGTTCATTATTTTGACCATTTTTTGTTTTGATTTTTCTACTAAAACAATTTTGACCAATATGAGAGTTAGATTAACCCGCTTGTTCAATTTTTGATTTGAAATCATGCAAGTCAGGCCATGAGCACTGAAAATTTTCCTTTTTTGGGTCCAAGAAAATGGTCCAATTTCGAAAAATGAAATAATTTTCGAGAAAATTAGTCAACCTCAGTAAAAATTCTCAAAAACTATTTTTGCAAACGGCCACTTGCTCAACGAGCATGAAACCTACTCCTGAGATGCACAACCTCAGATCTAAAGGAAAATTGCCCCTTGCTTGAAGAGAGCTGCATGGCAACGGAAAGTTGCCCCTTGTTTGAACGGCACCGCGGCGCATTGAATGGCAACGGAAAGTTGCCCCTTGTTTGAATGGCACCGCAGCGTATTGTAGTCAGTCCTTGGAGCGATGATTACAACTGAACTTTCGGATACAGAGAAGGCAAAGATTATCAAAAACCATTACATGGACACAATCGAATTTGAAGTGTTTTACGGCTGGACTTCAAAATGAAGTTGCCTACGTATCCCAAAGATGGGAATCAAGCCTTACGTAGTTCGGGGTTAAGGTACACTTGTGTATTAACCCTCACTTTTTGCGCTCTAACTTTTGCCAAGGCCGCCTTTCGCGGGTTTTCAACCTTGCGAGCTATGTTTTTCTTCTTTTCAATTCTTTTTGTTCTTTTCTTTTCTCTTCATTTCTTTTTTG
The DNA here is from genome assembly GCA_036172215.1 of Camellia granthamiana. NCBI lineage: Eukaryota > Viridiplantae > Streptophyta > Magnoliopsida > Ericales > Theaceae > Camellia > Camellia granthamiana. Next base: position 91,024,571 of record CM069907.1, read on the forward strand.
ATTTTCTTTTTTGTTCTTTTCTTTGCATTTTTCTTTTTTTTTTCTTTTTTTTTTTTTCTTTTCTTGCTCTAACTTTTGCCTGGGTCGCCCTTCCGGTTTTCGGCCCAGCGAGCCTCTCAAGGGTAAAAGTGTAGCTTTGTCCATGTCAAATGGTTTTGAGATCCTGAAGTCATCTGAATCCAGGAGAATGGTTGCTGTTTGCTGACGATGCAGGAGTTCATCCAATGGTGGTTGAATTGCCCCTAGTGTTGTGGATCGGAACTCAATTTTTTTTCAGCAATACTTTCTTCTTTCCTCCCTCTGGGATTTGGCATTCTTGCCGACCTTCTTTGATTTGTGGAATGATCCATCTTCGGCTCTTCGAGCACATTTGAAATTCTTTGCCCCTAGTTCCAGGGGTGCTTCTGATCTAGCTTTGCAAGCTTCTTTTGATGACACCTGATCTTCTTGATTTGACTTTCTTGCCTCTTGTTCGAGGGCTGCTTTGAGTCTGGCCACACAGGCCTCACGTTGTAGTTGACCATTGAACATTTTGAATTCAAGTTCAAGGTTCGAAAATGAGGGGTTGAGTCTCGGGGCTGAGAGCGATCCTAAGCTGTACAATCTCAAGAGCGATTCCACACATGTCTTCGCAGGACCGCGCAAAACATTTTTTGAAAGTTTTTAAGAAAGCGACAAATCGCTCGCGCTAAAGACAGTGTAGAACCAATCTGGATCAAAGCTAGGGTCCTTCTCAGTACTCACACTAACAAGCATGATTTCATTCATTAAGGGCTTAGCACGCCTCTCTTCCTCTCAGTTGATCAATTTTTTTGCAAATCCCGAGGAATTCCTTCCTCTTCGTTTTCACCACAGTGTTCAAAAAGTTTTGAAAAACTCAGGTCATTACAATGACTTCAAGGCACAGAAAGGACAGAGTCCTTAGTCAAATACAGTCATCTCCTTCAGAACTTCCGGCATACCTGGCACAAGGCAGAAGCAAACGCGAGAGTGTAAAAATCACTGCTGTTTCATTCAAAAACTGCTGGCACAACTGGCTCCCTGGCAGAAACAGACTTAAAACAAAACGAAAAGACAAACGCAAAACAAAATGGTGACGCCCGAGGTAATACCCTCGGAATCACCCTACTCCTATACAACAGGACTGATTCGATATAACAAGACAGACCTGAAACAAAAAGACTGACTCAAAACGGACTCAAAATAACAAGACTGACCCAATACTCAAGTCAGAAAGCACAAAAACCAGCATTCACAAATGCTCAAAACAGTGCGTGCCATACGCCATATCTGGAGTAAATCGAGTGCCATCCGCAGGTGGTTTATCCCCCGATCACATAGTCACATTATCCCCCATAGGTTCATTGGTTGAGTGCCGATAGACTTTGCTGGACTGGCGCGGGGATGACCCTGTTGTTAAACAGATCTTGTACATCATGGCGCAGACGAAAGCAACTGTCAGTGTCATGACCGGTTTGTTGATGGTACGCACAGTACCTAGTATGGTCATGCTTTGGAGGGAGAGGATCAGGTAAAGGCCGTTGATCCAATGGTTTCAGATGTCCTTTCCGGATTAAGACCTCTAGAGCCTTTGACAAAGGCATATAAAGTGGGGTGAAAACCCTCTTGACTCGGGGTGGATATTTGGCCGTCTGTGAGCTACTTCCAGACGCACCGGTGAATGGGGTAGCCTTTTTTGATGTGGTGGTGGTGACCATGCCCACTTCAGAAGATCTTGCAGCTGCATCACCACTGGTGGTCGCATTCGAACTGCGGGAAAATGCCCGCCTAGGCTGCTCCTTCTCCTGGTCAATAAGGCCCTGCTTCATGGCATCCTCGATCTGTACTCCCATCTCATACAAATCTGAAAAGGTAGGGAAGGGGAGCACGATCATTTTCTGCATTAGTTTGGGCTGGAGGTTACGTACAACCATCCGTATTTGATCCTTATCCGTTGGCCTAATGGTCATCATTGAGGCCTTGGCCCTCCAGCGGGCCACGAATTTTGAGAAGCTCTCTTTAGGCGCCTGCCTCGTCGTCTCAAGATCACGGGTCGTAATCTCGATTTGGGTATTGTATGAATATTGTGCGACGAAGGCCTCGACCATCTCCTCCCAGCTTCGTTTCACTGAATCCTCCAATTTGGCGTACCAGATGGCTGCAATACCCGACAGGGTCCTGCCAAAAAGGGAGAGCTTCTGTAATCTTGTCAAGCCCATCGGGCGCAAAACATCTGAAAACAAACTCAGGTGGACCACGGGATCTCCTGACCCATCAAAATGGTCGATGTGAGGCATCTTGAACCTATCCGGCAGTGTCACAGCTGCGTCGGTGTACCCGTCCTTAATGTCCGGGATGGACTTTACCCCTTGGGATTTCTTGAACAACTTTTCAAGCTTGCTCAACTTCAACGCTGTATGGTCTACCTCGAACTCAAAGGGAGAGTCCGATGGGTTGATTGGTGCTTTAGACAGCTGGGGTAAGATTGGGGGCGGAGCCGGCCCTGTCGGAATGTCCGTACCTTCCTGGACATTTGACGTCTCCCCGGGTATTGGATCTACTGGTGGGGGGGGGAGCTTGATGCGAAGCAGATGCTCCGTTTTGCTGTTGCAATCTGGTGATTAGCTCTGCCTGTTGGGCCATGACCGTAGCCTGTTGTTTGGCAAATTCAGCTTGGCAGACAGCATCTTGCTGCATGAGTTTCATATTTTCTTGCATCTGGCGCATCATTGCCTCCATCCCTGACGTGTTCTGCTGATCCATCTAACTGACTGGTATCTATCCCTACAGTAGAAACTGAGACGTCAGCCTGACTGTTCATTGGTGGGGTGGATAAGGGCCACTGATCTGGTAACTGCTGAACTGGTGATTTGTGCCTGACTGGCCCTTTTACCCTGCCTCTGGCAAAGGAACACTGATTGCCCTTGAACTGAATCTCTGACTTGACAAAGTCTATCAGCACAAGTTCGATGAACCTCGGGGGATATCGGAGCCTTCTGAAGCTATGGTTCCAGGACTACCTAGCAAAAGAGAAAGCAGACAGCACCTCAGCTCAACTTCACCAAAACAGATACGAGTGTAGCAGGATGACTGTGCCCTCTACTAAATTCTGCCCTCAAAATTCAGCCTCAAATCTGATACCCTCAAGTAAACTAAATCCCAAAATACTGAACTGGTGCCCGCAGGCCTGATGCCCAAACTTGTAAACTGATACACGTATTCCCTGTAGAGACGCACTCTAAAAGCACATAGCAGATAAGTGAGAGCCAAAACACCCCTATGTTGGGGTAGGGTTTCCCTATTCTATTTTGTCAGGAGCTAGGGTTTCACTACGCACGCAGCGGTTTCAAACAATCTATCGGGTAAGCAACCTGTCCTAGTTTGGAATGGTCACTATGGATCCGAATATGCACTAGGTCGAATGGTCAAAAAGGGTGCCCCGGTAAAACCGGGGTTTGTGTTCCCATACTGGCAGAGCCCACAACCGGTTAGCCTTATGGTCATGCCTTGACAAGACAAGCCTCCGGCAAACCGTTCAGGAATAGCAGATGGCAAACACGGTGTCCTAGGCACACCAATACAAATGCAATGCAAAGAGACACATAAGTGTAGTCGAAACAAGACATCATGAGTTCGAGTCAAGTTCTCTAAATCTCCAGTGGAGTCGCCAGAAACTGTAGACGTCCCCGAACGTCCCCGGGAGGATGAGTCCCGTTCTGTTCATTTTGGGCTCACTATAGTTCAGACTCAAATTGTCACAGTTCTAAATCTGAACCAAAGAGTCCAAATCCGGCAAATCGTTTTGAGAAAACAGATTTTTAGAAAGAAGTGCCAAACATGGACTGCTTTGCCAGATACAGAGTCGCCACCTAAATATTTTATTTTGGGAAATTTAGGAAACCCTGACTCGTTGCCTAAGGCCACGTGTCCGTCGTCACCAAAGTTGCCTCGGCTCGGGAACTTGGGTACGATTGGGGAAGGTCACTTCGTGAGCACCCCCGCTCGCCCGATCAAAGATCGGCCTCTACTAACCATGATATCTAGTTTTGAAAACATTATGCGTTCTTATTCCGGTTATTAGCCTAGATTTACTATGTGATGCGCACAGCATACAAGTATAGACTGGATCGTTTGAATTGGAACAAAACATTTCATGTTTGTTTTTGAAAGATGGTTTGCTACTCGCAAGTAGGCTTAAAATGCAGATTTTGCCACCCTCAGATGGGCTTAGAAAACATGGTTTTGCCACTATCTAGTGGGCTTAAAACTCACAGTGAATGAATTGTTCCAATCCAAGTAACCCAACCTTCACTCACGGGCATTCAGGCAGTTATATCACATAAGCACATAGTCTCATGATAAGCATGCTATCATGGCAGTCACTCACACACATGTAAGGATGCTAAAACGTAAAAACTTACCGAGTACTCCAAGCCAAAACAGAAACTATGTTAGAAATCCATGCATGATCCTAACTATACAGAAATGCCTAATGCAACACATGCAGTAATGCAACTAAGATAGGCTCGGCTATTCTAAACATGGCATATGGAATGCTACAGCTAACATGTATTCAACTTGGAATTGAAATACAATGCAGTGAGTATGATGCGCCGAGCCCGGTGTATGCAAAACAGATGAATGAATGCAAACATGCTATCATACTGTATGCTAATTGAAACATGCCCTATTCTAACCATCATAAGCTGGTAAATAAAAGGGAGAAAGACGTGAGGTTGGAAGACATGCATCACACACACGCACACTTATTACAACATTGCCCTCGCGCAGAGGGTTCGAATAAATACACAGTCCCAAATAAATAATTACAGTCCGAATAAGTACAAAAGCCTAATCAATTAACAAATTAATCTAGGAAAGCAGTAAATTAGCATACAAACTATGGACTGCCTCAGCTCTGCTCCGGATGATGGATGATGCATGCTTGAGTTGCCTTGCACGGAAATCCATTGCGATGCCCAGGTTTGCCTCTGTTTGCAATTATTCTCGGGATTTGTGCCAAGCTCCAGAAAGCTGTCGATTTCTAATTGCTGCAACAGAGAGCAAGAAAGGGGCATGACAAAGTATTTTCACATATGTATGCATGACTACTCTTCAGGGAGTGTAGTCCTCGATCCTCGTGCCACCAATCACGCATCTCGATGTATGATGGCCGAGGAGTCGAATTGCACGACTCAATATGAAATGAGTGCACATATAAACACAACAAGACCGAGACTCCATCATGGATAATCCGGAGTGTCGGCGACCGGGAATTGAGACCTGTTCCGTCACTCGGAGTACGAAACGTTCCTCGTTTCCCGTGCTCGGGCTAACTCATATCCCAAACACAATGCAATATGCATGACATGCATGAATGCAATTCTAACATGCAACCTAGCATACACAATGCTATGAAATGGCATACACAATGCTCGATATAACATGGCATACACAATGCTCTAACATACAACCTAACATACGCAATGTTATGAATTGAAATGGCATACACAATGCACGATGGACTTATACCATATGAGTGGACCTCAGCCACACTCACATCAGTAGCCATAAGATGAAAATGAGACGCTCGAAATGCGTGCGCACATGTACGCAAATCGAGGACCGAACCTAAGGCATCAAATGCCACTCTACCAAAGCATGGCAAGGCATGGAATATGGCATACAAGCATGCAAATTTCAGCACTAAAATATGATGCTAAATGGTCCCGAAACATGGAAAAATGGCACCCGATGCATGAGATGAACCCCGAAACTCAAAACTAGGCACATGGAATGGCTTATAGCTATACAAAGCATGCATTATTTAATCATGAAGTCTAAAGACAGAGCCAAGGAAGTCCCAAAATATGCACATTTCCAGTTCAAAGTGTGGCCAAAAAGTGCTAGCAAGATGGACTAAAATAACATGCAATTTTGACTAGCAAACATGGTTTACATGGCAAGTATATTAAGCATATGGAATCTCACCAAACCAGCAAAAATCAGTGAACAAAACATGCCAAAATATGCTCAAATAACCACTGAAATGAAGCCAACACATGCAAAAATGATGAACTCCTTTAGAGGGCTATGCAAGGGATTCTTAAGCACATACAAGGTGGACAGTTAGCATGGCATAAAAAACTCTGAAAATCAAATATGGTAGTCCTAAAACTCACCAAATTGACCCTGGAAAGTGACTTCAAAGCATGCAAGATATGGTCTCTTTGGAAGGCCTAAAAGGCCACCAAACAAGGCAAGGTGAGAGGCGGGCACCCCCCTCTGATTTTGAGGCTCAAAATAGTGTACTAGCCACTGAAAATTCACTAGATTTCAGTGGCTAGAAGGCCAAACCAAGCATGCAACAAGAGCTTAGGTGTAAGGCTCAAAATAAGGGACAATCAAGCATACAAGGAAGCATATGACCTCAAACAAGAAAATGCCCTTAATCAAACATGAAGATGATGTCAAAAGGAGACTTTTTCCAGTTTATAAAAAATCTCAAAAGTGAACACAAATAGAGCCAATCTATCATGCAAAAATGGCCCTAAAAGAGAGATTAGAGACAAGGGACATCATCTGGCCCCAAATAGCAAAGAGTCCTTAAACAAAGTTGAAGAGGGGCTCAAAACAAGGCATTTTACAGTTTATATCAAGTCTCGAAAATAAACACAAGTGGGGCTAAAACAACATGCAAGAAAAAGGCCTAAAAGAGGGATAAAGAGACAAGTGGTAGCATCTGGCCTCAAACAGAGGAGATCCCTTCAACAAAGTTGAAGAGGGACTCAAAACAAGACATTTTACAGTTTATGACCAAGTCCAGAACAGCTCACAAATAAGACTAAAATACCATGCAAAAATAGGCCTAAAAGAGAGATTAAACACGAAGGGTGAGGAGAAGACCTCAAATAATAAAAAGTCCTTGATCAAACATGAAGAGGAGCTCAAAATATGACTATTTACAGTTAAGGTCGGATCTCAAAAATGCAAGGAACAAAAGCTAAGATAGCATGCAAAATAGAGCAAAAAAAGAGGGAAAAGAGACTCACCCTTGTAGCACAAGTCTTCAGCAGCTTTTGGACCAAGGAAAGGTGCTCCTAACCTCTGAAAAGCAGCCTCAAGTTGCTGGAATGGAGTATGGAGGTGGTGTGTAAAGGGTGCAAGAACCTTAGGGTTTGGAGGGTTGAATGAGAGATATAGAGGGTGTATGTATCAATGCCTCAGCTGGTTTTTTTGTAACCCTTCAAAATGGTGGTAGAGTGCTGGTTTTATAGAGGGAGAGGGGCCAAAGAAATGGGGGGAGGGAAAAATCAATTCAAATTTCCTCCCAAAAGGACAAGTCCTCGGACAGTGGGTTAAGTGGAAAATAGCTGGCACAGCTGGAATACACTCATGGAGACAAAAATGGCTGGCCAAGTTCAAAAGGTTCAGGTGGCCGGCCGGCCAGGCTAGGTGGCCGGCCGACCAGTTCAGGTGGCCGGCCGACCAAGTCAAAAGGGTCAAGGTGGCCGGCCACCTCCTAGGATGAAGCCCCAGAAGTTAGCTTTCCAATGCCGCAAACCTTGCATCAAAATTCCTCCTGTGAAAAAAGTTATGCCAGTTTTGGTGAAGTCGCGCAGATTCGGTCCAACCAGACTTCAACCAACCATATCTCCCCCAACCGGAGTTGGCTTTAGGAGATTCTTGAGTTTAAAATGAAGCCCCGGAAGTCTCCTTTCCAATGGCACAAACCTTGTATCAAAATTCCTCTTGTGCAAAGAGTTATGCCCGTTTCGGCGAAGCCGCGCAGATGTTTTCCTCCTTCCCGGATTCATGCTGAACCATTTTTGACCAAAAGAAGCTGGTTTTTCAGAAAAATTGCTGGCCTCCCACCCTCCTACAAGCTTTCTAACAATGAAAATAAGGTCCCTGCCAAAAATGGACCAAGACGGATGCAAAATGAAGGTTCGGGGGCCGAAGCACGCAGTTCGGGGCCCCGTAAACAGGCTGTTAGGCACCGGAAGTGGCGTTCGACCACGAAGTTGGTCTCTCGGGCCACAGTGTCCCTAAAAAGGGAGGAAATAAGTTGTGTACCAAAAACCGAAGCAAACAGAGGTGGTTAAACGGTCCCGAACCGAGGCACACGGCCGACAGTTCTGAAAAATCGGGAACTGGGCTCCAAACGGGAAAAATGGCCTACGACCACGAAACGTAGCCTACGGCCACTGAGAGATGGTCTACAAGACCTCTCCCTCCCTTTGGGAAGAGAAAATAGAGAAAACTGGGCCTGGTTCGTAAACCGAGACAAAGTACAAAAAAGTCCGGAAGTCCGAAGGCAAGGCTCGCAGCCGAGACTCTGAAACCTCAGAACGAGCACAATATGCCATATCACCAAGCGCTCAATCGGTGACGTCTGAGTGTTAAGGTCGGTCAAAAATGGGATGTCTACACCCACTGTAGAGGGTTAGAAATTAAACTCCAAATTAAGTATGTGCCTAAGTGCTGAGGTCGGCCCTTTTAAGGGACCAAGAATGTTCAAAGGAGCATGGGCTAAAGCCCAAAGGAAGTAGGCCAACAAGTGGGCTGAAGCAGATCCGACCCGCCAAGGATCTGAACAAACTCCACAAAGAAAATGTCTAAGTCAAGTCGTAGAGGAACTACTTGTTGCGGTCAAAGTTGCTGAGGCACTTTGCCTTAGCGCTGCCATTCCCAATATTATCAGTTCTGTCGTCATCTGAAGTTGCTAAGGGAATGAGAAAACCAAAGCAACTAAGTTGCAGAGGCAACACTTGCAGCGATCAAGTTGCGGAGACATTTTTGTCAGCGCTGCCACCTCTAATATTGTCAGTTCTACCATTTGGACTTGTAACTGGAAATGACTACTGCAGCAACCATAGCTGCCGTAACTACGAAAACTGCCGCAACTAAGTTGCGATGGGAGACACTCCACCAAGGTGATAGCAGCCTTTGGGGGAGGTTTCGCCTTTGCAAGTAGAGGTTGATAGCAGGTCTAGGATTGATAGTAGGTCCCATATCTCACTGGTTGGAGCTGATAGCAGGCCCAAAGGTAAACCAGTGTACCGCGAAAACCCCGCGAAGATGAGAGCAGGGAAGCCCAAGTGTAAAGGACTCCCTTTCCATTACCTAGGCCATGGACCTGCCTTAGTCGCACAGGCAGGACTTAAGGAAGCCCTCTTGGGCTTGGTACTAAGGCACAGCATAGCTGATAGCAGGTTTGGCTATGGCCTTCACCCTGTGAAGCTGGGGAGTCTGTGGTTAGGTGGCTAAGGGTGAAGGTTTCGTTGAGGAGAACACGAAACATGGCCAATGGCAGGTTATGAAGTCTTAAGAATGCATGTATTGGCCAGACTGAGCTGAGAAGGCAAGTGCAGCAGTAAAGTCTTACCATCGCAAGTGCACTTGCTGAGGTTCACGCTGAGAAGGCAAGTTGCAACGGCAAACACTTCTGCCGCAAGTACACTTGTTGAGGCGTCTATAAGATTCACGTTGAGAAGGCAAGTTGTAGCAGCAAACACTCCCGTTACAAGTGCACTCGCTGAAGCAATTGTGCCAAACAGATATCACACAGTACATGTAGAGGGACGCGTGTCACTTTCAGCCTGGTAGCTCAAGGCAGAATATTCCATGTGATACTTTAGGACACATGTCTTCTCTCTATTTGGCCACTTGGTGTCCGTTTGGTACTAAGGAAAAGCCTATAAATAGAACCCATTTCTTAGTCCAAGAGAGGATGAATTTTGGGGGAGATGCTGTCCATTTTGGTACTGCCATTATCTTCTTCCTGATCTACTCTCACTCTCCAACTTCCTAGACAGTTGCTGCTGCTTATTCTCCAATCATTCTACCATTCTTGGACCATTAATATAATTTTGCCTTTCTAATCAGCGTCCTAACCTTGAAACCCCCTACACCCACATTCATACAATTACAATTTTATGTAGTAGAAAGTAAACTCAACCGCACAGTAGGCATCATTCGTGACCAATTTCTAATTTTCTATTTGCTTTTGTTTTTGTTGTTATTTTCCCCTCTCTCATCATCATTTCAACTAAGGTCAATATCTTAGAGAATTACTTTGGATTTTTTTTTTTTTTTTTATCGGCAAAACAAAGAAGCTTTATTGATGAAATTATAGTACAAAGTACAAGATAAAAAACATCAATAAAGAAAGGCGAGCGCAGAAGCATCACAATGGGCTCAATCATCCCAACCAGGTTGGCACAAAAAACCCCATCCTATCATTTGCTAGCGCCACCAAGGTTGGTGAGCAACCAACTGAACAAACAGAAAAGAAAGACAGAAAGCAGCAGAGCTGCAGCAGCCACACAGCACAACAGATAGAACACTAAGAACCCAGCCAAAATACAGATGCTGCTGCAAGACCAACAGATAGAACATCAACAGGTAGACCATCATCATAACATAATGCAGAATCAACCCCCCAAACATAAGTGCAACAGAGCAGACTCAAAACAGCCATCAACCAGAGCCAATACCCAATACCCAGTACTCAGAACTCAGCCAAGCACAGAACTCAGCCAAACACAAATAGAGCAACCTAGAGAACAGCAGTCCAGCCATACCAGCTTAACAGACCAGATCAGCCAATACCCAATACAGCAAATTAGAACTCAGCCAATACCCAATACCCAACTCAGCCAATACCCAATACCCAGATCTGCCAATACCCACTGCAGCAGAACAGCTCAAGACAAAACCCAATACAGCAAAACAGAACTCAGCCAAGACGTAAAAGTGTTTTTGAAAAGGTTAGTTGTAACTTTTTTTGTTATAAGAAGTATATAGACCATTGTGTACCTACATTGAATTTTTGACTTCATCACTGATTGGAGGTTGGAATTGTGGTTGTCAACATTAAAAATAAACAAAACACACAAATTTTACTAATCAATATTGAATGTTGTTCCTTGGATTTGGACCAAAAAAATAAAAATAACCAAATGTGGGAGACATTAGTGTACGCTCAACCAAAAATCAAATTACTTAAATGTAGTTAAACAAGATACAATATTTCTTTATTTCATACAACACAACTAGCATGGGCATTCCATGTGATTCTATATCTTAATTAAAACTTCCCTCCTTCATAACCAACCAGCTTATGAGGAGGCTCACAAACACAGTAATGCTATTAAACATAATACAACAGTAGCAAAATATTGAGAATGAGGGTGTGAATTCAAAATCATTCATGAGCAACTACAACTAATTGTTTCCCAACATTGCGCCCTCTGAAAAGTCTTACAAGGGCTGAAGGTCCATTCTCAAGGCCTTCAACAATATCTTCAACATATGTGATTTTTCCTTCTCTGATATAGGGAAGCACACTGGCCAAGAACTTCGAATAATGGGGATAGTAATCCAAAACTGCAAATCCTTCCATGCGAACACGCTTGTAAATTAGTTGCATCAAGTTCTTTACTCCTTCCGGTTGATCAAGATTGTATTGGGATACCATTCCGCAAATAGCAATGCGACCGTAATTCCTCATATTGAGAAGTACAGCATCCAACATCTTCCCTCCAACATTCTCGAAGTAAATGTCAATGCCTTGAGGAAAATACCTACAACCAGAATCAGAGCACACTGATCAAGTAATGATGGCTCACGAAGTTCACTTGGAATATGACGTAAAACACACAGAAAATTATCACTCTATTTGGTTTTGTTTTTAGAATCTATTTTTTGAAAATAAATTTTAAAAAAAATTAAAAGCTAGTTTGGTGAGAAAAAAAAAAAAAAAAAATCTTCAATTTCATATAATTTTCTCTTATTTTGAAGGAAATAATTTTTAAAAATATCTTTTTGATGTTAGTTTTTATATTTACCAAAAACCAGTTTCTGTCTTTTAAAAAAAATAAAAATAAATTAGAAAACATATTTTGAAACATGGTCCGTACGAAATAAGTCATCATATTTCTAGAGGATTGTGGTAATAGGGGGATTCCTAGACTGGATCCCTTGGAAACACTGTCAACCAATGTTTTCAAAACCGGATCGGTGAGCGAATCGGAAAAAAGACCGGATAGACAGGTCACCAGTTCAACCGTCGAGTCAAAAAGGTCGAACCGTGACGTTATAATTAATATTATATAATTAAAAAATATAATTATAAATTATAAATAAATAAAAATATATATAAGTAATCAAATAAAAATAAAAATTGTTGCATAGTATTTATTAATAATATTTAATAAAGTCATAATTGATAAAAAAAAAAGTCACTTATTTTCAAGAAATTAAAACTTTTAAACATTCCCTCCAAATAAATTGATTGAATGCTAGATTTAATTTTGGAGGGAAATGAAATTTTCAAGAAATTTTCAACTCTCCCTCCAATCAATATGTTTCAAATAATTTAATTGAATCCCACATAGAATTTTGTAGGTTCTCTTTGAAAAATCTTTTCCTATAAATAGGAATAGACTTTCATAATTTTCTCAAACTTTCAATGAGACTCTTCCTTATGAGAGGAGACTCTTGAAATAAGAATTTTTAGTCAAAATTTTGAAATATATATAAAAGAAAGAAAGAAAGAAAATAAATAAAAAAAAAAGTAAAATCGAAAAAAAAGGGACCAGTTTGACCCTCCGATTTTGCCGGTTCGACCATTGGGTCACCAGTTTTGGCCCCACTTCGGGTTTAGGGGGTTGACTGGACCGGAACAAGACGGTTCAATTGGTCCGACCGGCCAGTCCGGTCCGGGTTTGAAAACATTGCTCTCAACTATGGATTGAATAGTATTTAGATCTATCACATACATATAATTGAACAACTCAGAGCTCTACAAGACTTCAAAATTCACTCCCTTGAGCTTCAAACCAATATTTTTTGACTTTGTATTCTGCAAAATGTGCAAACTGACCTTTTCAAAGCTGCATCCAAGTCATGCTCTTCCTTATAATTAAAAGCCTCATCAAATCCTAATTTCTTCAACAGATCAACCTTAGAGAGTACAAATAAAAAGTAAACTTAATGGTTAGTAAAGTGTCCAAATCACATCATTCAATTCTTCTTTCCATCATAAGTAAACAAATCATAAAATTTGAAAATTTTGAAGTTGAAAGCATGTTAAATATTCACGGTATCCAATTCATTTTTAAGTTTCTTAGATAGCATCTTTTATTATGACAAATCTATGTCTGGGGATTTCATCTATTTTAGTATATAATATTTTTCTCAACTGAATTATGTAATACAATATAGACAAAGGTTTCATTAACACTTTTAACATGCAATGGAACAAGAAGTACAAGATCATATACTACTATGAATATTAACCAGTGGTAAATACAAATCAAGTATTGAAACTAAGATATCATTTAAAAAAGGGAAGTGTTTTATGAATTAGTATAGGAAAGAGAACATGCTAGGATTATTGCAAAATATAGCCTATATTAGCACCGTTTGGGAAGCAAGATTTGAGACTTTTTTGATTATTTTAACCACAAAAAACAAAATAGGCTATTTTAGCCACAACAAACAAAACATCACATCCAACCCATAATCATTACAGTTTTCTCTCACAAAAAAAGTCAAAAAAGTCAAAAAGTTATTCCTAAATCAAACTTTTTAGCCCAGGCTAAAATAGTCAAAAAAATCAAAAAGCCAAAAAACTAACCCACTTCCCAAACCAAGCCATTGTAGAATTATCTAAACTGGTGTTAACTAGCAATTGTGAGTTTGTGAAATGTTACATAAAACATATGATCAGGTTATTCAACTTAATTAATGTTGTCAATATCCGAGTGACCCACGCTGGTAAATTGTTCTCAAAGCATGCACAAAATAAGCAATAACTTATGAAAATCAAATTAGAGTACTTATTAAATGTGATGTCAATCACCTTTTCTTGAGTTCCAGCACTTCCAACAACATAACAACATAGCAACCCATCAACTTAGCAAACTGTCCAACAAGTTGACCAACTGCACCTGATGCTGCAGATACGAAGACATATTCTCCTTTCTTTGGAGTGCAAACCTCATGAAAACCAACATAAGCAGTCAAACCAGGCGAACCTATTACCAAAAAAAAAAAAAAAATACTGGACAATTAATCAATATATATACCCCACTAAAAGAAAGGTCATATGCTTAACTTCCTTTGGGAAAACAACTATTTTTTTATTTTTTTATTTTTTAGATGACATTAGTTGTAGGCCCGTTTGTTTTGGATGGTAAAGGATAGAATTTATAAAGTGGGGAAGAAATTAGGATAGAGGAGGGGATTAAGATGGAGGAGGAGATTAAGATGAAGGTTGGAAGAGGGATTGGGATGGAGGAGGTGGAGGTGGTATTAGAAAAATAATAAGGGGATTAGAATTTTTTTTTTTTTTATTTATTTATTTTTTTTACATATTGAGAATTTTTTTTCAATATTAATGTTTAATTTTTTATATTTTTTTATTTGTTTTATTATTTTATATAAAAATAATTTAACAATTTCTACACTAATAACTATCATTAAAACAAGCATAATTTTACTTAATTTTCTCACTATCAATTTCCTTATTATGAATTTCTACCATTTTACTTTTGAAAACAAACCGAACCATAAATCAATTGCATTGTGTAGATTTAAAAATGAAGTTAGTGACAAAATAGAAGAAGTTAAATACACTAACCAAGAATTCCTGTATAATATGACAAGGGTACATCAGTATGATCGATTTTAAAAAGTGCTTCAGGGGTTGTAATGAGGAGTAAGGATCCTCTCATTGAGGAGAGTCCTTGAAATCCTGCGGGCAACGGCTCAGATTAGCCGTTGGTCATCCAACGGCTGAGATAAAAAAAAAAAAAAAAAAATTAAAAATGAATTATTTCGACTTCCCGCCCAAAACAAAACAACAACACAGTGTGTTCATTTCATTCTTCCACTCTCACACAAAGCTCACGGATTGGAACGCAGCACTCGCCTCCGTCGAACCATCATCATCCTCACCGGCGAACCCATCCTCACCGACGGCGAACTCCATCCTTACCCACGGCGAACTCCACCAGTACACCCTGTACAGAGCACTCTTCTGCGAGTGAGACTGTACTCTTCCCATCCGATTGTTCCCCAAACAAAATCACCCTTCTTGATGTTTGGGTGACCTGAATCTATAACCTTAGCTACTCCATAGCCCATTATTACCTGCACATCACATTCACATATCACATCACAATTAAAACCTACAAATCAATTAGAACGAGGGCATCCATGAAACGAAAACCAGTGCAGTTCTAACTCGGGCCTCATTTGAAAACTCTGTTTTAGTTAAAAAATTTAAAAGTTATTATATTAGACAAAAAGTTAATAATTTATATCAAAAAATTAAAAAATTTCTATTCTCTTTGCTTTTTACACATCTTTTCGTAAAAAATTAAAAAGTCATCTTAAACATAAGAATTTTTTTAACTCATATTTTAATTAAATAATCAAAAAATTACTAAATTAGCCTGTTTCCAAACGAGGCCTCACTTTCGATTTTGACAATACAATACTACTCGCGTCAGTACCATCTCCCTAACTCCTTTTTAGGGTAAATTATAAACCCCCTATAAATTTATTTAAATTATAAATTATTTTTTATAATTTTAAAAATTATATTATATCTCATAAAATTTTTAATTTTATAATAAATATATCATTTTATTAATAAATCATTAAGTTAGTTAAGAGTTTTTAATAATATTAAAATTTTATTTTAATTAATAATTCAAATAATTTTATTATTGTATAATTAAACAGTTAGAAATTTCACTTTTTTAATTAATTTTGTTAAATAAAAAAATTCGAACATGAAAATATTTATAATTTTCAAGTCATATAGAACAATTCGTATTTTAAATAAATATCAAAAGTGTATTTGTAATTTACCCTTCTTTTTATTTATTGAGTAATGCTACGTAACTCGAAACCAGTCCCCCCGAATCCCCCTAAAGGCAAAAACGACGTCGTTTTTGCCCTTTTTTTTTTTTTTTTTTTTGGGTTGAATCAGAAACGAAGAAGACGAAGAAGAAGGAAGGAAGGAAGAAGAAGAAGAAGAAGAAGAGGAAGGAGAGAAGGAAGGAGAAGCACTGGACTGGAGGGGCCATCAACCAGGGGCGGAGGCGCGGCGGAGAGCTGCTGCGACAAGCTGCGATCGGCCGACGCTCGGCCGAGCTGCGACGGAGAGCTGCGATCGGCCGACGATCGGCCGAGCTGCTGCGACGGCGGAGCTTCTCTCCCTCTCTCCTCTCCTCTCTCTTTCTCCCTCTCTCTCTCTTGCCTTCCCCCTCTTTTCCCTCTGTTTCCATTTTCGGGGGATTCGGGGGGGAGGGAATTCGAGCTCCCAAGCTTTACCCTTATTTATTCAGAGTAATGCTAGGGAGCTCGAA
This sequence comes from Camellia granthamiana, assembly GCA_036172215.1. NCBI lineage: Eukaryota > Viridiplantae > Streptophyta > Magnoliopsida > Ericales > Theaceae > Camellia > Camellia granthamiana. The sequence goes on from CM069907.1 coordinate 91,040,959, forward strand.
AATGAGCTCCCCCGAATCCCCCTAATTTTTTTATTTTTTTATTTTTTTCAGAAGCAGAGAAAGAGAAGAGAAGAGGAGGAGGAGGAAGAAGGAGGAGGGAGGAGGGAGGAGGAGTGGAGGGGGCCATAACCACAGGGGGAGAAGGAGGCGGAGGCGGGGCCGGAGCTGCGACGAGTTGACGGGCTGCGACGGGCGAAGGGCTGTTGCTGCGACGAACGGGCTGCGACGAGCTGACGATCGGCGATCGGAGCTGCTGCTGCGACGACGGCGGCTGGAGCTGCTGCTCCCCTCTCTTCTCTCCCTCTCCCTCTTTCTCTTCCTCTCCCTCCCTCTCCCTCTCCCTCTGTCTCAGACTCGTTGAAAAAGAAGAAGGAAAAAAAAAAACAAAAAAGAACGCCCAAAACGACGTCGTTTTGAGCATTCGGGGGATTAAGAGCGACAAAACTTTATTCATTTATTTATGATCTTGAGATGCACTCATCTGGAAAAGATAATTTTTTCCAGCCACTTTGAAGTATCTATTAGTGCTTTCTAAAAGAGAGAAGTTTGAGAAGTTTAGAATAAGTGCACTTTTTGACTTTTTTTGTATTATGTGTAGAAAAAGTAGAGAGGAGATGTTGATTGATGTGACCCAAAAAAGATAAAAAGATGAAATAAGTGCACTTATATTGGGATGCCAAACTTGGCTTAGCCTTGATTGGAATGTAATCTTTTTAGTCTAAAAAAAAAAAAAAAAAATCACTTAAAAAATTAAAAATTTATACCAAAAAATCATAGATTTTATTTATTTTTTTATTTTTTACACATCTTTTAATAAAAAATTAAAAAATCATATCAAATATATTAATTTTTTTAATCATATTTTAGCTAAAAATTACTAAAAAAAACATATTCCTAAACGAGGCTAGCCCAATTTAAAATTTGAAATTTCTGTTCTTACAGTAAAAACTTGTTCCAAGAAATGAAAGGTTGAGACACCACCGCCATGTTTGGCTTGGTTTTAGAAATTTGTTCTAGAAAATTTTTCTAAGAAATTAAAAACTAATTTGGAAGGAAATTAAATAAAAATAAAAAACACTTATCATTTTTACATAATTTTGGGTGTGTTTAGTTTGGTTTTGGAAGATAAATTAAAAAAAAATAAAAAAAATTTAGGGAGAGTTTGGAAAAATTTTTGGTTTGTTTTGTTATATATTTTGAAAATAGTTTTGGAGTATGAGAATTTGGGATAATTTGATATTTTGTTATTGTTAAGTAGATGTGTGCAAGAGAAAAAGTAATTGAAAATGAAAGAGGAGAGAAAAATTGATTAATTGATATGTAAGAGAGAAAATGATTTTAGAAACTAAACAAATTTTTCTTCAAAATTACTCTTTCAAAAACAAACCAAACAAGACTTTTATTTTTAGGAAACCAGAAATAATTTTTAAAAATTTTAAAATATTGTTTTAATACATGCATATACTAAGGCCTGGTTTTGGATATCCAAAAAAATTTAAAAAATTAAAAAGTTACTAAAAAAGTTAAAAAATTATCACTATTCATCAAAAAAATATTAAAAAATTAATTTTACACATAATTAATTTTCAAACAACTCTAACGTCCCCTGACTTTTTGGAAAAATCGAGCAGGCATGGTGCACAAATAACACGGTGTTGTTCGACCGTGGAGGCCCATCATGGGTCTCATTTTAATAATCTGAACTGTTCAATGTGTAGAACTCGTCGAGTACTATTTGTTTGTAAAAAATAACGTTGATCGAATATCACTAACTACATGATCAAATCAGTTTTATATAAAAAATGGATGGTATTATAGTTAACGGTTGAAAAAAAAACTAATCCAATCAGATAGCTATCAATATCTGATCAACGTGATTTTTTACAAGCATATAGTACTCGACAAGTTTTACACGTTAACGGTTTTGATTAGCAAAAAAGGACCCGTGGACGAAACACCACCTCCAATTCAATGCTCGAAAAGCAGGGAACAATCTTCTAACTTATACTCTGCACGTGCTGTCTCTTAATTCATCCAACCATACAACCTATTCTATCCCATTCGTCTCCTATACATTAATTTATACAATTTTTTACTACACATTTTTTCATAAAAAGTCAAAAAATTATTCTAAACAATCATATTTTTTCTCAATTTTTTAATTCAAAAAGTCAAAAAGTGACCGCTCCAAACCCTCCCTAAAATTCATAGCTATATAATCGTATTTATATTTACTTCAAAAATTTTAATACCTGCATATACTTAAAGAAAAATGCTTGGAAGCACTAAAAAAAGATCACTGGAGGGAGAGCACTAATGATATGACAGTAGGTCCCGCCCATTTTTTATGCCTTATTTTTATTTATTTATTTATTTTTTTTTTGACATTTCTAATGTATTAATACTATTAGTAGTGTATTTTTTAGTGGTCTAAATCATTGTTTATACTTAAATTCATGAATTCCAAGTAAGATACAATCAAATACGAGAGAGAGAGAGAGATAGATGTGCATACAGAACCAGGGGTATAGGAAGTGAAGATGCTAGGACCCTCAATTGTTTTCATGAGAATTTGCATGTAAGGGTCGCATGACAAGTAGAGGTTCTTCAACAGAACTCCATTTGAGCCTTTTGGGAGCTTCAAACTAATAATCTTGTCCGTGGTCATATGCATATCAGACTCTTTTGGTAAACCGGTGATGTAGTCTCTGAATATCACCTGCTTGTTCCTTACTTCTTCCTCTGCCATTTCTACCCTTTCTTCTCTTGTCTCCCTCTCCCTCTCCCTCTCTACAATCCAAGCCCAACCTCTCTTTCTCCCGCTTTATTTGTTATCTATCTATTTATATATCATCATTAATCATTTGTTTCTCCGCTACTACTCTGCCAATGTGAAGAGTCATATTTGAAACGTCACCAGTGATGCATTCTCTAAAGAAGTATTTGAAACGTCACCAGTGATGCATTCCTTAAGAAATTTAAAAGAATAAACATAAAATTAAGGAGTTGTTTGGATTCATTGTACTTTTTAATTTTTTAAATAAAAAGGTAAAGGAAAAAAATATAATTATTTAGGATAATTTTTTGACATTTTATAAAAAAAAATGTATTAAATAATTTAAAATGATTTAGCAACCCTTGAAAATTTTAAAAAGTTAAAAAGTTATTCAAAAAGTTAAAAAATTATCACTATTTACTCAAAAAAATATTTAAAAAATAATATACACATATTAATACAAATAAAAATAAAAAAAGTCCCAAGATTGGTAATGACGTGATGGCGGAGTCAGGGACCGAGGAAAAAAAAAATTATTGTAAAATATTTACTAAATTGGATGGTAAAGCTGGGCCCATGGGGGCCAATCATGGGTCTCGTTTTGATAATCTGAACCGTTGAATATGTAGAAATCGTCTAGTACAATATACTTGTAAAAAATTACGTCTATTGGATATCACTAAATACATGATCATATCAGTTTTGTATAAAAATAGATGGTGTTATAGTTAACAAAAAAACTAACACGATCAGATAGCTATCGATATCCAATTAATGTGATTTTCTATAAACATATAGTACTTGATGAGTTCTACACATTGACGATTCCGATTAGTAAAACGGGATCCGTGGTGGGCCTACATGAACCGAACAAAACCGACCAATTTATGCCCGAAAGTAGAAAATCAATCTCCTACACTGCCCTCTGTCGCGCTGCCTTTTAGGCTTCCAACTATACGGCCTATTCCATCACTTTCTTCCCCTATACACTTATTTATATAATTTTTTAATACACATTTTTTTATAAAAAGTCAAAAAATTAACACAAACATTCATATTTTTTTTTCTCAATTTTTTAATTTAAAAAAACAAAAAATACACTTATTTAAGACACTCCAAACAACCCCATAATCCCTAAATATCACCTGCTTGTTCGTTACTTCTTCCTCAGCCATTTCTACCATTTCTTCTCTTGTCTCCCTCTCCCTCTCCCTCTCTACAATCCAAGCCCAACCTCTCTTTCTCCCTCTTTATTTATTATCTATCTACTTATATATCATCATTAATGATTTGTTTCTCCGCTACTACTCTGCCAATGTGAAGAGTCATATTTGAAACGTCACCAGTGATGCATTCTCTAAAGAAGTTTTAAAAAATTTAAAAGAATAAATATAAAAATAAGTTGTTGTTTGGATTGAATTATATAAGTGTATTTTTTAATTTTTTGAATAAAAAAGTAAAGGAAAAAAATATAATTGCTTGGAATAATTTTTTGATATTTTACCAAAAAAAAATGTATTAAATAATTTAAAATGGTTTGGCAACCCTTGAAAAATTCAAAAGTCAAAAAATTACCCAAAAAGTTAAAAAGTTACCACTACTCAACAAAAAAATATATTAAAAAAATAATATACACATATTAATACAAATAAAAAAAAAAAGCCCCAAGATTGGTATTAACGTGATGGTGGAGTCAGGGACTGGGGGGGAAAAAAAAATTATTGTAAAATATTCACTAAATTGGATGGTAGAGCTAGGCCCGTGGGGGCCCACCATAGGTCCTGTTTTGATAATCTGAATCGTTCAATATGTAAAAATCGTCTAGTACTATATACCTGTAAAAAATCACATCTATCGGATACCGTTAAATACATGATCAAATCAGTTTTGTATAAAAATAGATGGTGTTATAGTTAATAGTTAACAAAAAAAACTAACATGATTAGATAGCTATCGATATTCAATCAACGTGATTTTTATAAGCATATAATACTCGACGAGTTCTACACATTGAACGGTTCCGATTAGTAAAACGGGACCCGTGGTGGGCCCACATGGGCTGAACAAAACAGACCAATTTATGCCCGAAAAGTAGAGAATCAATCTCCTACATTGCCTTTTGCCGCGTTGCACTTTAGGCTTCCAACCATACAGCCTATTCCATCACTTTCTTCCCTTATACACATATTTATATAATTTTTTAATACATATTTTTTTATAAAAAAATCAAAAAATTAAACCAAACATTCATATTTTTTTCTTCAACTTTTTAGTCTAAAAAAATAAAAACTCTAAATAACCCCGTAGTCTCTGAATATCACCTGCTTGTTCCTTACTTCTTCCTCTGCCATTTCTACCCATTCTTCTCTTGTCTCCCTCTCCCTCTCTACAATCCAAGCCCAACCTCTCTTTTTCCCTCTTTATTTAGGGCTAGTTTGGCTTAGCCTAAATAAGTCAAAAAGTCAAAAAGTTACTCCAAAATTCAAAAAGATATCACTATTTACCAAAAAAAAAAATTAAAATACTAATTTTCTACAAAAAGTACACACACCGCTGTTCGGCCTGTGGGGCTATCACGGGTCCCATTTTGATAATCTGAACCGCTAAATGTGTAGAACTCGTCGAGTACTATATGTCTGTAAAAAATCACATTGATCGGAT